>OY987273.1:15354071-15825952 GCA_963920665.1 Straminergon stramineum
GGGGGTTTCGGCGGACAGGCAGGGGCGGACGTTCGGGGCGGACGAGCGACGCGGACAAGCAGCGGCGGATGGTCGGGGGTTTCGGCGGACGGGAGGGGCGGACGAGCGGACGGAAACCGTCGGTCGGGGCGGACGGTCCAGGTGGACAGCGGGAACGTCTACATGTCCGCTTGTCATCGAACGTTGTGGACCCCGCATCCGCGTCCGGACGTCGTGTCAACCCTGATTACCATGAGGTAATAGATTTAAGTTTGTGCAACAAGGTTTAGGCTTGGTATATTTGGCATAGTATCCAGTACAATTGATCGTATAGATTGAGTACTATGGAGAATGAGCCCCTACCATTGATGCTTGCCACAATCAAACGCCTTATATGACAAGAAATGAAGCTCATAAGCAACAAGGGTTGGAAATAGTGTGGTAAAATTCACAAAAAGCGTGTGGCCATTTTGATCCATCTAAAGATTAAGGCATTTAAAGGTTGGAGGAATGAACTTGAGCCTTGGAGTTACAAAATGGTTTGAAATACGTGGATTGGTGCCACATCAGGAAGTTATTTCCCTTGTGTTGGCACAAAGAACATCTTAAGCAAAACAAAGTAAATCTTCCATACTCCAAGGACGAGGGTTTCATACTTAGATGTTGTGAGGTGTGGAAGCACTTGTATTTGGAGACTCAACTTACCGAAACCACAAGTTATGTTTCTTTCTTGTGAAAATGGTGTATGTTGAATATGTATTTAGAAGGTGGATTGGTCAACATTTAAGGAGGTCCCTATTGCGATCATTCGAGAGACTGCAAAAATTTTACCACTAGATGAACCTGTGGATGTAAAGAAGATGTTATCCAAGGTGAAGCGTGGGAAGTCATTTGTTCACGATGAAAGCGTGGTTTGGTTACAAACTTCTAGCTCTGATCAACACATCCATGAATACAATGGATATTCTTTCTACAACGATGACAAGGAGGTTGCCATACAAGAATCTAGGCTGACTATGGATGTGGGAGTCCACCAAAATGGACAATCAGTCCAAGAGTCCATCATAGTACAAGATATAGATGAAGAAGGCATGGATGATGGGGTGGCTAGGAAAGTAGACCTCGTTTGGCGAGAGGGTGATGGGAGTGGCAGAGGAAGTGATTCAGAACATGAAGAGGCAATGTGCTTGCCAAAATAGAAAGTGCAAAATTAGCTTTGCATGCAAAGAACGAGCAATTGAAAAAATTTGAAGGAGCAAGAAGTGAATCCCATTTTCGTAGAGGTGTTGAAGCAACAGTTGAAGGCCATAATGAACGTTGTCAAAGAGAATGACAAGGCTTCCATTCCTTAAAAAGAAATTGCGATTTTTATTTGAATGAAATGAAGAGCGGGAAGGTGCATAAAATGGACCATTATTTGATATAGGAATCAAAACTCGAAACCCTTGTCCGCAAATGTCAGCAGGTAGACAATGAAAGGCGAAGCCTAGAACTTCAAATAATGGAGAAGAAGAAAGAATATTACGAGGCCGCCATCCAACACGTTCCAAAAGTAAAGCTTTTGGCTTCTTCCTCGGCATATGGTAGTGTTGCTGGAGAATTAGCAAGAATAGCAATGCTTGAGAAGTTGGTGAAGTTCCATGAGCAAAGATTACCATTGATGGTATTGAAGTTGAAAACTCTAAGGGTAGAAAGTCGTTTTTATTCGGATTGGTATAGGTGGAATAGAACTAGCATAGGGAAGTCTGATGCAGAATTACAGCAAATGGGTCCAGAGCCCATTTTGAAGGACTACCTCAACATAGAATAAAATACGTAGGAACACAATGAGGAAAAATACTTTCACCACGATTATTTTGTATGTTGCATATCGTGGTTTTATAAAGAAATGCAATGATTTGAGATAAAACAATGTATATGGTGTCTTGAAGGAGTGTGTGTACTAGAATAGTTAAATTGGTGTGGGCACACTAGTGGCATATATGGAAGGGAAAAAATGCCACATCATTTTTGGATCTTACAACTTTTCTATATGGATGAATATGTCTTTCTCATGTTTTGGGAGAAGGTGATGGTATGATGAATGGAATGGGATTCTCGCACATAATTACAATCGAATAGGAACATGGGATTGATGGAAAGTTCTTGGTTCTTGACTGTAAAAGTCGACATAGTATTTTGTGAGAATGTCCTCATGAAATCTATAATACAACTTGTATTTATGATTTTCATATGAATAGTGGAGAACTAAGAACTGATTGTGCCCAAAATACTATATTAATTGAGGAAATTTATTGGGCTTATTTGTCTCAGGTGATTTGCTTCATTGTTCCTCCTTGTATATAGGATTTTTTAGAATTCTAGCTTTAGCATAATTTGAAGAAAATTACAATGGATATTGAGGAATTAGGTAGGTTTTCTATGTAAGTTGGCCTACTCATGTGTTTTATGAATCAAAATTTTGACCCCCAAGGACAGGGTGAACCATTTGAAGGTATGGTAATGTGAAGTCAACAAGTCAACATCCACAAAAAGGGGCATGTTGTATTTGAAGGCCTTTTATTCCTTCTTTGGCCAAGTATCTTGAAAGCTTAGAGGAAAAGCTTCCTATAATTAGAACCTCATGATTTAAAAGAATATGAAATGAAATATCCAATTGGACAATGATGCTCCATTCTAGTGAGTAGTGACGTAGTTTTCTTCTCAATGCAAGTGAAATTAATTTGGAAAGTTAAACTTTAGGAGCTTTGTTGATTTGATTCATACAATCAATTTATGGAAGAACTGGAAAGGATCATTCTCGATATGATTTCAGAAATTGGTACTTTGTTAGAGAGGAAAAAAAGGTAGTATTAAATAAAAATCAATGCCATATGGAATTGCCGTACATAGGTATGCTAGGAAGTCGTAGAAGTAGAATGAAAGAAGCAAATCCTAAACCACTCCATCATACTTGCCAAAACAACTAGAAACATAGTATAACTAAAACCTAACCCTTACTTGTCATCTATTATGATGGGAAGTAAGGCTAAATTGCATGATTCCTATGAATGTCTAGTCAATTACATTTGGGTTGTTTTGAGAGCCACTTCCTTCACCTTGTTCGTAGGTCAATGCTTCCCTAACCCCAAGCTTTTACTTTGCACGAGTTTGTAAAGCGGGCCCATCTGCCTTCAAAATTGATTGCAACATGTTAGAGTCCTGTAGAGCTTGGAGGGTCCTTGTTGTTTGTGGAGAATGTGCTTCCAACAAGTAGTCAAGTGCTTGACTTTGGTAATATGGTCCGTACATAGAGTCCAAGTAAGCCATACTAGTCAAGTCTTCTAAGGAGGCACTATCATCTTGATTAGCCACCCTTTGTCCTTCTAAATTCCAACAGTGTTGTTGCGGATGAGGACCCCACTTGAAGGTTGAGGAGGTCTTGTCCCAATATCCACCAAGGCATTGGAAGAAGAATGCCCTCCTCCCTTCGTTTTGTGGCCCCTTTCCTATGAGCCTTGGTGCAACTCTGGCAATTTTGTTTGGGTATGTTTCCTAATTCAATTGCGAGCTAGCAAGTCCTTTTTCTTGATCATGTTGTCCTTCTCGCCAACTCCAAACCAAATCTTGGCCCTACAAGGTTGTGTTAGCCATAGTATCACGGGTGTGTTCCCAAGGAGGCATGTAGGTCGTCAAGTTGAACATGGTATATAGGCGATCGTGGAATGGTGTTGAACAAATCATGCAACGTCGTCTAATCAAGCATTGCGTGATGAGACATTGGAGGTGGTCTACATGTACACAAGATCCTAGTGCCCAACCCCCTTCGAGGCCAAATTGTTCAAGACATATGCGGCATTTGGTATGGTCCAAAACAAAAGGTACAAGCTTGGGCCACAAGAGCATTCGTTTCTTCTCTTCTATGTGGCTAGACATTTGGTTTTCGTGGTCCCAACCATTTTTGCTCCAATCTATGACCTCCTTTTTTGGCAATTCCACCATGCACATATTACTGGGAAACATGTCCACCAACAATGCCCATGGCGTCAATCCATTCTCACATTTAGGAGCATTTGCAACAAAGTTTCTAGAAACTTTCTCTAACTCCTTCGTAACTGTTGGGATCTATCCACGGAGAGAATGCAAGCGACCTTCAAATGGTAGTATGTGGCAATCAACTTAGCCAATTTTCTTCAAAGCATCTTATTTTCTTCTTGAAGTCCATGGTCTTTCTCCAATTGAATAATTGATGGAACCACAGGAAATGAAAGAGAGTCTTGGGTCCCATTGAGGTCAATTGTGTCATTGGTAGTATATCTTGTGACAATAGTAGGAAGTGTATTCGGAATGATGGGGGAGCGTCTAGTGCACTTGGCAAGAGGAGAACTCTGAAGGATATGGTTGGTAAGGTCCTCCACAACCTTGTCCACATTTTCGAGGTTTTGCTCAACAAAGGCATCATCCATATCCGACAAAGTGAAAGTGTCATGGTCTTTCTCTCGAAGGTGTTGCAGTTCTGTAGTTTGATGAGAGATGAGTGTACTTTTGTGTTCACACTGACATTGCAATTTCCTCATTTCATTTTGTAGTGAAGAAATTTCAACATCTTTGGTCTTGAGGAGGTCAGAGCTTTTGCCAAAGTCATAATGTCGTTGCTCGAGCCCATTGTTGATGGAGAAATGGGAACACGGTTAGTTTCTTCCATAGCCGTGTCCTCATTGGGCCGGAAGTCAAAGACATCCTTTGTGCACTATGTTGGCAACGATGGGTTAGGAACTATAGTTGGAATCAATGCGGGTCCTACGCGTATTGTTGAACGCCATACTCTAGATGGTTGCCTTGATCATTGTCCCGTGGATATCACCGGTCCCTCTACAATTTCATTTTGAACCTCACTAAGGCAAACAGATTGTTCCACGATTCGTATTACCCTATGTATGCGCGTACCATCAGAGTCATCATCTTCTTCAAACTCCTCAATGTCAACCTTAGTGGCAGGGGTTTGCCTTTTGTATGCGCTTCGAATAGGACCAAATCCCCCCTCGAGAAAGGCTAGAACTCCTCTTGGAATGAAACCACTCTCTGGACAAGTTATATACGTACTTCCCTTGATTGTGCTCCAATCAACCTCTTTGTTTAGAGTGACCTCAACATATGCTCCTCTAGCAAGGAAGAGGGGGACCTCGTTCCTATCTACAAAGGCGGTTTTGTAGAGGACTTGCTACAATTCAAAGCATCTTTGAAGGAACGTTGGATTTTCACAGTACTTCAAGTTGGCCTTATTGGTGTGTCGATTATAATGATGACACCATAAAGGAAAGAACTTGTCAATGTGGCACCACAAAATGTAGTCTTAGCAGGTTTGTATTGTCCAAGGCTCTAGTTCTTCATTCCAACCTTTAAAAGCAAGGTGGATTTCACTATTGAGCATGTGCAATCGCTTGCGATGTTTGTCTTCAGCAACTTTCTGTAATGCTCCAGCGGTCTATGCAACAGCGGAGATAGGCAATGCCTTGGCATTGTTAACTCTAGTGGCCATCAATGATTGCCGTGTGTAAGGCTCAAAAAACTCGTTTGAGAGTTGAGGTGGTCCACAACTAGTAAGGTAAGAAGGGTGGATGAATATAATAAATAGTAAATACTCAAGGTTCACGCATGTAGCCACTAAAGGATACAAGATAAGAAGCCTCAATGAAAAGTGCCCAAAAGGTCTTGGGCAAGTGGATATATAGGTGGGGCGAGCGCAGGTGAGAGTTGGTCATAGGGCACATGCGGGTGGGCAACCACCGATTGAAGCTACGGTCTCCAAGGGGCGCACACGGATCTCAGGGAGAGACCATGGTTTGGTAGGGCGCATTCGGGTCTGAGGAGGTGACTACGGGTCTAGGGGCGCGTGTGGGTCCTAGATGGGGCGATTGCGAGTCCAAGGGCACGTGCGGGTCTTTAGAGGGCAACTGTGGTTTCAAGGGCGCATGTAGGTCCCGTGGGGGGTGACTGTAGGTCTTTTGGGGCGCATGCAGGTCCCTTGGGAGGCGACTTCAAGTATTTGTAGGGTTTTACTTCTCTTCAGGTTCCCACTTCGTGTCTTTGCTTCGAAGCTTGCCACGTACTCCCCACCCGTGGTCGCCCACCAACCTAAACCCAAAGTTGCCCTACACATGGTTGCCCACACCTGGAATCGCCCACACCTGGATGCGCCCCTTTAGGATGCCACATGGAAGACACTTGTCTACCACATGGCATCCAGGTGGCCTCACGGGCTAGGTAAAATATTTTTTAAAAGTCAAAGCTAAGTTTCATTCTACTAGATGGATAAGAGGGTCTACTTGACGTGTTGGATGTCGTGTTTGTCATGTTGTCGAATTGTCTGCTAGAACAACCTTGCTCTAGGTTTGTTACCATGGTGTTTCGTCCTCTAGTCCGTCGCCATGCTGTTCCATCCTCTGGGTTCATTGCCATGGTGTTCCGTTCTTTAGGTCCGTTGCCAACATGCCTCCGCTGGGTCCATTGCCTCGTCCCGTCCGTGAGGTCCTATAGGCTATCCTGTTTGAAGTGGACTATCCACACTCTATGGGGACCGTCGAATGTGGCCATCCAATCTAATGTGACTTAGGGGATGTGATTTTCAAACCCCGAAGCCATCGAAGGAGGACGATGTCACACATCACCTTTCATAAATCATCTTGATAGCACATGATTTGACCCTAACTTTGTTGACGACACATGATTAGTTGTCAAAGCTAATGACGGCTTCCTGAGCTTGTTGCCACCATCTACTCGATGTACCGACCATCGATTGATGGTCTACTAAACCCATCTAGACAGTGTGCATGGAAGATGAAGACTCGTTGAGTAGCCTAAAATGATATGGATTACACTCCCTAATTGTATTGGTTTTCATAGCATGTAGAAGTTCCATTTTTTAGCACTGCATTGTATATTTGCAACTGCATTCTTTCTTGAGTTGGTCGAACCCTAGTTTGCAAAAACCTTGCCTACTAGCTCGAGAGGATTAGTGTGCAAATTTAACATCATCTTCTCACTATTTTTTGCTTTGGGCTGGACGGACTTCTTAATTCCAGTGTTGTTGTCGACTTCTATACTTCATAGTGCAAATACTATTGTATGTGGAGGACGGACTTGCCCCTCAGAGCTGGTCAAACCCTAGTTTGTAGAAAGCCTTGCCTTCTAGCTTGAGGGATCAGTTCATATGTGATTGTGGCAAACTAAGAGAATCCAAATGCCGAGCATAAGGACGACTGAAACCCAAAATAGAGGAGGGGAAATAGATCTATTGTGAAATGGAATGTATTGCACAATGTGCAATAGTTGGCATCTACTTGATGGGAGAGTGAGCCATGTCCTTGGAGCAAATTGATTTGTGCCATATAAGTGGATTGGGCACACATCAATAGTCATTGGGACATACAATGCTACGAAACTCACATGAAGTCTTTGAGGGCAAACCTCAACTTGTGTAAGAACAATCTCCTCAAGAACAAATTGATTGAAACCGTGTGAGCACTATGATGGGGAAAAAACTCAAAGAAGGATGGCACATTGGCATTGTGCCAAATAGTGTAAGTTGAGGTCATATTGGGGAAGGAGGTGGATTAGGAGGCATACCCTCAAATAAGATGACATGGGCAATACCCCCACAAGGTTAGCTTCATTCCACCAAATGATGATGTCGTTGTGAATGGAGGGTCGGTGATGGTGGAGTTGAATGAAGCTTCCCCTACCATTTTAGACATGTAGCAAGGGCCCATGGATTGGAGGGACATTGACATTGGCCCTTTGGAGATGAGCTTGCTCGATATGTCTAAACATGATGAAGGCCACCCTTCTTCTCCTACGATGTTGAATGAGCCATTCACCCTAGAATTCATGAACACACAGCTTGAAGAAAGGCCCTTCATTCAAGAGATCATCCAATTGCGAGCATTGTCAAATGAATTGCAAGAACAATTGACCTGAGCCACTAAGGAGCATGTGAAGGAGTTAGGAACTGAAAAAAAAAGGTCAAAGCTCTTAATGGAGGAGATCAAAATGTTGAGGTCGTAGGCTCCAATTTCCCTTGTTGTATAACCAAATACAAGAGATGAACCAGGCATTGACCTTCATAAATTCAATGCAATGAAGGCATGAGCAGAGGACGCGAAGGAAGAGGTTGCGAATTTGTGACATGACTCTAAAAACCCTAACTAGTACATGCTCACAAATGTAAGCATTATACAAGATTTATACACATAAGTATATCTTGTAACCACTTCCTGTCATGTCAACTTTTTTTGTATCATGAAATCCCACTTGTGAAGCCTAAGCATTCATGCACTATGAAGCCGTCGCCTTTCCCTATGCATGTATTGAGGAGATGTGACTTGGTCATCTTAGAGTCGTGGATTGAAGTCACATCCTAGTCACATGACTCATTAGACACTACCGAAAGTCATAGGTAAGTCATACAATTGTGTATCGAAGTAATAAAGTATGGTTGTTCTAGGAGGAGCATGTATATAGTATCTGCTAACACCTCTATCCACTACCGTTGCTTATGGCCTACAATTTTATGTTTCTACAAGAAGTGGCAGATTGAAGAACACACAAATCTATTAACAATAGCATTCAGCAAATGGGTATAGAGTGTTGTATAGGAGTTTGAACTTAATTTGGGGAACCTCGAGGATATGGACCGCTTCCTATTGACAAAGAAGCCCTCTCAGAAAGCAACTTAGTACACGCAGATGAAGGCGTTCAATAACCACTTTCAAGTCAAAGATGAGATTTCTGCCTAGTTGGTGACCTACAATAGTGGTATAGCTTTTGCCTTCAACTTGCATTCAAACACGATTGGAGACTTGTCAATTCCTTATTTTGGAGTGTTGAAGGATATACTCCTTCTCAACTATGGTACTTTGCAAACACAGATAATTCTCATGCGATGTGAGTGGGTGAATCCTACTAACAATTGGGGTAAGAACACATACATACGGGACGATTCCAGGTTTCTTGTAGTGAACTTTCATTATAAACTCCCTCGCTTGGCTAAACCCTTAATTTTTCCTAGCCCAGCGATACAAGTTTTCTTCTTAGGCACTACAAAGAGACCCGGTTGGAAAGTTGTTTTAAGAAAAGAAGCTAGGGCAAAGCAGGAAGTTTTGGACACGACAAACACCTTCATCACTACTATAGTGGAGAGCGCCAGTCTTAGAGCTCTAGCACAACTTTCCATTTCCGAAGAGGTAGTTAATTTTGTAGGTGCCATTGAATTGTCAGTGGAAGACAATTTATTGGCTCTAGAAGAATACTAGCGATGGAATTGACAGCAACTAGGAACATGCACGCTCAAAATTATTCTCCCCTAGTGGGTGAGATGCCCATGATGTGCCAATTTTTGGCAACGTGTTCTCGAAATGCACTTTGACCATTCAATGGAAGTGCAGAAGTCCATATTGTTGCCTACTTCTTGGATAGGACATTTCATGAAGGATAACTATTGAATATTGTATGACTCTTCAATTACCGTCAGAAGTCATTGTAAGTGATTTTGTAGTTGTGAAGAAATCTCATGGAAGTCATTTATGTGAATCTTCAATAGATGTGCATCGCCAAACCCATGTACAGTGCGTGATGGTGTACGCGTTGTACCTTAAAACTGATCATGTGGATCTCAGTAATTAAACAATCGCTATCACCTGACACCCTAAGCCGAGATCCCAATAATGTGAACAAGGTTGCCCTGAAGAATGCGTTGCATCATTCACACTCATGTCATAAAGACTTTCAAGATTCCTTAGATGGAATGCCTAAGTGGATTCAAAACCCCAAACCCTACGTAGCACAATTAGTTATGACCTACTCTTGTATATTTTTTCCTAGTTGTTCTTTGATCTTTTGCCTTTAAACAAAATGACTAGAGGAAGCATAGGACTTTGTTGATGTCAAGCATGCCCTAGTCTTGCAAAATTCTTTTTTTCGTAAGCTTAAAGTCATTTTGTAGTCTCACTTAAATAATATGCATGACAGAGATGCACTCAGCCCCAATTGTGCCTCCACGTTGGAATTCATTCCTACCACGTTAGAAACCCAAAGACGATGTTGCCCAATCTTGAAGGATGAAAGTAGATCAATGTTCCCTCCTCATGTCGTAGTCACAGATGCGAATCTGCCTTGACTCAGACTAAGTGCAAATAGTAGCGCCAGTGTAATTAGAGAGCCCCTATAGGGTTGATAAAACATCCAGACACAGTTACGAGTGTTCGGACATCAGCGAACGTGACCTCTTGGGATGTCCTATGATTTTCAGTTTGGGGGTTTATACTAGGGGGGGGGTAATTATTTTACCCCATCTACATTGTTGTCTGCTCGCTAGCCCATCCGCTAAGGGCCATCTGCAATTTCGGGGCCCATCCGCAACACCATTCGCCATTTGCACAACCCATCTGCAATTCACAAAGACTATTCGGGAGTCGATAATTCCATCCGCCTCCTTGTCCGCGAGTCCAACCACATGTATACCTACCCATCCGCCGAACCGCCTTCTCCGTCCTCAATGCCGTTTGCATCTTCGGGAGTGCATCCACAAATCTATCCAACCGTCCACCAAACCATCCACAGGTCTTGTTGTCCATCCACGAGGTCGTCTTTACATCCAAGAGACCGTCCGCCTACCTGTCTGCAAGGTTGTGCACTTCATGAATAATGGTAGAGCTTTGTTTTTTAACCCCTAAATTCCCAAGGCCTATTTGGACCTTCTTGAAATTTATTCTAAATTGAACAAAAAGTCAACATTTTCATAAGTTATACCAATTTATTTTGAATTGTAATTGTACAAATTAAAACTAGACATGTTAAACATCACATAGGAAAAAATAATTACAATATCACTTACAAATTGAAAGAATATAATATTTGATCATGAAGGTGTTAAAAGCATGAAAATTTTTCAATTCTCTTTTAGCATGTCAACTCTAAAAATTTGGTCACTAAAAAAATATGAGGTTATAAAGCTTAGCATGCACAACTTCAATCAATTTACGGTTTTTCAAAATCTATTCTGCAATTTTCATAAATGAATTTCTAATGTGATTTTTCCTATAAGATCTAGTGTATTTGAGGCTCATTTCCAAGAGCCCTCAACACTATAGGAGGTGAAGATTGAAATGGGCATCCTTGCACAAAATCTTGAATAGAAAAATCATAATCCTTCATTTTCAAAATTGGCTTTTTGAACCTTCAAGTAGACTTCAAAAAGAGTTCTCCAAAAATTTAAACTAATAATAATAGCAATTTGGTTGGGTTCAACTTAACTTCAAAATTTTTGAAACACCAGAATTTGGTGCCTTGGGCATTCAAGGGTTAATAAATACAATCATGTACTCAAGGGAAGTATTCTTAAAAAACAAAGTAAAGGACAATTGAATCTCAAAATTACATGATGAAAGCAAGAAGAGGAATGCTTGATTTTGAGGATTTCCAAAAAATAAGGCACAACTCCCTTTTTCAAATAAATTTTCTTTGTAAATTATTTTAAAATCCTTCATCGTTAAGAATTTAGGTCTCTTAACAATTGAGACATTACAAGTATAAACTTTAAAAAATGAAAACAACAATTGTTGAAGGGGTTTGTCATTATAATTCAAATATCCATGAAATTTTTTGGACACAAGTTCTAAGAGGGTCCAAGTAATTTCATATTGTAAATGAAACCATCTTTTTTCGAGACTATTTCTAAATAAAATTGGACAATGCTAAAATTTTACACCCATACATCATACAATTAAGTAATTAACAATTCCTCACACACGCTTGCCAACTCAATATCCATCTACATTCAAGAAGAAATTTTGCACTTTGCATCAAACAAAAGATATACTTCATATGACAAAAATTGATATTCATTCATTATTTAGCAATTCAAATACATTGAACAATTCAAAATGTATGTCCAATTTCACATATATTGGCATACTCTAGAGGTGCATACATACTAAGCAATTTACACGCATAAATCCAAAGCTCTACATTTAACAAATATTTCTAAAGCTCTATATAGTGCTCTCTTGCACTATATTACTAATATGAATGTCCGAAGTGTTCATTCGGCATAGGCCAATTGAACTGCCCCATAAACCGATTGATGATGTGGGCCAAACCACCCTGAAAACCATTGCCTCTTTGGCAAAGCCAGTCCAAGTATTGGTGAAACACAATTTTCAATTGGTGGTGGCTAAACATAGCCATTGCATTCATTTCCCATTGCAACTTGCTGTAGTCCTCTAACATGCAGTGCTTGTTAATCCTTTGAGCAATTTTACCAATCGCATATTCCTCTGATGCACGTGATAAATGTGGAATGATTTCCACATTTGCATCTCTTCCATGCAAATATACAATGCTTGGATCCACCCACCACCTCCTTGTTAAAGCTTTGTTCATGTTACTTGTAGATGTAAACATATACAAGGATTTCATTGGTTTGGTAGCAATAGTAGTCATGCCCCAATCGCAAATTCCAATATACACACATGACTCATCGTCAGGAAAATGGAATATGATGTTGTCAAGAGAAATATTGTTGTGTAGATGTCCAACAACATGCACCGCATTCATGATGTGTACCAATGCCCAAGCAAGCTCAGTGCACTTCTTTCAAAACCGAGCAAGATCGTAAGCCTTAATGACATCTAACTCCGTTGGATTGGAATATTGCAACCGAACATATATGTTATCCGTATAATCGTTATCCATGTTCAACATCTATTGAAGTGTTCTACTGTTCCACCAATATGAATACCCTTCAATTATTCTTGCATGAACTACAACAAACTGTATAACTCTAGAATGTGAATCCTTACTAAAATTGATTCATTTTGGTATTCCATCTTTGCAAGCTAAGGTTGCGTGGCATGGTGGTTGGATATCTTTGCCGCAAACTCCCACGGGGTAGCTATCCCAGGACATCCTTCAATTCGGACCCTCTAAATCGTTGCATACTCGCCCCTCATGATTACGCCAACTTAGGGAATCATCTGTGCCGTGTCTAGAAGTGCTATAAAATGGCTTCTATCCCTATCCAATTCATCAAGTCCCTCATTACTAGTCCACCAACCCAATGACCCTCGCCTATTCTGCGTCTTCATAAATGGAGAGCACTAGCTGATAAACAACTAAGCTTTGAGAATGACTTGCTCAAAGGCTTCATCATTTGCACGATGTTGCTTGCCATATTTGACCAGGACCACATCAGCGTTCCACAATGCATCATGCACCTTGTTCTCCAAACATTTGTTGAAGCCCCTCTTCTTTGTCTCATGGTACCATTGCGGGACGTTCAAAGCATCCAATATCCTTTGCGTCATGTCTACCTTGAATTTTTGTAGGCACTCCTCTTAATATCTTACATAATTTGTGTCAAGGGACACAATGTATTCTGCCTCATAGAATTTGGCAATGCATTTGATCATTAATGCTTTGCATGCATCGGAGGGAATTTCCTTAGTTTCCACCATGTTTGGTACCCTTTCTTGTACTACTTGCTCTCCCTTCGCCACCTTCTTTGCTCTAGGCATCATGATCAATTTTTTGTAACAATGACTTGTAATTCAAAATTACACCACTGCTACAAAAAATAATAAAAAGGGGCCCCTCAAAATAAGATTTCCGCCTTCTTGAGGAGAGGAGCCAATGGAGGATAAACCACCAAGCTCTCTGCTCCATCCTTACAAAACACAAGGGGCAAGACAAAAGTGATTGTGGATGAGCCATTTGCCTCTCTTATAGGGTGCGGATGGCTAGTTCACGTCCACTTGATTGGATAGCCGCCACACAACAGATAGTTTGCTGTCCGCTTGATCGAATGATCGTGATGCAACATACAATCAGCCGTCCACCTTTCTTGGCCGTTTGATCAAACAAAAGGTCTTCCGACTGTAGGATTAGATGGCCAGAACAACGTGGAATCAAATTCAATAACTTATGATTTATGAACTACATTTTCTTGGGGTGCAATGTAAGCATCTTAATGAAAAAATTATTTCTAGGATTCATTTTTCAGTGCAATTTGGACTCTTTTTGGAAAAAAATTGTTACCTTGGATTAAGTTAGTTTGCTAGAACAATCTCATGGTTGAAATTATTGATTTTAGATGTTTCAATTCAATCTTAGAGTTCTTAAGGCTTCAGTTTTTCCTTCAATGTTGAATCTACTTCAACTTCACAATTTTTTTATGAGTAAAATTTAAATATTTTTTTGCTCAATTTTTCCTTTTACATTCTCAACTAAATTCTTCAACATGAAAATTATGAAAAAAGAAAATCACGAGTGCAAAAATTTATTCATCTGTAAATTAGAAGCCAAAAATCTAGTCTAGCAAATTGTAAGAAAATTGTTATCTTCACTTTCAATACAAATATCTTATCTATCAACTCAAAGTTTTGAAATTTCTTCCACACATTCTTATATAGGTAAAGTACAAGGTCCTATAGTAAGACATTAGACATGCCCAAGAAATTACTTTTACATTTTTGGGCTCTTTGCAATTGAAATGGTAGTTTTGAATGGTCTTTGATGGAAAAATGCTTGGGGACTTGAGGTGTTTAGGGTTCAATTTTTGTTGGCAAATGGAACTAATATGGCAATTTGGCAAACCTATATTGCATATTTAGGACATCCTTTCCATTCGTAATTCACCTATTCACATTCAATGATTCAAACAGCAAAATTATGTTTTAGAGTTACAATGCATTTTTCATATCCACAAATACACACAACCATGCATCAATAACATGAAATAATACAAATTACATGAAATAAATATTGCTCTATTCAAATATACAAAATACAACTGGTTTAGGGTCAAAATTGCAAAAAAGGGGATTGCAACTTGTCAAGAGCATTGTGCTATATTTGCCACATTCTACCATCCATGCATATTACAATGTGTGAACTATATTGTAAGTCAAACACTAGATGACTAGAATAGCATATTCTACTTTATTTAGACTCAAAATTGAAGTCAACGCTTCTATTTGCGCCTGTCATACATGACCCAATATACAGTCCACCCCCATAGTTGTATCCATATCCGCTTGACGCACCTCCTTGTCCATATTGATTTCCATAGTAAGGACTGCCAAAAGGAGGAGGAGGAATTGGAGCACTCTTTGACGACCCTCCTTGACTTGATCCGCCATAATAAGGGCCTCCTTGTTGTCCAGATGAACCATGTATAGTGGAACTAGAGTATTATTGAGAGCCTCCTTGATGCCCATATGAACCATGCGCAGCGAATCTAGAGTAGTATTGGGAGCCTCCTTGGCTAGAACCATCATAGTGTGAACCACTTTGCCCATCTTGTGACCCATCGTGTTGTCGACCCTGGTCCTCTATGCTTCGGCACATGGCCTCGTCCATTTGCCATTGGTACTCAATATCCTTCCGATCCTCTCGACGTTCGTGCCTCTCTCCAAATGTCACAAGTGTTGATTCATCATCATCATCTTTATTTGAGCAATCATCCTTAGCATCCGGCAACACAACTATAGGAAGTCCTACATAGGCTAGATTGGACCACTCGGGCATGCAATCACTTGGTCCCACCCAATTAGAAGGCCTTGTTCGTTAAATTGAGACAAGCTACGGTCTCATTTTAATTCACTTCTATATTTAGAAAACAAAAGAGTTCATTAAATTGAGACAATTCAATAAATTGAGACTTAAAAATGTCAAAGTACATATTTAATTAATTTACTATTGCTTTAAATAGCAGGAAGAAGCCACATTCATCTTTTGAACATTTTTATTTGATTAAAAATATACACTTTAAATCATGCAAGATGTCATCAATTGAGACATTTCTTGAAATTGAGAGGTGCATCTACAAAAGGACTTATCTTTAGGTTGTTGATACCAAACTTTAACATGAAAAACATCTTTATTACAAAAAATTCAAATGAATACACTTAATGCAGAACATTCGAGAAAAATAAGAAGATTAAATATACTATTAATAGAAATCAACAATTGTAACACAATCGAACTACCCTAATAAAATGGACAAAATATATTTATGCGACCATCTCAAAACATGTAAATGCAAAGTCCATGCCACTTCACACCCTACAACGAAAACTACTTATATACCTACACACTATTCATCCTTCTGCCATAGACTCATTGTCGTTTGAATTAGTTGTCAAGGATTCTACTGATGCTTTGATGATGTCAATTTGTAGCTTTGGAATTGCCACCCATGGATTTGAATTCCCCTCTTGCATACGTGGCTTCCAAGCGGTTATGATATAGTCTGTGCTCGACCATGTTGGGGTTACTGCTTGATCTTTGTACCACACATTCCCTTTTTTTGTGTCCCATCTATCATATGTTTCCATATTAATGTGTCGATTTGAAGTTGGCATCCAATATTGGATTTGGATCATATTCATATGCCCTGGATCCGGATTCGGATTTGTAATGGCTCTAGCAAGCCATAATGCCTTAGAGTCACCATTGGCAGGCCGCACCATGACAAAATAACCTACAAACGTATCGCAATTAACATGGAAAGAAGCACGGGGACGATCATGCCTTCGTCCAACAAAGGGTGCATCCTTTGCATCCCCTTCAAGTAGTGTACCATCCCTCTCCTTGCGATCTGCCTCATCATGGATGATCCTCAAAGCCGTCCAGAATCCATGTAGTAATGTCTCACGCGGCTCTAGAGATGCATCAAGAGTTGTTCGAACACCTTTTCAATACTCTTTTATAGGGCCATTCTTCCTCCTGAATTCTCTAGATTAGTCATCGTCTACCATTCCATTCTAGTGTGTAATGAAACCATTCAAACCTCTCTTGATCTCATCAAGAGAACGCATCTTCTCAGGAACTAGAGGTGATGGATCACCGCTTGGAACTATTAGATGTCCGTCTTCAGTCTCAGACCACAAGCGAATTCCTTTGCCATGTTCTGGCAACCATTTCTTGTCCGTACATAGATTTTTATACTCCATTAAAGGCCATCCATTGGAATCCATGTAAAACTTGAATTGTTAGGACCTAGAATGACCTTCCAAAAAATCTCCTCCTGTACCCAAATACCCATCTACATATCGCTTGAAATCAGGAACTTCCTCCATGAGATGAAGAATGACGGGGTGCGTTTCGCAATCCATGAAGGATTTCATGAGTTTCGGAAGTGTTGGATAGTTGTTTGTCTTCAATTTAGTACTCTATTGACCAAAAAGAGCGTCAATGTCTTCATGAGTGTGCCCAACAATGAAGAAATTGATGTACACTTTGCGAAAAATCCCTTTGTATATAAATAGGGAACAAAAAGCAAAAACCCATCTATTCTTATTGTCCCCTAATGCATTATTCAACTGCAAAGTCAATATTGGTGGTAAAGGTTGAGTTGGAATTGATTCTTCCAGAGGAGAAAGGAGAGAGTCCAAGCAAATATCTGCCCCTTCTAGAACCGCCTTGGTTAATGTGGATTGCGTCTCCTTTTTAGAGAATAACTTGCGCGATGAATTCTTTGGTAGTTCTTCAACATCACGCAACAACTTTGCGATGGACCCAATGAAATGAATTGAGTTTGTTGGAAAAATGTCTAAACTGTAATGTGCATATCGAACATCCCCATGCCCATGAGCAATCATACTCGTAACTGCAATGGGCATTTTCATGTAGGAATCCGTTGCTTTGGTTTTGTGAGAGAAGTGAGGAGAAGCGGTCTTGGAGTGATCCATTTTATCATGCATGATGGTTAGCATCTTCTCAGGATATGTTTCAGAAATATGCCGATTTGCATAGTACAATTCTCTATGGGCCCTTTGGCCCACAAGGTGGGTATTCAAAGCAATGGTCCACCTCTCTTGCGCATATGAAAGGGAAGTGCATGCGCTCCTCAATTGCTTGTATTTATGACACAAGCCACACTGAGCGAAACTATCTCTACGTGCTTTTGGAGCAAATTCTAGGAAAGAAGCACATCAAATGTTGCTCAAGCCACTCAAAGAAATTGGTTGCAAATTTAAAGTTGCATTGGCCTCATTGATTTTTGGTAATTGATCACTTCAACGAAATATAGACAGCAAAACCATTGTAGGGACTTTTTCCCTAATTCAAGTGTCCTCGTTTTGTGTGGCATTTTGTCAACTTCAGGAACCACTAATGTTTGAAGTGTCATAGTAGATTGTATAGTATGTTTCCTTGGTTTTTTGGCCCCCAAATTCCCATGCGCCTTTGCTTGCTTCCCATCCTTGGCCATCTCTTTGTACCTATTAAAGGTAGCTTTCAAAACCCCATGAATGTTCCACCATGCAATACGACACACTTCCCTTCCTTTCAAGGTAATCCACTCCTTGCCAGCAGGATCTTTGTAGATCTGCCTATGCACCTCAAAAAGACACTTCTTCTAAGCATATACCCCATCGTTTATATGGAGTTAAGAATGAATGGCTTGAATTTGTTCATGCGGAAAAGGTTGCAAACAATTTTTTGGACAACAAGTTTTGGTAGAGACTTCAGTGATCACTTGAAGAACCAAGAGGGTCTCTTTTGGGGGATAACTAAGATCCATTCTCTCTCAAAAGCTTTTATAGGATCGAACCTCTTTACGAATTCTTCTACTAGTAGCATTCATGGCCGTATTGTAAATATGCATATGGTCATGGTCATACAAACTGACACCAAAAAGAAAAACTCGCTTCATGTGCTAGGAGTGAATTGACCACATCCACCCAGTTGGGACTTCTGCCTTACACAAGGACTACGCAATTTGAACGGAAACTCGATCATCGCTAAGAGGCTTCCCGTTGTTGTCTACCACAACATCTGGATCGACACTTTGTAAGACTGCATTTACGACATCGTCCCCTGCTTCATTACGGAGAGTAACTGGTTTGAAGTTCCATTTTGTATGAGGAATCCCGTCACATGTACAGACATCAGGGTGTAACGTAGGCATCGGGTTTGCAAAATCTTCAGGTCCATGAATATCCATTCTACAGGCTAGACCCAATTAGTGAATGAGAATAATTATTTCAGATACGAGAACAACACATGATCGTCTAAATGTGTCACACTCAATTTCAAACAAAAGACTGTATGAAATATACGTTATACACAATCTATTTTGAATATATTACAAAGAGAATTCTTATCCTCAAATTGATGTGAACTCTTAATCAATTGGATTTGTAGATAACACAAATCAAATTGGCTGACAGAATAATCACAAAATACATATGTCTATCCTCGAACCGAGGATAGACTAAAGAATTGTCTTTAACTCAGAATTTGTAACTACAAAAAGTTTCCTCGTGAATAATTTCTAAAAGTATTGTTCATATGAAGTAATAAATTTAGAAGGACTTCAAGCAAAAACACAAAAATCATTGGTCCAATAATGTACGGGAAATTTTGACTATTTCTAAATGACGTAGAATACGAAAGTATATTATATTTTATAAATTGAATTTATAAAACAAATGAAAATTAGAGGATTACGCACAAAGACAACATGAGTATCACTGAGTCGACAATAACCCCTTGAGAATTAAAAACATATTAACCTTCCTTAGTTATAATCTAACTTGGAGTCCACTAAATTCTTATCGATAATAGAGATTATTCTTGAAAATGTGACTTATCCTCGACAATACGACCATTACACAAATACTTTTCTAAAATATTTTATGATTTATAAACTAGGGATCCAAATTACGAGATTTAAATATCGTTGAGTCGACGATAAAACTTCTTAAAATATAAACCTTCTATCATTAGACTTTAAGATGGATATCGTCCATTACAATATAAAATCGATATCATTCGTAGGAATATAAAACTAAGACCTATCCTTGTGTCAACGATAAGACCCACATATTACTAAATTAAATAGATATCATCAACTCAAGGAATTGATGGATGAGTCTTAGGAATTCAGACCATTCTATCTTCTCTTGGAGTCCACAATTCTCAATTATATATTGAGTTCAATTGATATCCTCTATATTGATATAATATAGGATCCTCCATAATTTTCGGCAAAAATATCAAGAGACGTATATCTCACCATCTCAATGATGCACAACACCAACACTCTCATCGGACACAATAGCAATCAAATTTCTATGTTTCACTCTTTTGCTAATGAAACTACTAATCAAAAATCAATGGGATGTCAAGTACAACAATAACAGGAAGTAGTGTGTATTGTACAAATCAAAAGTCAAAGCACAATACTACTTACCAGCAATTGCAGTCAATGTATACACTCGTCTTCTTAAAGTTCCCACTATCTGAACAAGCCTATTTGAAACAAAGGTGGATTGGAAATGTGGAAAACAAAATGCTGAAGTGTCCTGTAGGTCAGAGATGAGCAACTAAAAAAGGAGAACAATCAAATGGCGTAGCTGTGCAGGCAAAACATAGTTGCGATGTGAAAGTTGTAAGGGAGAGAGCTTGAGCTTCCACCAATCAAGGGGCGGGGAAGAATTGGAACCGGAATTCAAATTCTTTGGAAATACATGACATTTCACAATGTTCATGGTCCACTTTCTGTGGTAGCACTTAAATGCCTCTTTATGTGCCGCTTTCTATCAGCTTTGTAGCATAAAGATGCAGCTGAAGAACAAAAGCAGCTCTGAAAGGGTTTCTCTACTACCAGCCCAAAAAATGCTTCACTAAGACCAACCAAAAAAGGCTTTACTAATACTAAACAAAAAGGCTTTACTAACACCAACCAAAAAAAGTCTTTGCTAATATCAACCAAAAAAAGTTTTTGCTAATACCAACCAAAAAAATTCGTTCGTTTATAGTGTATCTGCTATTCATGTCATTGTCTTAATTTTTGTTCATGTGACTCTCATTACTAGGGGATTCCTAATAATTGCTTCTTTGCTTATACTTTGTCCAGTGTCTGGGTTTTTTAAAAAATCCTTCCTTCGATGGTTTGGGATCCTAATTATGTGTAATGTAGGGTTCATACCTTAGGGATTAGGGTTAGAGTTTAGGGTTTAGGATTATGAACAATTCCAGATTTCTAGGAAAAAAATTTGGAATCTCCTAAGTTTCTTAGGAGATGCAATTTATGTGAAGGTCATCGCTTGATTGTACGAAAGTACTCTTTAACCCCTAAAGTCCCAATGTGCTTACGGGGGACAACATGGATTTCAGGTAGGTTCCTATGAGCTCATTTGTTAGTGATTTTTTTCGAAACTTTCTCGTAAGATATAAAAACTTATTAGCTTTTAGGGAATATAATTTGTTTTTCAATTAGTGGTCGGGAGCAAAAGATATACCACAATAACCTAAAAATGGGGAGAGCAGGAAGCAAACAAAAATTGTAAAAAATTGAAATATTTTTTTTATTATATTATTCTAGTGGATTATATTTTTGTCTAAATGGGAAGCTTTGATTCATCCCATTTGGATTACTGATATAAAAGATACAGAGTTTCTTATTTAGCAAGCAATTGGACCGTCTTATTCAAAACAAAAAATTCTTTCACTGTGACTACTAATATCTTTCAATGCGTATGGTCAAATATCATGAAATTTTCACTACATGATCCAAGAAATGTTTGGTAGAAGATACTACGGTTAGATTCTAAAATAAAGTATTTTTTCTGATTCCTTACATGAATGCAATAGAAGTAGCAGTTTTGAGTGGTTTTTGAAAGGAAAATGGCCTTGGGACTTTAGGGGTGAAAAGCTTAGCATTTCAGGGACATTTTTTACTACAATGTTTTCCATAATTCATTTACTGTCATTTGTGAGTGGTTTCATGTAAATATGAAATATGGCAATCCATTTACAATTATTGTATGCTACAGTAATTTGTCTCTTACTCTAAGTATGAATACTGCTTCATATATTCAATATGGAATATTCGACATGAATTCAATCTTTCAATTGTACTACAATTCTGTGTTTTTCTGTACTTACATAATTCTTATTCATTGAAATGTAAACTCAATTTGTAGTATTCATTTGTAGTATACTTGTAAGGTTTAGGATTTAATGATATGTATTTGTTAAGTGATTTGCATATGTCTTTCCATAATGGCAATGTAATATGCATTTGAAATTCTAGTAGTATTTGAATCATTGTTTATTATAATGATTTAACTCTTCAAAAGAGTAATGATGACATTAAGCATTATTTTGGTGTACACTAAACAATTTCTACTTGTATGATGAGATGAAATCATGCTCCTTTGTACTCATAGTTTTATTACTAAAAATAATAAAATAATCATAAACCTTGAATATTTGAACTCTACAAAATATTCTTCATTGCAAAGAAAATAATTTCATGGAATGCAAGTACTTATATTTTTTTCAAACTTTAGACTTCTAACAAATGAATTAATTTACATTACACTTCAATGAAGTTAGTGGCGCAATCAATATTGTCATACAACATTGAAGAACTATGGACATAACCTTCATATAGATGTTCATGCATTGGTATGAATATTATTGATTGATATAATTAATGCCTAATTGCCTTTATGTATAATAAGAGTATGTGATTGAAATCAATGATGCCCTAGAGGCACCATGATGCCATAATTGACATTGCACGGTGTGACAATTTAAAAACTTAGTGCCGTTTTGTAAATACATGAAACACTTTTATTTATGGTGAAGTGCAATATGTAGATGCTTTACAAAACTAATGAGAACTTAATCAATGCCACGATAAAGAGACAAACAAAGATTCTTTGTCAAAAAGAAAGAAGTTTAAAAAAGAAAAAAAGATTATTAAAGGGTTCTCAAGTTCAGAAAAGCCTTTCAACAAAAAGGCATAAAGACATAACATGAAAATCAAAGTGATCCCAAGGAAAAAAAATAGGGAATCAAAATAGAACCCCCCATACAAATGAAGAAATCATGATAAATAATCATTAGAGATGAAATTGCAAATGGATAGCTATTTAGGCCAAAAGGTGATTCTAACCAAAGATAAAGAAAGAAACAAAAATTTACCAAATACATACTAGAATATGAAGAACAAAAAATTGAAAAATTATAAAAGAGACCTAAAATAATATATTTTCATTTTCATTTAATCCAACCCTTGAATTCACTTATCATAAACCTTGACATTCACATTATTTGAGCAATGGAAAAAAATTTCAAATCCTTAAGTTCTACAAGTATAGTTCCCCAAACTAAAGTGCTTGAACAATCCTATAGAGATATGTCCAACCAAAAAACCAATTCCCCCTTGGGTTCATTTCAATGATGAATAAATTGCTACTACATATATTCATTTCTAATTTTGCTCCTACCCTTTTAGCAATTACAATTGCTTTTTAATTAGTCCTTATTAATGACAATGTCTATTTTAGAGCACCGACATCTCTTGTCTTCTAACTGGATTGTTCTTCATAATGTATAATTTATCTTAAATGTAGGGTGCAAATAAAATTCTAGAAACTTGGTATTCTTCTGAATTTCAAGTCTTCAAATAATTACTAACTTCTATATGTTTTTTCTCAACTTGATTCCAACAACTTAAATCCATGAGTTCAAAAAAAAAAGTGTAACCATTGTTTAGGAATATTTCATTTTTGTTTCCCACAAACTTATAGATTAAGGATTCAAAAGCACAAAGGACTCGGAAGTGCAATTCTTCTCCATGAATCCCAAAACTAATCCTATGTATAAATACATTTGAGGGTTCATGAAAGTAGGAAAAAAATGGATAACGTATATTTTGATTTTCTTGGGAATATGAACTTTGGGCCTAGTTTGTTGATTTTCTAATTTTAGAATAGCATGATAACTTTCATTTATACCATGCTCTTATGCATTAAAATATTATGGTACAAATATGGTGAAAATTTCAGATTTTTTGAGTCTATTTATGATACGTAAGAGTTTTTTTCATTTTTCTCTTAAGAATTTCACAATAATTTGAAATAATCTCAAAGTAGAATTTCAAACCTCATTTGGCGCATTTGTCCATAACTTTGACATCTAGAGCCTTAAAACCTCAAAAAAAAATTTAGAGATTAAACTTAGCTTAATTACCCACTTTTTTTTAGTTCAAAGTCTAGTGAGTAATGACTAGAGGCCATCAATTCTATCACAATGGCCTTTCTCCTGGTACACTGACTTGTTCTCCAGGGTTGTATCTCACTACCCAATAATACAGATTGACTCCATGGTATATGAACAACTTATTTTAGAACCATCCTACACTTCCCAATTTATCATGTTCAACATTTTTTTTCACTTGGTGTTTTGACATTTGGAAAATGTACTTAACTACAATATGTATGATAGGAAATTCTTTTGCCTTCAATATAGTCTCTCATTGTGGACCTATAGCCTATTGTATTCTCCTTTCATCAAAAATATGGTGAAGTAGATGGTGAGTGTCTCCAAACCCTCAGGCATTAAGGGGTTAAGGGCCTTAAACTTTATAGATGACTTAAGAAAATAATGTTGCAAACTTTTTTTAGCTAGAGCTAACCAATTTTTCGTTCAATGTAGAACAAAAGAAAAATTTGAAATACTCTAAAGATTCTTTGTCAAAAAGCATAAATCATACAAAATGCGTTGACTTCCAATGAGCACTTCCATTTTCTTACAAATTCATTATGTAATGCATTTTCAAAATTTCCATGGTCAATAGTACGTCTTACAAGGAATAGAGAATTAACCTCTAAACATCGCGATGGATGTTTATTGTCCACTAAATGACAAGGAATTTTCCCATGTAGGTCAGAATTGCAACTATTCATCCTCAAAATTAGAGGTGGAAAGGAAAGTTCTAAAGAGGATGATATCACATGGTTTGAAAATGGTTGATTTCCATGGTCACCAGCCTGGCATTCAATGGTTAACCCCTAAATGCCCCAGGCACCAAAATGTTGTGTTTGCAAAACTTTGGAGTTAAAGAAAACCCTAACAATTAGCTATTTTGAGAAGCTTGTATTCCTGGAAAGTTCTCTTTGAAGTCTATTTTGAGAATTACAAATCCGATTTTGAAAATGAATGATATTGATTTTTATATCCAAGATTTTGTACAAGGTTACCCATTGCAATCTTGAATTTCCGTAGTGTTGAGGGTTCTTGGAAATGAGCCTCAAATCACTAGATCTTTGAGAAATAATCACATTCAAAATTTCCTTTAAAAGAATTGTACAGTAGATTTTGAAAAGCCACAAATTGATTGGTGTTATGCATGTTAGGCCCTCCAACCTCATATTTTTTTGGTCACCTGTCAAACTTTTTAGATTTGACTAGTGAAAAGAGGATTGAAAGGCTTCATATCACTTTTGTAGTTTTAACACCCTCATAGTCAAACATTATAATCTTTTACTCCATGAGTGATTTTTTTTTCTATGTGATCTATAACATGTCTACTTTGAATTTGCATGATTACAATTCAAAAAAATTGATACTACTTATGAAAATGTTGGCATTTTCTTCATCTGAGAGCAAATACCAAAAAACTCAAAATAGGCCTTGGTGGGCATTTAGAAGTTCTAGAATTAATACAAGTCATGTTCGGATCCAAATGTCTAGGTTTGGGGTTGGGTCAGCTTTGGAAAATTTGACAAACCTCTATACTACACTTGAGGTTTGGATTTGGTGCGGTTGGTTCGGTGGAGTCCGAACTTGCTAAGGCGGCTCGACATAGCATTGGGAGGTCTTCTCTCTCCTTGCACTACGAGTTTGTTACTGTTGCGTGTTGCGATTGTTGGGAGCTGGAGTCCGAAATTCATTTCATTCGATTTGTAGTGTGGTTTGTTGTTGTTTTCTTCTTGTTTTCTTTAGTGTGCGCCTGTGCGGTGTACCTTTACGGTCGTTTACATTCCCTTGTTGCAAGCGTTGGAAGAATGCATGGGTAGCTTGTGAGTTGGCCTCAGTTTCAATGGCCGTGGACGTAGAAGTTTTAGTAGCCGTGGATGCTTGTGGGAGGTTGACTTCACTGTATTTACTCAGTTTGCGTTGTGTTGTCTTTAGAAGTTGTGATTGAGTTCAAGTTCCCATTCAGCTGTGGAGTTCTGGAGTTCGCAAGTACGATACAATTTTCTCAAATTTGTGAGTTTTTTCTTTCTTTCTCACTAGTTTTGCTATTTATTCCTTTATTGTTTGATTGTTTTGATAGTACCGCTAATTTTCTTTTTAGAAGTTGCTTACTTGATAGTTGATTGTGCTTAAACGTTGGGCACAAAATTTTTTCCAAAGGCTTTCTCTCATTCTGTTTCCAATATTGTGGTTGCGCATTGATAAAGTAGAGTTGTTGTTTCAAAATTGGGTTTCCATTGTTGGATTTGTTTAAGAATTGGGTTTTGATTGTTGGATTTGGAATTTGTAGTTCTGCTTTCATGAGTAATTGTTAGGAATAGGGTTTTGAACATATTTTTCTAAAATGTGGTGCTCATGGGCGTTGCTACATTTCACATGGACTTCCGAAACAAAGTTCTGTGTTTCGAAATCTCTGAGATTCCTTTTCTGTGCTTACAAGTCTATACTCCAATAAGGAAGAAGTGTGATTTCAATCTCCAAAAGCATTCATGAAGTCTACAACAAAGTGAGGTTTCAAGTATTCTATTTTATACAAATTAGTCTACAATTTAGGGTTTTAGAATCTCGATTCAGTCTTAGTACACAGTTTTTGTTTGCAAATTCTCCAATTTTAGGGTTTAGCTTATTCAAAGACACATAATGTCAAGTCGAGGACACACTACAAACCTAGTGAACAAATTATTGTGCAGAGTCTATATGTTTAGGGTTTTCATCATCAAAGAAACGTATCGTCGACTCAAGGATACAATCATCCATGATAATCTAAAGAAAATCTTGATAACTTCCAAATTCCAATTCCAACATTCCCACCAAGAAATAACTAAGAAAATTTAATTCACAAAAACACGCTGCCTCCCAAGTCATCCACCTTATTGTTGAGTTGATGATACCGTCTTAGATAAAGAATTTCCGAAATGACATACCAACAATTTAGGAAAATTTTGCCAATAAGTACTAGTCCCTACCTATGTCATTGACCCAATAATACCTTCAGAATGATTTAAAGATCATTCCACTAATCAAAAGAGAAAACAACACAAAATTAATGATCTAAAAGAAGCATTTAGTCGTCACTGATATGAAATATGACTAATTTCATACCCGAAAACCAACGTCAGAGAAACAAATTGTTAATATAGTAACAAATGAGTGTTAATGTCCATAGAGGTCTATATATCTTGACAGTAATTTCAACCAACAACCTCACCTAAATGTAGCTATCACCGAGTCAATCATTTTTAAAAAACATTTAAAAAACTTCACCCAATTGTATGACCAATGGAATTTCTCTTCCAACAATCTAAATAAACTTATCGTTAGATCGACAATAGATCAATTTCTAACAAATACACACAAATCACTTGGCAGGATTAAAAGATGGAGAAGCAAGACCTCTACGATTATTCTGTGACAGAGCATCATCTTCAACCTTTCATAAACCCCATGAACGATGAGCCCTTCATCAATAAAATGGCAGATAGCTACAGAATGCTATGGGAGTTCAAAGATCATATCAGCACATGGACTTTCGCTATGAACCATTGGAAGAACTATGTCTACTTTAGATACCGAATACATGGCAAAACAAGCTACCTACCTTGGAATATGAAAGAAAAGGTGATAGTGATTGAGGATCACCAGAGCAATTATGTTGTCATTGTACTCTACGAAGTTGATGAGAATAGAAACCAGAAAGATTACTATCACTCCATTGTAATCAACGTAAATTCTCATTACGGGAAGTTTGATCTCGAGAACCTCATGACATTCTTGGAGGGGTCGCAGATGGAGTCTCTCAACGAGGAATTTGAGAAATCTGGCTACCTTCTTTGGAAAAATGGCACAGCAATGTCCAATGCAACTAGATTGCACTGTAATTTCCAAACTATTGATCGATCTGCCTTGGTAAATATCAAGCCTGCATCATCACTTGGTAGAAAACCCTTACAAGGTTAGAGAGTGGAATCCGATAGTCGTCAACAAGATGGGTCTGCAGCCGGTGGTTCAATAAGTAAAGCAACAAGACTAGGTCAGACAAAATCGGCAACAAGAAAGAGAGACAACATCTCAACAGAAGGACCTCTATCTAGTAGGAAGAAAAAGAGAAGTCTTCCTAGAGGAGTTGTAGGTGCTGGAAGTTCAGGATCAGCGCTCACGACTGTATCAGCAGGTCCAGCATCCTCTGATACTCCACAACTAGACTATGAGAAGTTTTCTTTAATTCAAAGAAACTTCTGGGCTGACCACAAGGCCTATTTTTTACTCGGCCAGGAAACAGTATTTGTAGACATCAAATAGTGCATCCTGGCAAGTGATCAATATGTAATTCGAACACTGAAAAAGGATATCGTTGCTGCTGTGAAGAATTAACTCATTCAACTCATTGACATGAAGCAAAGGCAGAAGGTCTGCCTTACCCTCGTCGATTCTCATAATCAGCTTTTGAAAAAAAAGCCAAAGAAGTAGGAAGAAATCATGAATGGACGGTTCATGATTATCAATGGTCAACATAGCATCACGGCTTCAAAAGAGCTTCAGAAAGGAGGCTGTGGAGAATCCCACCAAGTAGAGTTTTAGACTTGGGATGCTTTTATTGTTTGGACCCTTGATCCAAACAAATTAAGAAACATCTCAAAATTCTACAAGTGCACTAATCATTTGGATCATGCTCAACCAATGTGGGGTAACCAAATCGTTAGCTGCAGAAACATCTGGCTCACCTAGAAACGTCCCACAGATGTCCGCTTGGAGGATTTAACTCGGAAGAACAAATCCGTCTTCAGCTTGACAAACTATAAGGTGTGCAATTGGTCTTCCTCATTATCATCGAGTCGAGGATAACTTCTTTATTTCCTGTGAGAATGTAAATTCAAATTGATAATATCGAATGTGAATAACGCTCCATTTTACTACTATTTAGTGAATTACTTTATGTATGGACTATCTATGTTATTATTAATATAGTATTATCGTTCACTTGACGATACTAAGGAAACAAATTCAATCGTTTTCATACTGGATTGTAATAGAATTCTTGTATCGAAAAGTGTAGAGCTTCACGAATGCAGTTGTCGAGAGATTCCAAAATATTAATCCTAAAAAGGATGGCGCATCCATCAAAGGGACTACGGATTTGAAAAATGAAATTTAGATCATCACCTTGCCAGATGATCTCTGGGCATATTGGAATCGATTTTTGACGAGGCATTTCGAAGGAGAGCTGATGGAGTGAGTTTCCTTGAAATTATTTAAGGAAATTAAAGGTTTCAAGATCAAAGCAATGTCCTTGAAAAGAGATTTTTTCAAGCATTGCGGATGGTTCACAGACATTGACTTTGGAGTTTTTGCACAGCACCTACTAGGTGAAACTTTGAGGCGTAAATCAATATACTCGAAAGTCTCTATTGCGAGAACAAAAATACTAGTTCCTGACAACATTGCGCACGATGATTGGGTAGAGCGGAGGAAACACAAGAAAGTTGTTATCCAAGATTTGATGGACTTCAAACCATCTCTGAAGTTCATAGACAATGGCGGCGATGTCATTGATACGACTTGGAGAGCATGGAAGGCAAGGCACCGGTTTACTTTCACGTCGTGGGATTTCCTTCTCTCGCATCCTAGTGTTGAGTATTTCAAGAAACGGCTCAGAAATGATGCGTGGCGGAAGTGGGTGAAGGATCTTGAGAAATAGTTTCTGGAGGTCCTATACATGTTCAGGAGGTTTATGAAGTTGAAGTACCAACTTCCTAAACTTGCCGGAGGAGTATAAGTACGAGGAATTGACTTCATTGCGAAGGCGCTCGTTACCAGCACAAATTATACCTATAATCAACGAGAAGTTAATTTGGCAGTCTTAGATATTAGGGTGGTCCCACGATCAAATCCAACTGATACCGAAAGTGCTATCGACCCCTTTTTGACTTTCCTTGATCAGAAATTAGAACCAAAAATAACTAAGCCAAATATCTAACTCTTCATTCTCGGTGGGAAGGAGGACGTGAAGGCTGTAACTTCTTTTGCAGCTCTGAGGCTTATTGGGTATGACTCCATCATATCTACTTACATCCCTAGTAGAGAAGAGATGTTGAATAACGTGACGAATAGAGGAAAAGCTCCAGATGTGTTGCTCCTCTTCCTTTTCAAGAAGGATAATGACTTTGCCACCGCCGCCCACATGTGCCTCAAATCAAAATATGACACACCTTCCGGGTGTGTATACTATACCGATCCGTCAAAGAATACGGAAGCAAAGTGGAGGATACATCCTATTGAATTGCGGATGGAATTTTATCTAGAAATACTCGAAGCCTTCGCAACGCCAGATGAAAATGTTCTTGGCATCTATGCAGGACCAAAGTTCATGCTAGCCGCAAAGGTTAGTGTATCTTCTCTCTTAGAAATCATATTCTCGTATCTAGAATTATAGTTCTTTAATTTTCTCAGCTTCTCTTTGAAGTATGTGCAGTCCATTGTTATCCTCGGGTTGACGATAATGTCATCTACCTTGGATATACATTCAGCATTCATTTAGAAATGCAAAATCTAGAATGTTAGTTTTTGATTTGTAGATGTTAAGTGCATACTTCTATGGCTTAAGTGATAGAGAAGATGCAAAGCCATACTCATAAATTGCTCTCCTAGAGAATAAGATGGATAAAAATGACTTCATAATTTTGAATTCACCTTATTCGCTACTATATGATCGTCCTACAAGTCATGGACCTGTGGTCGTTCACTCCAATTCACCTCTATTGCCACCCATGACGTTGGAGTCACTGCTAGAAAGTAATGTCGTGGGGAACCGCCAGAGGGAAGCTATCAGGCCACATGTAAGTACTGATCCTAGCGTTGAAGGAATCTATCAATTCGGGACTAACACATTCCAGGTCCACATATGGATGGACGCTCTTGTTGTTCTGGTCGTCTTGCAAAGTCAACATGATGAAGAGGATGTAGAGACCGACACTGAGTTTGAGAGACATCAGGAGGAGCAAGCTAGAGAGGATCGAGGGAGAGACAATGAGGACGTTGTCATTACCGAGGTGATCGGATCCCAAGGGAATCATGCAACTAAAGAGAGTCACCCTTCAATAGGATCTGATAACCCCATCATCATTAGTAATGATGATGACATCGATCATCCGCACTCATCAGACGATGACACAGATGGTGTTCCCCAGCAAGTTGAGCTAAAACCTATCATCGCACCCTTTGGCGTGGTGGTGAAGGTCAAGAAGGATTGGTGGAAGAAAGACTAGGAAGCCAGGGAGAGGAGGATAGCCAAGCAAAAGGAGCGGGAGGAAAAAGAAAGGCTGGTTGCTAAGCTACTAGCGGACAACAAGGTTGCCAATGAGAAAATTACTGAACTCTAAGAGAAATTGGATTCAAAATATGATGAGCTACAAAGCTAGTTCGCAGTGCTCTTGAGTGCGTTGTAGTACCAGAAGAGACAATTGCAGAGCTGTCCAATTACATTCTTTGTTGCTCCAACACCACAACCTTAGGTGCTGTCGAGTAGCACTCCAACCATGTAGGAAATGGTGCACTTGGTTAGTGTGCTGTCCTATCCTCAAGTTGATGGTAAGGATGAGGCGATCTCACTAGCACATGAGGACCTCATCATCTCAACTCCAGCATCCCAAATGCCCAGGATGCCATCTCCAAATGAAGGGGCCTTCAAAGTCTTGGGTCCTGAGGCTGCTCTTGACGTTGCTCGATAAGAAGACACCATTCAAGGAAAAGAACATTATCATCGAGGTGATGATAATGTTGTCGAGGAGGCAACACGAACTTCTACGGTTGAGCCTCATAATGCAGCAATGTGTGAGGAATCACGTGAAGTCCTCTTGGAGGTGAACTCGCCCCTTTTTGTGGAGGAAGAAAAAGTTGACTATAAAGGGGATGATGAAGACCTTCTCGACAACGGTCTAGAGGAGAGCAAGAAAGGACAACCTTCAGTAGCAAAAGTGGCACCAGAGGATCTAGAAGGAACCGCTCAGATACAACCTTCTAACCCTTATGATTTCAATTGATTCTAGAACCTTGGAGTCATTCATGATTGTGTTCGGTGACAAAGGCTAGGAAGTCCTCTATTAGTTATCGAATCTCATTTGTATCCATGCTTCTTGATAGGATGTCATCGCCGCTACTTGATTGCTTGGCGTTGACGATGAATCTATTTGTGGCTATGATCCGTGTGCAATAGTGTAGCATAGTGCTTAGAGTAGTTTTCAGTCGACTAGAGACGTAATATAATTTTGCGGCTATAATATGTAGACTTTGTAAATAAATTATACTCAATTTCCATGGATTCGCGCATTGGTCTAATAGTCTTTGGCTTTCAATGTTTTTGTTGCTTAGCTGCAAAAAAATAAAAGCGTGCATCGTCCACTACCAATGAAAGCACTTTCTAATGGGAGACTGCAATCGATTAGGGGAATTGAATGCTTCTATGCGCTTTCTAGATCTCTTGTTTCTCCATTTAAACAGGTAACTCCATTTCTTTGTTGTTATGCTCTGATCAAGTAGTAGTAGTGGGCTAAAGAGAGATCGTGCCCAGGAATGTGCCTCCCGTACTTCCTCCACTGTGGAGGAAGTGGATGAACATTGTCTTTGACTTGAACAACATACTTTGTCAAACGGCGATGAAGTCCTATGGGGAGAAATTCAAACCATACAAGCTCGAAGACAATGTTCTCTACCACAAGAATCCCATGATCATCAGACCCAAGGCGGTATTTGCTTTGCAAAATCTAGGTGAATTCCTCCAATAGGAGTCCGTGATCGCGGATAGGGTCTTAGTGTGGACGACGATGTTGAAGTGTAACGTAGAACCCATTGCTGGACACCTGTTTAACGCTTGTTGAGCACCCTACAATATTCTGAGTCAGGAACAATACAAAAAGATAGAGTACTCTCTGGAGAAGTTCTTTCATCTCAGTGAACAAGTGCATTGTATGAAAGTGCTCTCTGAGACCTTGTTCACCAATCCGAGCGGAAGCACATCCTTCACCTCGAATAATACGCTTCTCATTGACGACTCTCTGAACAAGAGTGTCTGCAATGAGAATGGGAATGCTATATTCCTAGACACTTGGAGGCACCATAATCGCAGAGACGACGTCCTCATGGGGGAACTACTGCCATGGCTCAAACGTCTAGATTCAAACTACCAATTGGGCCAAATGCAGACATACATCGAGGAGAACCGCATTGGTTTGAACCCATTGGGAGCCACGGACTACAAGGTGGAGGAGCTCATAGATGGGATGAGAGAGTCCTCAAAGGTCATGGGCTCTAGATACAAGCTCCCTAGAATAGGCGTAATCATAGAGCGATGCCAAAGTAGGAAGTACACTGTAAAGTAGATTCTTTCTAGATGTAAGATAACATTTTATGTATAGTCCTCGATTTATATACTATGATCTTTTGTAAATAATATATTGAGTTCGCATTTCCCTTGAATCTTTGCCATGTACTCAGGGGTTTACTATACATGTTTCTTAGTCTCAATTGAAGATACTTTTGCATTTGTTGGATGGAGGTAATGTGGGTGGGCTTATTGATCATAAATGTATTGCAAGTTGGAAGCGTTCGCTTTGTTGAACCACCAAAAAGGCAACGACTGAGTAGAAGTCTCCTCTCTGGATCGGAAAGGTCACTCTCCAACTAGTCAGAATCCTAGGGGGGGAGTTGCCACACTGCTCCGTAGTCCAAATCATACCTGCTGCGGTCTATTGCGGACGCTGCATCCGCGGCCAGAGACTATTCCAAGGGGGATATTGAAGACGAGGTCATGGACAGCCCCTCGAGTCGCGGACCTGTGAGGACTCCCATATGCTCTCCGTCGCCGTTGAAGCGAGCATCCTCAAGTCGTGGGAATTCCTTCTCGCCAAAACCGCAAACGGACGTGTCAACAAGTCGCAAACTAAAACTACCCTTGTATAAAGCGGCAGGACATCCTCGGCTCAAAGATGATGTTCCAACTCCGTCTGCAGTTCCTAATGTTTGCATCGATGGATGAAAGTTGGTGGTTGCATTGGAGGATGACAAAGGGGGGGGGGGGTGGTTACGGAAGTCGACTACTGATGTTACTATTCTTCGGATTGAGGATAAGCAACCTCGTCCCTCACAATCTGCAAGAGCCAGATGATCTCCTTCCGCCAACAATCTTTTCAAGCAACGAATTTTCAGAGAACATCGCTGTTTGCTCGACTCCAAAATAATAGGGACTCGACTTCCGGACATAGAGAATGTCAATGCGTTGCTATAGAGGCGGCCGTCTTGAGGGTCAAGATCGCTTTCGAGTTTAGGGGTCCTCCAAGCCACTCGAAGGTCAAAACGAAAGGAAAATGGAGCTCAAAGCTTGAGCTTATGCGAGTCTTTGGAGGGGGGGGGAAGTGGGCTGCACTATCATTCTCGACGTGAGGATATCTTTAAAGGACTAGCAAAGCTCAAAGCATTGGAAGCAGCTAGGAGCAATTGTACAAAAATAGACAAAGGAAAGATTTTGCCATCAACAAGTGAATCAAGCAAGTAAATATTTTGAAGTACTTAGTTTTGAGGTACCTCTTACTATTAATAGTATAGTAAGTAGACATACAAAAATACTTTCAGAAGTTCAATGCTTCATATACAAGAAACCACTACTTTGATTCCACTGAATCTTATGCCTTTATAGTTCATTCACTACAAAGAATATTTACATACTCTTTTTGTATTAAATCGCACAAGTAATTCCAACTTACTCACTTTAAAATGACTCCCTTTCTTTGTACGGAGTACTTCAGGTCCTCTATCTAAAAGAAAGTCTCACATCTTCTCTTGTATTGATGCAATTATAATCTCATGTTTCAAGTCAATTGGGGCAGCTTGTTCAAAGCTTTCTTTCGTTGTTATATGGCCGGCTCTACATGTCGTTGGGTTCAACAACTCTTAATTCGCTAGAGCTTTGCATCCATTTTTCCAAGTCTCAAAATTGTCATTTTGTCTCAATTTAACAAATAAGGCCTTTTAGTAGCAATTATGGCTTTGTCATGAGTCAAATTCCTTACATTGCACCTTGCAATTGTACACCAATCTATTTCTTTGTGGAGTACTATCTCCGCCCAAATCATTGCCATGTTGCAATAGTTCATGATGTTTGGTTTGGAGCTTGGTAAACCTGAAGTGGAGGTTATTTCTTTGTATCGATGAACAAAATGTTTGCTCCTACATGTGGGCATTTATCCTTCCTACTAGCAACAAACCTGCACCTCTACTCGATCACTTGACCATAGTTTGGAGAGGTGCGTCATTTTAAAGTACTTTTTGCATGTTGTACAATCCTACATTTTCTTGGGCTCTTCCTCCCATCTAGGCTCCACTACACATGTCACATCTGTTGAATCTTTCCAATTAATTTCTTGGGATTTTCCCTTCTTATTTCCTCCACCACTTCCACGCGACATGGTAACCTCCAAACCTCAATTAATAATGAAACAAAAAGGTTTTAGAGTTCAAATTCAATTTGGCAACGCTCTTGCCAGATGTCGAAAAGGGTGAATGAAAAACGGGAATGAAAAAAACTATGCTTGGTATTACTGACAACCAAGTTAATTGTAAAACTAAACACCTTGAGTTCTTGACAAGGCAATAAACTCAAACAACAAAGAAGTACTTTAAAACAACCAAATGAACTCACACAAAATTAAACACTTGTAATTTGGGACAAACCCCAAAACATTGAAATTGATCGAATAAAAGTTATTTAATATTAAAACACAATTGTTCATGCACCAAGCTAGAAGGAGTGTATAGATTCCTAAAGGCACTAGATCACCCACTCCCAAAGGGAAATGACTATGAAGAACTAAGTCGCCCATGTCGCCATTTATGTGATATAGGGGACACTTGCTCACTGCTATCTACATTGGATGGCACGAAGGTGGATGGGCAGATTGTGCAGTCCGAAATTGCAATCCACTAGATCGCACAGCCATCGACAAAAAGCGCACTGGACAGTGAGATGCCGACAAAGAAGGCCGATGGGGTTCAAGTGTAGTGGACGGGCCAGCAAGCAAAACAACTCGTGGATAGGGAAATGGACAAGTGTGCAAACACCAAATCCGAAGGTACAGACGTCGAATGCATACGGGTAGACAAACAACATGGATGGGCAGATAGGGAGGAGGGCAGGAAGGAGAGGCAAGCAAGGGAGAGTAGTTTTCAATTTCTCATTTTTCAGTTTGGTTGAGGTGTGCAAAGGTGCGAACGAGCGGACGAGGAGGAGGGCGGGAGGGAGAGCAGGGTTGTCACACTAGACAAAAGGACCACCCGCCCGTTTGTTCTATTTACCTGTCCGATGTGGTCAACATATAGTTGACTTCCTAGTTAGGTAAAAAAGACTAATGTGAATTTACCTTGTATCCACTTGGCTACCGGCATAGACGCTAGGCGTGGACGTAAGTTGGTTGGGGCATGGATGTTGGTGGGGCGTGGACATAGAGAGGTAGGGGTGCGGATGGAAGACAAGGCATGAATGGAGATCGGCTGGGGTGTGGACGTTGGTGGGGCATGGACGTAGAGTAGTAGGGGTGCGAACGGAAGACATGGTGTGTGGACAAAAGACAAGGTGCAAACATAGGTCGTTAGGGGTGCAGACGAAAGATTGCAAGGACAAAATGACACTTTCATTTTAATTACTTTGAAGCACTAAATTGCTAAGTCCATGCATTTTCAAGGGTGCCAAATGACTTCTCATTATATCCATGCAGTTTTCCAATTTTCACTTAAATTGGCTACTTCATACACATTCATAATTTCTTGTAAGTGATATAATTGCTATAAGAGAAGAAAAACTTGCATATTATTGGGATTAGAATAAGTCGTTAGTTTTATATATAATTTGGTATTCAACAAATGCCAAGTACACATGATCCTCTTTCAGGATTAGAGCAAAATTGTCCTACTTGCCTTCAAGGTAACCACCACATGATGAACTTCAAAAAGTAAGGACCAAAAAATACTATCTACAATAACAACACTTAGGCATACTCCAACAATGCGGTGCCTTCCTCAATGTATCTAGAACATCTGGCAAAGATGCCCTTTCTTCCACATCTTGTTTTGGGAGGCTTGCCAATTTCAACCTCAAGTTCTAGTATTTCTTTGAAATTTTCTTCGTAAAATAGTTTAGATCCCGTTCTTCCTTCCAAATGTGAGCCACTATCCATCTTGTTGCATATGCATCTGCAACCATAGGGTATAGATGTTTTTGTTGCATGACCTTAAGCGAGTTCATTGAGCTTTCTTCTCCGTATTGATAAAACAATTCTATTGTAGTGCCACAAACCTTCGAACATCTTTCACCTTCTAAATCTCCTCTATGGAATGGTAACCATACCTCGATGGCTCTTTTTCTACAACTCGGCTAGAAAGTCTCCAATCACAAAGCCCTATGTATATCATATTATTTTTCCAAGTATCAAAATGGAGCAGAACATTGGATGTAGATATATCGTTGTGAATATATTTCACATCATGGCATTTCCCCACAATAACGAGCAAGGATAGTGCTAAGCTCACTCGATTTCTATGATAAGTAGTAATCCATAGTAGTTCCACCACTGTCAACCCTGTATCTTGTTGTTGCATAATTTCATCCACATTCACTGATTCCTTCACTTTCGAGTTGTATTTAGCCAAGAAAGAAATTAAAGATCCCCCATTCTACCAAAGCGTGTAGCCTTCCATCGTTTTTGGATGCAAGTATGAAAGTCTATTGATGCTTGGATGCTTCATTGGACACCCCCCTGCCTCATTTATGATTTCTTGATGCTTCTCCTTTTTATCTTTGGTATTCAAAGTCTTCCCCGCAAAAAAAATCCAACTAGGAATGCTTTTAAGTTTTGTAATCATCACCTTCCTAACACTCCTATATGCACCAACAACTTTTTCGTTAGGCATTGGTACCACTTTTACAAAACTTTCAAGCCACTTAAATGTTCGACTCACACAATGAGCCTCGACCTCATTTTCAATTGTTTGTTTCTATGGTGCTTGTTTTTTTTTACGCGAAGAAGAAAATCTTTGAGCCTAATCTTGGATCATCTTGAGTTTGGAAGCAAACTCTCTATCTTGCATGACCCAATCACTACCATCCTTTTTTAAATTTTCATAGTAATACCAATTTGCCACGATATTAGTTGTCAATGAAACCACTTGTTTATCCAACCAATCTACGTGCAACCAATAATCTGAGTAATTGTTGAATCTTTCAAATGCTTCAAACTTTGACTCAAGCTCCTTCTGCAAGTCTTGTGTCAATTTATAGTAACCTTCTTCTTCATTGTTAAAATATTCCCTTGCCAACATCGAAAAACTTCTTCGACTATAGAATAGATAAGCTATTGCCCTACTTTCAACTACATACTCATGCAAAGGCACATGTAGATTTATGGGTTCTTTGCACCTCTTCTATAATGATGAAGGATTCGATGAACCTAGGGCCATTAACACTTCAGTCGATGGAAGTACTTCTTTACCAAAGTCATCCAAATCCACATACATTGGCCAATTCTCTAGCAACCCACTCCCTTCTCTTGCCATGATGGGAATGAATTCCTTCAACGTTCTTACTTTACGATTCCGGCAATGCTCTTTCCAGTCTTTAGGGAAAAAAAATCAAAACCCCCAGGTATGCTGTAAGGGCCAAGCCCTACCACCCACCAAACTCACGCCACCTAGGCCGCTAAGCAAGCTAATGTGTGAGGCATAGGGCGTGGACTTGGCAAATGAAAAAGAGAGAAGGGATGGTTTATATAGTCCCCGCCCCACCTCCATCTCCACCCATTCCCTGAAGCGTCCATGAGAGTTCCCGTTCCACGATGACGTTCATGTCGAGGATAGCAACGTCCACGCTTAGGACGATGACATCCATGCCTGTCCGCTTGTGCACCTCTGCCCCACTTGCATCACCGCCTTGATGTCCACGCCTCGACACTATGTCCACGCTTGTCCGCCTAGACATCCGCACCTTGACTACATGTCCACGCCTAGTTTCAATGAAGTCCACGCTTGGTATTTGATGACGTCCACACCTGGGTCAATGAGGTCCACACCTAAGTCGATGACGTCCACGCCCTGTGCCGCCGCCACTTGCCAACCAACTATATAAAGCTATCCCCGTCCCATTGCACACCACCTAACATACTTTCAATTCATCCTCTTCTTCATTGAATTGGATGTGGGCGTTGTGTAGGGTCTACTTTTGCTTTCCACCTACTAATTTTTTCCGACTTTCTTTACACAATGGCGACAACGACTCTGATGACGAAGGATGAACAAGACAAGACACGACAACAACAAGGGCAAAAACATCGAAAATGGCTTCATGTTCTCCGCAATCCAACAAAACTTGCCTTCAAGGGCTGGGAAGACATACCTGGGTCATGGACTTTTGAAGATTGCGCTCAATACATCGAGTGGTGCCACATTGACAAGGCCTTCTTGGAAGCACGATACAACTACCACCGATGCTTCCATAAGGCAAACTTAAAGCACTACATTGACAACGCTTTCAAAAATTGATGCATTGAGGTATACTAGGTCTTGTATGATCACCCCACTGTCAAACGGAATGAAGTAAATCTCTTTATTGCTTGAGGTTTTCATGTTAAAGTGAAGCTAGGTAAGAGAGTAGACTAGTCGACCTTGAAGGCTCTAGGCGAGAATGTCAAAATTCCTACCCCAAACAATGGATTCATTCCAACAGGTGTGCGGAAGTATCCACAAGGCAGATTGGGCAAAATCAAGACAATGGTTGAACAATCCGACACATATGTCACTATAGACTCTGATACAAATACCAACTCAGATGGATCTCATACTCCACCACGTCCATTAAGCCATAGAGCACAACTTCATGCAAAGAGAAGGAGGGCCCAACCTCCAACTGTAGATGAAGCTCTTGATGACATGTTGGTGGCTAAAGAAGATGAGTCAATGGCGGAAATTGCTGATGCTACTACTGTAGACACTATCACCAATTTGAAGACTAAATTGGAAGAAAATCATGTTGAGATGCATGTTCTTTATGAAGATATAAACAACTTGAATGAAGAACTGAAAGTGACGAACAATCTCATTGTGCAACAACAACGTGACATGGATGACCTTCGACACGTGCTAGAAGCTGCTACGATGACAAACGAGGGTCGTGATCCACAAGGGGAAGTCTAAGGCCTTGCGCTAATTTTCCAAACCCCTTTGCAAGAAATACAAGCTGGTGCATCCATCTTAACACTAGATGATTCTCTATCATTTGGTGAATTACCTACCACTACAGATGTACCATTGGTGAAAGAACTTGAGGGCATCGTTGACCACAATAACAAAGAATTGACAAACTTGCATGCGAAGAATGTCATCCTCAAAGGTCATTGGGATGTAGTACTAGAGCAATATTACCAATGCAAATTGGCGTGCATCTTCATTGTGGATAGGACTCGGCAAATGACTAAAGAATTCCAAAAGATTTCCAACAATAATATGGAGAACAATCAAGAAAGGGTCTTCGGTTTAACATCATGGGCCCATGTGGATGACTTCTTCAACATGGAAACTATAGCAACAAAAACCACTAGTGGTGGACACACCATCATTGATTGGTCCCAACACAATTTTGATTTTAAATATCAAATTTCAACTACCTTGGATAAAAAAGGCAATCCAATGTTGTTGTGTCCAAATCCTTCTAGCTTCGTGTCAAACGGTACTAAGTGCCCTATATGTTTAAATCCATTTGGTCCTGAAGGTGGAATACATCTGGGCACATGCAAACATCTCTACCATCCATTTTGCTTGATAAGCTTGATGATCACTCGGCGGCAGTGCTCACTATGCAAGGCTCCTTTCCACAAATGCTTATATGAATTGTTTGGCTTAGTCCCATATATGCCACCTAATTGGGAATTCAACATTTTGAATGCCCCTGAGCATCTTGAAAAATGGGGAATAGACTTGGTGTGGAGCTGGCAACACAACATTCACTCTTTGTAGAAGCTAGCGCTCTCTGATGAATGGGGTTGGGAGAACAATCCTGATGAATTAGAAAGGATGTGCCATAAATTGATTCCAATGAAGGACAAGTTCAATCAAGGAAAAAGAAATTTTTTCTTCTAATGCTTCAATGGGCATTGGGACGAGGCCCATCAAAAATTCAAATTTGGACCCCATCCCAAACAATTGTTTTGGGGCGTAGATGGAGTTCAAATAACCGATGATGATGGAGTTCGTATCGTGGAGGATGACAAATTAGAGATACCCGACCCTCGAGTATTGTTGTAGATGTCAAAATCAGAGTGGAGAGAAATTTTTAAGAATGAAGAGATGGACTTTTTGCTTGAGCAACACACTCCATCAACACATCACGCTCTTCAAGAACTACAGTAATCACAAATCCTACAGGCCATATTGGAGGAAGATGGGCTAGCAAGAAGAACCCAGTCTAGTGCTCGAAGACTTCATTTAGGATTAGACGAAGACCTAGTTGTGGAAGTGGGGACTCATGACAACGAAGCCAAACCAGGTGGCACAACACACCACCCTATGAATGTTGACTAGGTGTACTTCCATGTGTTGTGGTTAGTAGCAAGTACAATGTAATAGAATTTAGCATTATAAAGGCATGTAGAATTTCGGCTTCACTATTATTAACTACATACACTTATATAGCGTTCAATAGAATATTCACACAGTGACCATGTCATGCACTTTTCTAATTTTGTATTGTATGATACATATGAAATATATATACATTTTTTCAAGTTTACATCTAAATATGTACACATGTGATTTTTGGATTCACTTGTTTCATAGGTACTTAAAGGAATAATGACCCTCTTACATTTCTTTCTTCTTTTCCAATATCTACTTTGTATTACTTCACCTAAACAAGATTGGGTCCATTGCTTACTTATAAAACATCGCGTACAAGCACAATGTAGGCAATTCCATGTTATGAAAATACAAATCCTACATTTTCATTACATTAAACTAGAAATTGCATATGATTTTCAAATTATCAATAAAAATATTTTGGTTTCTCACAAAATATTCAAGAAGGATTTAACAATTCCCTTGAAGATTTTTAGAATTAATATTAACAATCAATAAAGAGAATGAAATGAAATAAGGCTATCAAAGCATTTCTATTAATCTCTTCTTTACACATTCAACAACTACATGAAAAAATCCCTAAGGAAATACAAATTGTACATCCAAATAAAAAAAATAGGGAGGAAAATGCCCCCCTCCCCCCTTTTAAGCCCTCAATGCCCATTGCCCAACAACTTTGTGACAATGAAGATTTTCAAAGAATTATACTGTTTTGATCTTTTGGGCAACCCGAAGTCCAAAATGTGCCTAAAATGTTTTATTTAAACCATACAAAAACAAAGACCACTTTGTCTACTATACAAGAATTAATGGTGGAAATCTTTGACATTTTCATTTTTACATTATAAATTTATAACAACTTCAGATGATTAACTTTATAGGCTAAAGAAATAGATTTTGGAAGAAAAATTTAGAGAAGACAAATAATTCTTTTCTACACCCCCAAAAAATTGTCTTCGAATCTAAAGTGAATTTAGGAATTTCTTTTTTTCAAAACTTGAAAATACAAAAATCTCTGAAATTTGTACTTTTGAAGTGCTGTACAAATATTCAAAATTGAAGTAGAAGAAGTAAAAAGAGGATATTCAACAAATTGGATCCAAAAAAATATTTAAATATTCACATGAGTCAACTTTATAAATTTAACTATTAAATGTATTCATATTATTTTCATATTTATAGCATCGACTTCCATGGATTTGGCTTCATTCTAATTATTTTGTATTCTTTATCCAAGTAGGTTGAAAATTTTATTTTTGAAATTGTTGAAAAAAAATTCAAAAAATTCTCAACTTCCCGTTTATTTTTATACAATAAAGACCATAAATGTTCAAAAAATTGTTTCTTGGCATCTCTACTACTCTTTCCATTAGAAAAACATTATATTTGCTCCCTTTTTCTACTAGACTACATTTCCTAGATTGATTTTGTTCTTATTTTTCACATTCAAATTTTGAAAATAAAAAATTGCAACAAGTATGTAAACTTACTACTCTAAGAGCCTAAGATCCTAGTTTCTAAAATAATTAGATCCTTTTCACCATATCAAGAATTTGCTATAAAAATTTGAAGAAGAAACATTAGGTCCACTTTGTCATTCAAGTATGAACCACGTCTTTTCATGTTCAATGAGTGAATAAGAAATTCCCTAAAAAAATATAAATCTACATTCAAATTGTATAAAATGTGGAGGAAGTGGCCTAGCCCTCAATTTATCCCTTCTTCACACATTCAACAACTAAATGAAAAGTCCCTAAGATAACATACACTCTACATCCAAATCCTTTAGAACAAATCAAGAAGGAAGTGCCCTCTTCTAAATCCTTTCATCACACTTTCATAAATTAAAGAAAAATTCCCATATGAGAAATAGACCTATACAACTAACACATGTACACATCCAATTTGGCAATTTCCAGTGTCAAAAGAAATAGAAAAGTGCTACCTTCATTGGATCATCCCCAATAATTCCTTCTTCACACATTGAAAAATTGTATAAAGATTTCTTTTTTGAATTATTAAATTTCCATTTCCCAACCATTTCTTCATTTTTCCATTAAAAATTCAAGATGCCAATGGCTTGGGAGGCACTACCACATGGTAAATTAGGCCAAAAGAGAGGGAATCCATTTTGCCTATGAGGCTTCAACACTAGAGCAAGTTGTATTGAGGTAAATGAGGTATTTTATGAGGCCATTTGATTGTCATATACTTGTAGATCTTGTCTACAGTATAATAAGGGGCTGGCAGCATTGAAGTGCTCCCCTCTTTCCTTGGAGAGGTTTAGGATCCCATGTCCCAAAGACTATTTGAAAAGCCCTTGGAGGTTCCTGGTACGCCAATGTCCGTGCCCAGACGTCTGCGTCTACACCTTGGCATGAAGGAATTGGAAAGGCCAAACCCTGGTTCTCTTCGCTCAATGTCCCTAGTGTGATGTAATATGGAGGGCCCCTCTTCTGGGGCCTTTTGTTTGTGCCCTAGTCTTGATGCCGAAGCATCCCAAACTATGAGCCTTTCCTTCTTAATCCTTGAAATTATTAGGTTTAGGCATCCATATAAAATGCTAAAAAAGAATAATTTGGTTTGCAAGAACATTTTCATTTGGGGTTGGCTAAGGCATCTATGGAATCCTTTTTTCAATTTGTATTCCTAATGAATGGAAAAATGTTTATGGATACACCAACACATTACACATGTACAATAAGGAATATGTGCTTTAGTAATTTGTTTACAAGTATGATGGAGAACAAAGTAAAGGAGGGTGGCATTTGAGCCTAACATTACTTCTCAATTATAGGGAATGTTTGCATGTCAAAACATGTACAAGTAGTTAGTCGTAAATGACTAAATGCTCCTAAAAGTTTTCCTAAATCCTATATACAAGTAAACAATGTTCCTATGCTCCTATATGTATCTCAAAAATACAATCATTATCATGATTGGGTGATCATTGCACAAATTTCATGCTTATTCACAATGGCCTTGTGCACACTGAAGGTTTTCAATCCTTTTTTGATATGCTTTCTCTCTAATACTTAAATCTCTCACTAAGGTTTCTATCTGAGAACAATGATGTTGTTTTTGTTGTTCAAGTTCAATCTCTAAGGCTTTAATCTTTTTCAACAATGTCTCATTGCCTTCAATAGGCTTCTCCATTTCCTCGCCCATTGAATGTAATAATTCTTTACTGAGCATAGGGAGGCATATTGTATTTTTTGGGAAAAGCCTAAGTAGTTCCTGGTCCTACTTGTCTAGTTCAACTAAGCGTTGGGTAATAGATATTGTTGGATTAAACGATGGCCTTGATACCATGTTATCAATTCCTCTTTCTCCCATTCCAAGGTCAACACATTCGATGTCTTCTGCTTGTAGTACCTCTTTCAAAAACCGTTCGACTTCAATACTCCTAAGAGTGTTCCTCTTTTTGTCCCTCTCTTCTATTGAACATCCGGATTTGAGGTCAACATCAGAGTCTGTAGGCTAGTCCACACATGCGTCTGGAATGGGTTCATCATTGTGATTCACCTTTGAGAGCCCCCATTGCCCTTGGAATTTTCGTTCTCTCGAGATGTCAATGCTCTCCGTAGCACTCACATTTGAGCTTTTAAATGTCTTCATAGTACACCAATCGACTTTGCGATTCAGCTTTTCCTCTGCATACACTTTACGTAAGATTACAAGCTTACATTCATTTCTTGTACAAAAGCGGTGCCATATACGTGTTGATATACTTGGATGCATCTTTCAAGGAAGATAGAGTCCTAACAATGGTGGAGGTTTGCTACTTGGTACTTGCAATGCTTTTTATGCTCACTATGTATAAAGACTTTATCTATGTGGCACCACTCAATATACTTTTTCATACATTTTTTGGATCCAAGGTTGTGGTTCATTTTCCCAACCTAGAAAAGCATAGTTGATAGGGTCAAGTAGAATATACAAGTGCTTCTTGGATATCTTACAATTGCGAGACCTCCCCTTATCACGAGGCCTCATTGCTCTAAGAGCACTACTGTTTGCATCGGTAGATTGGGACATATTGCACAACAATTTTTAGGACTTCGTCATATAGAACTCTTCATTATATACAGGTAACTATCTTACTTAATCATGTCTAGAGAATAGGTTTGAGCAAGCAAAATGTGTGGCATGAATGTGTGATTCACACAGAAGACACCCCAACAAGGAGCTCAAAGGTGAAGTCCAAGGTTTAGGGGCAGATGGGTGTCATCGTTTGTCAAGCGGATAGTTATTGTATCTGGGTACGCAAGCGCGCAACTAGGTGCGCAGACGGTAGAGGCATAGACGCTAAGTCCAGTCGATGACATCCTCACCTGAATGTCCAAGTGAGCATGTTAGGCCTTAACGGTGAAGTCCATGCCCGACCTTTTTTCCTTTGGTGGACAGATGAACGTGAATGTTGGGCCGTGGCAAAGGCATGGATGGATTGCATGGTGTGGATGACGTCTCCCTCCGAGTGTTTGAATCTTCCTCCCCCACTCCCTTCCATTGACGCCCCATCCCCTTCCGTCTATGCCCCACCCCCCTCCATCCACGCCCTATCCCCTTCTGCCCACACCCTATACCCTTCCCTTCACGCCCCACCTTCTTATGTCCACGTCCATCCCCTTACATCTATGCCCTGACCTTCTCTACCATCTGGGCATGATGTCTTGGCGTCCCCACCTATTACTATTGTGTCCATGCCTAGGTGAGCGTCTCCGATTCCCGCCCCTCCAAAGACAAAGTATATAAGCCATGGTGAGGTGCATCATTCCCTACGTTTTCTGCCTAGGCCTCTATTCCTTGGACTTCAATTCATTTGAGCTCTTTGTGTGAGTCTAGTTGGGTGGAAGACAGCCCTAGTTTGTTGCTAAGATGTCAAAATCAGTTCAAGCGGTATTCCAATGCTAACTACTATGACTTGCACTCAGTCCTATAAGATACCCAAATTATATTTCCACTTGGTAGATGGAAGGCATTATCTTGAAACATCAAAAATGCAATGGGAAGTTCTTGGAAGCAAACAAAAGAGTGGGAACCATGGTACAATTTTTCGGAGGATGAGACCAAAGTGAGTTGCATTTTCTACAATGGGACATTCAGCTACAAACGTGAGCGTGTTTTTGCCTACTACGGGTATAGAGTGAAGTCAGAGAAGGCAGTATGTCCTAGCCTTCAGCGGGTAGTACGACATAGATTTGCTAATTGTACAAATTTTGTTCCGCCATGAATGAATCCTGAGGACATGTGGTCTATGGAGTTGGTTCCAAGTGGTACAATTAGACTTGATTCAATGGCAAGTTCAAGTCAATCCACTCAGAATGAAGCAATGGGAGCGGCCACAAGAGAGGGTGAAAATGTGACTAATGAAACAAAGCCTTTGCCTGGATTTAATAGTCTTGCTGCATCAAATTCCACGAGATCTAGGCCGTTGCGTCAACAACGTATGGCGGATGCCTTGAACATTGCAAAGAGGAAGGAGTTGGATGAGAAGTGGGCATTGTTTTTCTATGAGGCAAATGTGGCATTCAATGAGGCACGGAATCATGCTTTCCTCGAGGCAATGAGGGCAACCTCGTTGGCAAGGTTTGAATACTATCCACCTTCTTACCATCAGATGAGAACTCAATTCATTGAACCCAAGAGGTTGCAAATCCAAAACAAGATAGAAGCGAAAATGGGTTTTGCGGTGAAGAATTATGGGGTAACACTATGCAGCGATGGTTGGGACCATGTAACCCACCGGCCCCTATTGAACGTGATGATGTTGTGCCCCACTGGTGATGTTTTTTGGGGGTCCATGGACAGTACTGGAGAAAATAAAACCATGTTGTACATAGCGGATAAAATGAAAACATTCATCAAGATGGTGGGTTCTCAATATGTGATGCAAATTTGTATAGACAATGCATCAAATATTCTTGGGGCAATAGATGATATTGTTGCTACCTACCTACATATCTTCAAACAAGGGTGCATGGCACATGCACTGGATCTGTTGTTGGAAGATTGGGCCCAGGTGCAGGAATTCAAAGATTTAATTGAGAGGGCCAAAAGGTTGTGCCAATACATAAGTAACCATCATGCGACTATGTTTGCTTTTCATGAGTTGAGTCCAAACTTACAACTCATAGTGCCTGCGGTAACATGTTTTGCTTGTCATTTCTTCATGATGAAACGATTAGTTGCTCTACGAGGAGTTTCGTTGGACCTGAAATTCAAACCACATGTTCACAATTACTTTGCAGGGCTATGGAATATAAAAGGTGGTGACCAAGCTGCTTCAAGAGGAACTAATGTGGTGTCCACCATGGAAAATCTTGTTTTTTGGCAAAGATGCACAAACTATGTTCACATGACAAAGGATGTGTTGAAGGCCTTGCGTGTGTTTGATGGCAAAGAACCAGCCATGGGTAGGGTGTGGTTGGTAATGCACAACTTGTGGGGTCATGTTTATTCATTGAGAGATCCACCCTTTAGTGTACGACCAAACATAGCAAACATCTTGGAGAAAACCTTCACTGATAGATGGGACATGGTATTCAATGACATGCACTATGCTGCAACATTTTGAACCCTTACATTAAGGGTCATGTGGCCCTTAATGCTGACAAAACTGCTCTTCGTGCATTGTATTGAGTCATCCGAAAAATGGACGACATAGTAGGTGTACGTTACGATGTTGTCATGGCAGAATTAATGGAATATGAAGAGAGCTCCGGGCCGTATAACCCTACCATAGCACCTGACATCTAAGCAGCAGACATGCTTCCCCATAAATGGTGGCATAGGATTGCAAACAAGGCCTTGTCCAAACTCGCTGTGCGTCTTCTATCTCTCACGTGTTCTAAATCATCTTGTGAAAGGAACTAGAGCATGTATTCTTTTGTTCATAACAAGATCTGGAATCGCTTAGTGCGAGAAAAGGTTGAGTCTTTGGTATATATCTATACCAATAGCCATGTGCTTTGCAAAAGACTAGGGGTCAATATGGTCCATTGGTATGAAGCAAACATCGTCTCGGAAGATTCCGATCCCGATGCCGTCAGGCTTGTTCCGGTAGGCGAACCCAATAGCGAACGTGATCTTGAATTCAACACGATGCGAGTAGAAGAAGACGAGGTCGCTGATAGGGAAGCAAACCATGCACCTCGAGGAGATTGGGCACCTCCAACTTACCAAGTAAACTATGATCTTTGGAGGGAGGGTGCCAATCACATTGAGGAAGCGAGGCAGTACTATGGAGATGGGGAAGATATTGAAGACGATGTCCCTCATGATTGTCGAGGACCCAATCATTGTCATAGTCCTTCGCCTCCACTTCTTGAGAATAAAGACATTGTAGAAATCCACCCTTTGTCTTCTCCTTCGGAGGGAGATGAACCGAATGTTGCAAACCATGATAATCATGATAGCCCCCTGGATGATGACCACAACAACAAAAATCTTCCACAAAATAACAATGGAAATAAAGATGACTTCAACAATGGCAATGGAGGGAATGTAGAGAACCGCGCAATTCCGCCCTAAGGAAGGTCTACCTACAATGGTCATCGGAACACAAGGCCTATGGGGAGGGGTGGATCGTTTGGCGGTAGTAGAGTGGTCCAAGGACTTCATGGTACAAATGTTGGAAGTATTGCAACCGCTCCCACCATCATAGCAAATCAATTGAGCGATAATATAGCGTGGTGTTTTGACCCTGATTATGTAGAAGTTGATGGTTTTGCATTCACAGAGGATGTCACCACTTTGTGCTCTCATGTTGCGCCTTCTATAGTTTGTCGTGCCCAAAATACATCAGTGTAGCGTTTGATGACCCCCCCTCATACTACAATTCAAAATGCAATGTCTAGAGCTACCCAACAAGGGTTAGGCTTAGTGGGGACTACTTAGGCCACAACTCCAAACGTTTCTGATGTTGCTATTGGTGGTAGACCCCCTCAACCCGCTCGATCCCATGAAATGGGTTGGTACGGGTCGTGAGGTCACGAAGGTTGTGGAGGTCGCGGAGGTCGCGGAGGAAGGAACAATAATGAAGCATCATCGTTAAGGCCTTCCAAACATCCTCTCTGTAGAATTGGGGCACGAGATCCCAATGTAGTGATAGAACTGTACGTAGATGTAATCATTCTAGGCCCGACCTCATCCACTCCAACATTTGTTGTTCCTCGAGTTCCAACGGGCCCCAATTCTAATTTTGATGCAAAGGATCTCCATGCACAACGACACAAAAGGTTTCGGTGCAATCGTGGCCTAGGTGACCGAGTTATGGAGCTTCAAAATGAAAACTCGGAAGTCGAGGATGGTATGACCTCAAATGGTGGCAACAAATATGATGGAGATGGAGTCAATGAAGGCTACTATGATGAGGATGACTACAATTGTGATGAGGCACCAGAGGATGATGATGTTGTCATTCAAGATGCTAATCCAATAGGTCCCCCTAACCAACTACACCGTAGATCAAATCGTTTGAGTATGTGAAGAACATCAAAAGTAGATCTTTTAGATTATTCTAGTGATAGAGAGATTGAAGATCTACATAAAAAAAGGAGTATCTTAGATAATTAATGAAGAAGCTAGTGTGTTATGGAAGTATAGATTCATCATATTGTTATTTGGATTAGTAGTGCATAAAATCTATAAATGTTTTTGGTTATTATAAAGCCCCCTAGGTACATTAATTTTATAAATTTAAGAATGAATATTATTATCATGTTGTTTGGAACATCTTCCAAAAATTAGGAATTGTACTAACTATATTGTCTTTTTAATGATAATAGATTGAACCTTTTATTTTGAAAATTGTTAATAATGAAAATTAATTTTTATTTCCCAAATCTTCTTTTCAAATGTAGAGTGAAGACTAAAATATCGAAGAAATAGTTTTTTTTCCATCTCTATCATTGGAAAAAAATAAAAACATGGTTCCAACTACACCTCGTAAGTAATGGGCATAGGGTCCATGCCCAATCAAGAGACATTTCCGCCCACACCCATATGTCCATGCCTAAATGTCATCTACTGGAGTGCATCTTAGTCCCTGCCCTAGACCACATGTCCATGCCCAAGTATTTCACATTCCAGCACATTTGTGTCCACACCCTGTCAACAATGTCTCCACCCCTATGAAGATGTCTATGCCTAGGTACATGACATTTACACCCACACCCCTTCGTTCCCGCCTAAACTATTGTCCACGCCCATGCCACTTCGTTCCTGCCTAGACTACCATCCATGCTTGGTTCTAGCGTGGAATGATACGTCAGTTACTTAAGGTAAATAAAACTTACCCTTGGAAAAATTTCAGGATCTACGAAATCGAAGTTGGACCAATTGGATGGACCGCTCGGTTGCCTAGTCCGATTTGTCCATTTGTCTAGGACGTTCGGTGACCTTAACTTGTGTGATGTGACAATCCTAAGGGAGACGTGTTTTTTACTTTGTGGAGGTGCTGGATGCAAGCATTGCATATTGAATCAAAAAAGCTATAGAAATTATATCTTTAATATATTATATTATGAGGCACTAAATTGATATAACTATGAAAAATAGCACCATATAGCCTATTGTTTGGAAAATCATTTGATTTGTAACAGAGAATTCAAATGGGTGTGTAAAGAAATTTAATTTTACATTGGTCCTTTTTTATAAGTTAGCCATATCAACAATACTTTTGGAAATTTGGCTAATAGCAAAACAAATTCAATGTCAACATTGTAGTAATTTAATTGGTTTCAATTTTTAAACGATTTGTAGGCCTTCGAAGGAAAGTAATTAATCCCTAAAGTCCAAAAGGCCCTACATCCTTATAAGAGACTCTTGTAATATGTGATCTCAATTAAATGATTTATTTTCAGAATTTTTTGTTAAAAACTCTTCGCTTATTAGCTATATTCTTCAGTAGAAGATTTTATAAAATTAAATTCTTTAGTGCCAAAATTTAAAGTGAAGAAAATTAGAAGCCCAAGAATCATATAGAGCAAGATGGAAGGAAACATTTTTTTCCTTACTTTAAATGCAAATATCATGCAATGTATGCACTCAAAGTTTTCAAGATGACAAGATTACTCCCACACATTTTTATACAAGTCTAATACAAATTTCTATGGTTAGATATGCCAAAAAATTCATTTATGAATTTTTTTGCTCTTTCTAATAGAAATGACAATTTTTGAATGATACTTGATGGAAAAAAAAGGCTTAGGAAATTAGGGGTTCAAGATTTAAAAAAATCCTAGGCCTAGACAACTAACACAAGTAACACAACTAAAGAAGCGATTCAATCAATATTGTAAATTTATAATCTATAAGATATGATTTTACAAACCTTCTTATAAAATCATTTGCAAAAAAGTCTTGAGATGAAACGTACTTGTGATCCTTGGAGTATGACCTACTTATGCCAATTGTTGTACTTGAAGTCTCATCATATTTGAAGGTCACTCACATTCTACACTACCTAAGCTCTAATATTTTTGGGTTGTGATAAATTTATTGACCGCTTACAATTTAGGGTGCACTCAAGTATACATAGGTATAAGCATGCATGATTTGAACCTCAATTTCACTTTTGTTGTATAAATGCTTACTTGAATCTTGTCCATAGCACATCACATTAAATTACATGAAAGTGCTTAAATCATTTTGAGCATTATCCCGTAAATGTGATAATAAAATAATCAAGAAAGAGACAATATAATTTCATTTAGCCATTTAGGATATTTATGTTGGTGTTTTATACTATCAATGTCACACCCCTACCTCCTTGGGGGTGACTTCTCAAGCCTTGCAATAGGCTAAGAACGGAGAAATGAGAGACTCTCGAGCAAATAGGGTGCAATAGAGCCTTGGTTAAGAAGGAAATAGTGGCATCGCATACATTCTTGGAAAGCTTTGGAGAATACGCTTTTAACCATCCAAAGAACGCGTAATTTGGACTAGTAGGCTAGAAGTTATGGCCGTTCAAAGTTGGGGGTGGCCTGATGGCCCTGGGACACTCAAAGCCTAGGTGGAAGGGGTTCTTAAGAACTCACTCAACAATGCATGGCATGTAGCATATCATTGGAAAGCTACAAAGAAAAGGTACCTAGAATGCCAAGCATTACGAGGTTCTAAGTCATGAGCCAAAAGTTATGGCCAAAAGAAGGGTCGTGGTGAAGGCATGACGCCACTCTCGATAAACCTGAATCTTTGGAGGGCCATAACTTTGTGAGAACTTGTCCAAATGGGACAAGTGAGAAATTCATCGACATCTACTCGTTGTGTAAATATCCACAATGGGCTCGCATGTGGGATTTGAAGCCTTGATAACAAAGTTACGCCGTTTGGAAGTTCGAGAGTCGAAACGGAGTGAGAACTTGGGGATTTCGGTTGGAAACATGTGGTCTTCCTACATCCAAGGGGGTTTGGAAAGTCCCTTTGACCCATAAGGGGGGGGTCTATTGAAGACTACAGAGAGTACTATAGGAGGGGTTGGTCTCCCTCTTCACTCCCTCTTGGAGCCTTGGTGAGTCCTGGTGACTCATGGGTGGTGATGTAACTTCACCACTAGCTTCAAGGCCCCTTGGGACACTTGTCTGTGTGTCCCGGGACACTGGTTGGTTGGAGTCCCACTCCTTGCTAAGCCTTTGGTAATGTGTCCTGAATTGTGAGTCCTGATTAGTGTTGGTATGAGAGTAGCAAATGCACAACGAGCCTAATATGAAGTGGGGTGACAATTAAGGGCAGTTAGAACCATGGTGAGTAGTGCCACCATGAGTCCTAGCATAGTAAGATGGAAGTTCCGTCCGATGTCGCCAAGTGACATGCCAAGTGCCACGAGTAGGGTGTGTGCTAGAAGTCTCGGGCACCAGGATTTAGCAATGTGAGTTGGAAATGGAAACTAATGTTGTGAATGCATGGCATGTGCAGTATTAGTTAGTTGGGCCTAAGTGATACCGGTATGGGAGCATGGTGAGCCTTGAAAGTTGTGAAGGGCTCTTGAAGTTTGTTTGGAGCTGTAAGGTGTTACTAGGGCCGTGTCAATCAATGCATTCTATGATAGGAAATTGAACAAGCACTCTAAGTTATAATCCAATGTTTACATTTGTGTAGTGACCCATAATAAAGTACATCTTAAGAACAATTGAAATCTAAACGACAAAGTTAGTAAGGTCTACATATGCATTACATTTTCATGATTGCATTCCAAACTTCAAAGGAGTCAAAGATAAAACATATTTCACACACTACAACACTAGGTTTGAAAACTTATGAAATGTTATAAGTTCTTTATGTACAATTGAACATTCTGTAGTTCACGTTTCTTTGTAGGGTTTAGGGTTAGGGTTTAGGGTTTAGGGTATAGGATTTGGAGAGCATGTTTAATTATGGGGAGGGAAATCTGAAATTACCCTTTCTTACATTAACTTTGCATAGAATACTTGTTGCATTGAAGAGTTCTTTTTTGAAAATAAATAAGGAGTTTTCAGAATTGAATGTTGTAAGATTGCCGCATGGTTAGAGGTTGAGTTTTTCCATATGGTGGATAGGGAGGCAAGCGACGTATCTTGGGTTTGGACAGTTAGGGTGTTGGCTTGAGTGGACGGTTAGGGTAATTGGACTACAACAATGGAGGTGGACGGCAGGTCTGGTGGTAGTCGGTGGTGGATGGCCAACTACCCATCCACCACCAAATCAATCACTCGCGGTCCGGTTCGGCAAATAGTAGGTTTGGGGCTGTTTGGGCGAATCGCTTCTAGGTTTGGTGGGGACAAGTAGCTCATTTTCCTCACTTCTATTCTCCTTTGGTGCCAAGTTGGATGTCTTATTGTTGCTTCAAGCGCCAAATGCTCCTACAGGGTGGAGAGTAGGGGTCCTTGAGCTTTTGTTACTATTGCCTATTTACACATTCACTTATTAACATACATTTCACGATAATCATGAGCTATGAGTTTATTTTTTCAAGGGCTCACAAATTCAAATTATTTTTCATGATTGGTCAAGGTGTTCCGACTAGCGATGGGATGACTTCAAGAGGTGAAAAAAAGAAAGGGACTAAGGCGAAGGGGGTCCCTCATGGCTCCACTATGAAATTTTAGATGACCCTAACATCAAAGCAAAGAGTGGTTGGGAGCAAGAGGAAGTGGAATATTGGACCTTTAAAACGTGCAAGTAGTATGTGAAAATGTACCACATTGACAAGTTGTGGCCTCGAGATTGCCACATGGTACATACACATGGTTTTTGTTGTAAGCTGCATAATTGCAACAAGAAGCATTTTGTCCATTGATTAGAGAAGTTGTGGTGGGCCCTCTTTGGGAACAAGCCTAGGAGTAAGGGATGCATAAATTATAGTGTGGTGTCCATGGTATATGCGGAACTCATTCTAAACCGCAAGGTAGATTAGAGCACTTATATAACAAAGGTGGATACTCCACTTTTAATCCAATGCAATCAAAAAGATATTCACGATTTGTATGATCTTGAGGCAAGACCAAGTGAACCAATGAGGTCCAAAAAAGTGTTAAAAAATACTACAAGGCCTACAATAAAGGTCTCAAAGGTTTTAGATGATGTAGTATTAAATAGGCTCGCACAATTTTGAGTAGAAGTGAGCAATGTCTCCTCGAGAGGTGTTGATAGAGAGGTTTTTGTAACTCCTCTAACGTGCTTCACATCCACACCAAATGTAACAACATTGGGTGAGCAAAGCATGACTCCAAGTAAGGAAACTACAACAAATGAAACAACCTTGGGTGAGCAAAACATGGTTGCAAACAAAGAAACCCTAGTGCAAGAATGTGGGTCACTTTCTTCACCACATGAAGACATCAATGGGGAACAACTAGCAAGGGCCAATGCCACAATTGAGAGTTATATAGATAGTAAACTTCTAGAGAACTTGACAGAATATGCAACTCCGATTTCTCACTTGCCAATGACACCAAAACAAAGCCAAATATTAAGCCCAAGTCAAATGTTGAGCCCTTGCCAAGTAGTAAGCCTAAGCCAAAGGTTGAGCTCAAGACAAATATTAAGCCCAAGAATTGGAATGAATCCACATTTGTCAACTTTAAGTTCATTGCAATTAGAGATTCTCTATTCCATGACTAATGCCAATCAATTAGAGAAATTGTTGGAATGTTGTAGTCATTGGTGAGCACTAGTAGAGCAACATCATGATTCTAGTCTAGGTAATGAGGTAGGTCCCTATAGTCCATCCACAACTACAAGTGAGTGGGGGCACTATTTTGGAAACTACATGCAAACTAAGGCTTTCAGCAAAACGTGTAGTTGAAAGTACTCCTTGGGTTAGGGATATGGTGGAAGAATTTTCCAAACTGGCACCTAAACTATTCTCTAGTGCCTTGGTTTTTTGCAATTTCATTGAGAAATTGTCACCAATTCTTGACGGTGGCCTAAAGAACTTAAAAAGTTTGATTGCCTTAGACAGAAACATTGATTAGCTGAAGTGAAAGTGCGAGGATTTGGCATTGAAGCTACTGATGTCATAGAAAGCCATGGGCTGCAAACGTTCGAGTATAATCTTTTAGAGGAAGCTCATCAAACAATTGAGGGGCCAAATAAAAGAGTTGAAGAGTGGCATGCCTACCACATGCTCCAAGAATGTTCCATATGTACAAGAAAGTCAAGAGAGCGATCAACTCTCTCTTCCTTTGGAGAAGGTGAAAGCGATGGAGATGTCCATAGTCTTGAATGTGGACAAGGTTGGAGATGACAAGAAATGTGAGAAAGCACTACGGACTATCATTCATAATGTTTCCCCTACATTGCAGGATGCTTCTATGCAAACAGAAGGTGGATGAATTGGAAGTGCTAAAGTTGAAATTGGATGAGGGAATCCAAGAGAAAATCCATGCTTAGTCCAAGTTGAACCGATTTAAAAAAATCATGGGCTTGGAGGAATGCATGTCGGAGAGCGGATTAGAGTCTCGATGGTTGGCATGGGTACAGAAAGTCCAAGATAAACCCTCTGTAGTATGTCGAGCAATGAAAGGGCTTATGAAATTTGCAATGAAGTCAGATGAAAAATGCAATGCTATGAAGACCTCTTTGGGTTAGTTCAAGAAGGTGTTTGATGAACATCCAAGGGGTTCCACTAAAACTACATGTTGGGGAGACATGGATGACATGTTTGAGCAGTTGAACCACACAAAGAAGGACCATCTTCCACACATCAATTAGGCCTTGGAAGTAGAGGAAGGGTGGGTCCCTTACAACACACTTTCAGTACACATCAAAGAGAAAGACAAGACAGTAGTGCATGCTTGTAGTCCAGCCCCAGGAATCTTGAATGGTCATTGTAGCCTTTGCCAAGGTCCTTTTGGCCCTGAAGAAGCCCTAACTATGGGTCAATGTCGCCACACTTTTCATGTCACATGCATCGTGAAAGCATCACTCGTTTGTTTGGTTTGTGCAGAGTGTCATTCTTCTTTGAGCCCTTGATTCTAGGAAATGCTTGGCATTTTGGAAGATATGCCCCCCAACCACAAATACAATCAATGGACCCTTCCACTTGACCAAGGGCCATACCACTTCCAAAATTTCTCGCATTGGGGACAACCTCTCACATAGGATTCAATTGAACACGTACATGGATTGTATGAGGAGTCTGACGAGCCCATGGATCCCTTCATGTGGATGACCCTCAATAGAGAGGTAGAAATACGGGCCCAAAGTATTGAAGATGGTGAGGCTTGTGAATTGTTTTGTCACAACACAGAGGGGCATTGGAGTGTGCAATACAAGAAGTTTTTTTGGTTTCCTGAAAAAGAAGTGCAGAAAGGGCCAAACAACACTTGGGTAGAGGTGGAGTGTGCTCAAGAGTTCAATGAGCAATATGGGGCCTACAATCACACTTTGATTGGTAGGTCCCTTCCCTTGTCAAAGTTGGAAGAAGCTACCAAAGTTGGTGTTCTTGTCGAAATAGATGGGGAAACCAATACGGGGCATTCATTTGTGGAGGTGGCATCACCATTTGACAAGAGGATAGGCAACATCATAGCTCACTGGAGGGGGTTCCTATTGGGCAGTTCTCAACCAAGCTTGATATCCATCAAAGCTGATGATGAATAGGTCAATGTGGTGGTAGATCAAGTGGATGCTGTGTTGAGAACCTTGAAGGTAGAGGAAGTAGATTTGTCTCCTAAACGGACCTTGAAATGGAAGAGGGAGGATGAGGATGAGGATGTCCACTTTCTGGAAACCAAATAGCTATTTTCAACAGTTGACATGGAGACTAGAGCCGAAGGAGGTATTGCTTGTAGTTCTGTTCAAAATGTTCAACAAATGAGCACAAGACTTATGGCTAAGGAGGGGCCATCTCATGATGTAGGAGAAGGTAGTGGTAGTTAAATATAAGAGAGTCTTCCCTTTATCTACTATGTCTAATGGTATAGAAGTATATGGAATGTTATTTAGATGTTATAACTTATAAGGGTTGAATACTAGTAATTTATTGTACTTATGATAATTTTTTATTTGTTTTGAAATTATAAATACATTAATATCAATATCAATATCTATCTATCAATCTATATCTTTGGATTTACCATTTGTTTTTCTTTCTTTTTAATTCATGCTATTATGAAGTATTCCTTTTTGTTTTTTTCATTCTCATCTTCCAATGATAAATAATAAGACACTTTGACTAAACCATTTTTCTCTAGAATCTTATGATTCCATCTATAAATCTATATTTTTCTCACATCTCCTAAATGCGTTGTACCCATGGCCGTCTGCTTCAATTGCACCATCTGCCTATCCTCGTGTCTATTCGCCTATCCGCTTGTTTTCTCTTCCCAACCGACTACGGGTGTAGATGTCCACTTGTTTGGCCCGTTGTCCTCTTCCACCTAAATCGCATGTCTGCCATGTGAACCAACAAATTAGGAATTCAAAATTCATCTCCAATAGTTAGGGCTAGTTTTGGAGACTATAACTAGAGGAACAAAGTTAGTTCAAATTACTCTTGAGAATTTAAACGTGAAGATTTCTAAAGGTGAGGAGCTACAATTTTTGTGTCTCTTGCTTGGTAATGCATAGTTCAATGGATATGAGGGCCTTGATTTCCAAGGCTTTGTGCACTCATTTTTTTTTATCATATTAAAACATTATTTATCTAGTCTTTACATTTTGAATTTCATTTCAATATATAGAATTCAAACTTGTGACTTGTCAATATGAGGAAAGATTGGTCTAGTTGGTATGGTGTCCCTTCAAATGGTAAAGTAAAGTGCAAGGCTTGCAACTCAATATTTGCCAAGAAGGTAAGCCATATGTTGAGCCACTTGGTATATGAAGGCCCATTACGTTTTCATGATATAGGAGTGAGCCTTTGTCCGCAATTGACGTTAGATGTTCGAGCTCTATTTATTCAATCCAAGGGGACATTCTTGAGAAGACTGGTTGTTGACAATGTGGATGGCAATAGCATGTGTATGGTTGGGAGCGATTTCTCAAATGAAAGGGGCATGGCACAATCTACTCAAGAAGACTCATGAGCGGTGCCGGAAGAATTTGTTGATGTTTGTTCAGAAGTGAACTAAACTACAGAAACATCTGATGAATGTGAAACTCCGAGGGCATCAAGTAGTAGGCCTCAAAGATAGGACAGTTTGGTGGATGGCTTTGAATCAACAAAAAAACGTCATTTGGATGCAATGTGGGTCAATTTCTTTTACGCAGTGAACATACCATTTGGTGTAGCCCGAAATCCAACCTTCAAAGAAGCGATGAAAAGAACGATTGAGTACAATGTGGGCTATACTCTACCATCGGATCATGATCTGCACCATAAATTGCTTGACCAAGTGAAGACCAACATCAAGACATAGCTTCATAATAGAACTAAAGATAAATATTAGGGAGTTTGGAGCAACATTGTCTATTGATGGATGGAGCTCGGTTACCAATTGGCCATTGATAAATTGCATGCTTGTATCTTCCGCGGGTGAACAATTCCTTGGATCGGTAGATACAAGTGGGGTCGAAAAGAACACAAAGTTTTTGGCCTTTGTCTTGGAGAAATTTATAGAACAAATGGACCCGACAAATGTCGTGCAAGTGATTGCAAACCAAGCTCCAATGAACCCAACAGCATAGAATATAGTGTCAAGTACATATTTGCACATTTTCTTTCAAGGTTGTATGCTACATGCCCTAAATTTGATGCTCAAAGATTTGGAGAAGCAAGAATGGATTAAGGAAGAAGTTGACAAGGCCCATTGTCATATGCACAGTGGAGTGTCAATACCATTACAACACCAAAACGTCGTAAAATGACTCAATATATTGTCCCAAGGGATTCCAGACTGTTGCTGTAAGCCGAGATTATCTGTATTACCAACTTAAGCACTCTCTTCACCTCTTTTCTCTCTTTTCCAAATCACTACCTTTCTAGAATCCAATCCAAATCCGCTCCTTTCCAGAATCCAGATCCATCACTTCTCACATACATTAGTTTTTGATGCCTCTGTTTTATCCTCAGAGGGTCTGCCTTTGATCTTGTAGAGGGGTAGGGACTCACCACTCATATTCCTCACTCTCTCTTCTCTCTCTAAACTACACAAAACACACTTAGACCAAATGTTGCACTAAATCAGACCAAAAAACACTCTCACAACTTCCCAAATGGCCAATCCGGAAGGCAGGTCACTTAGAGCCATAACAAGTCTTCTCCACTACAATGACAGATCAATAGAAATTGGAACCGATGGGGGATTGTTAATCGTTCACTAGACTAATCCTAAGGTTTGGCAATCCTTCCAGAGAATAGGATGGGAATTTTCCGTTGGCGGTTGCTTATTTCCGTACAGAACCCTCCTTGATATTCCGAATGCACACCCACACCACTCCTTGCCGGATTTCTGTTCCAGTGTTTTAAAGGCACTATGCACAAGACCATATTCACAAGTCTAAACTACGTCACAAACGTTCCCTCCCAAATTAGATCTAGTCACTTCAAATCCGGATTCCTCCTTTTCTCCTCCTCTCTCTTACACTTCAACACTCTCACAAACAAACACAAGAAAATTGGATATACGATAGATCAATTCCTAAATGTCCACTTGGTGGCTCACATTAAAGAAAGGATGATAAGATAACGACTACAAGTACTAGGATGGAATGAGAGGACAACAAGCCTACCCTCCCTTTAAAACTCAAAACCCCAAAGGCAAAAATCCACCCAGAAATCTAGATGATCAATCACAGACTTTTCGAGAAACCTAGAAAGTCAGATCCTAAAAATCCGGAACCTAGGCCCACACCTAGAAACTTGGATCAGATTCAAAATTCAAATCCTAAATAACTAAAAACCTAACTACTTTGCCTTTTGCACCTTCTTCTAGCTGCACCCACCTTAACTCAATGGTGCCTGGATGGATGCCCTCGGATTTGCTTTCAGAGTCGCCTTCACCAAAGTTGTCCTCAATGTTGCCTAGGTTTGGATCTTCCGAATTTCCAAAGGTGAGTCTTCATCATCCATGTCTTCCTCCTCTTCTTCCTCTTCTGATCCGGTTTGGTACTCCTCTTCTTCAGATTTCTTAATCTGAGTGACCTCCCTTTCGTCTTCTTCTCTTGGAGAGGTCTCATCTAGAACAATGGTAGTCCTCTCTTGCCTTGGTTGAGGCTATTGCATGTGCTCGAAGCTTTCCGGATGAGTCTAGGCTGGATTCTTGAGTCCTCCAATCTAGTCTGCCAAATCACCTCGGATAAGCAACCTAGGCATTTGAAGGGGTTCCTTATCAGGAAGACGGATTGTCATTAGCGGTGGCAAGAGAGTGACTTCTAGTAGTGCTAGTTCTTGTGTTGCGTCTGGCTACTATGTTTGCTCTCGAACTGTCTTCACGCTTTCGTGGATGGTCTTTTGCAGTTGAGTTGAGAAGGATTCGGTTGAATGTCGGAGAGTCTCCTTAGGAACTTCCGGTCTTGACGGAAGTAGTAGTGATGTTAAATTCACTAGAGTTTCTGTGTCAAAGTGGATTTCCGGAAAGTGGGAAAAATCCATGACATGATCTGGATCAATCCACCCTAAGAGCTGGCACATCTCTTTTAGTATGGAATCCATCCTTGATGAGAAGTTGACTAGGATCTGGACTACCTTGGATCCAGTGAAATGTCCTTCCTCTATTAGCCAGTTCTGGACAAAGGAGGCCTTAACAACGAGCTTTGTGGGTCTATCCACCAGACCGAATAGGTTCTTGACAAGCTGCAGAGCCTCCTTCTCCCTTTGCTTTGCTATGGCTAACTCTCCTTTTGCCCAACTCAACTTGGCCTAAAGGTCAATCTTTTCCTTCTGTAGATTCTCAATCTGTTTCTCCTTCCATCCCAACTCTTCCAGATTCGAAAGTTTCTTCATCGTGTCGAGTATATCCTCTGGCTCAACCTTCAACTCCTTGCTAATCCTTCTGAGAAGGTCTACCAAGGTCTTGTGGTACTCCTGTGCATAGAACACCTAGTTGAATCCGATTTTGAAGAACCCAGAAATGTCTTCTTCTAGCTTTTCCGGAACCTTCTCCGAAATAGGGAGTTTCCCACGTGATGCCAGATCGGTAGATTTCCTTCATCTCTGATCTATGAGCTGCTCCTCTTCTTCTGACTCTTCCTCTTCTTCGAATGCTGGCTCCTCTGCCTCCACTTCATCCATGAGGCCGTAATGAAGGATTGTGGATCCGATGTTGTATTCTACCATTTCTGCGTCATTCAAAAGTTCTACATAGTGCTAGAGGTGGAACAGGTAAGGACCAATTGGGCTAGTCTTTGCCTTTCCTAAGTTGGCGGAAAGCTTGGAGACCATTGCTCCAATTACTTTGCCCTAGTTGACCAGTCTACCCTCCATTGCACCAAAAATGGTGTTGGCTACTGTAACTGTAACCCGAGTAGGCTTTTTTGGATACAAGATCAGGATCAAAAATTCTAGGACTTGCTTCTGCCTTGCATCTAGATAGTCGCTGATGGCATATCCCTCCTTGGAATGGGTTGCATTCCTAAATTTTCCTACTATGAACTTATCCATGTGGGAGGCTAATCTGGTTCCCTTTTCGAGGAATCCGTATACCTTGGCCCAAACCTCATTTGTCTAGGTTCCGGGTTGCCCCCTCACTATCAACTCATATTGATTTGGAGCTCCTACGATGAGCTCCTGAATCATCCTATCATTCTTCATAATCCATGGCCTAAGAAACAGACCAACACACCGTATCGTGCTCAGGTCGTCTTCTAACTACGATCGGTCCTTCAACCTTTCTAGAATGGTCAAACAAACCATCCGTGCTGTAACTAATGGTTTACGAATATCTCCCTCTGCCATCATAAATTGGAACTAACTGAACTATTGAAATGATCACTAATTCACCACTCTTTCACTCAACTATACGAGCGCAAAACCATTGCGGAAGAAAGAAGGAGGAGAAATGGAAGTAGCGGGGGTTAAGTACCCGTCATCCTATCGACCATTCTAGAAATGGACCATTTCCCTGTAATGGATCTCTAGATTCCTAGACTGGAACTCTAGACTATAGGTTGTCACTATCTGGATTACCGGAATCCGGATCTCTCTTGGATCCCTTTACAAAACACCTGGATCATCCTCTTAGCTTTAATGCAATGTTTAGGCTCAGAGGATTCTAATTCTATTTTCCTATTGGAATTTTGAAAAAATTCCATACTATTATGAACCTATTTTATACTTATCCAGTGGATTCCGAGATTAAGTCTCGCAACTCATACCATTGTGAAGTTCTTCAAGTTGTGGCATATGCTAATACCTATATTTCAAAAGCACCAAACGAAGTATAAGTTGTTAATGCCAATGGTAACAAGATTTGCCTCAAATTTCATCATGATGGATCGTTTGTTGAAGGTCAAAGCTGGATTGCAATAAAGTGTGGTTGATCCACAATGGATGCAATACATGCTCAAATTATAGGATACCAAGGAAAGAAAATCTCATACAGAGTTTCAGGAGGTGAAGACAATTTTGAGTGAGCATTATTCGAACCGTGCCACCAATTTCCAAGAATTGATGGCTCCTGTGGTGTTTGTTCTTCGTGATTTGGATGCCAAGACGTTATGCATGGGCAAGGTGTTGCACATTATGAGGAATTTAGAAAAGCATGTCTTCTCTTTATGAAAGGAACATTTTGGTTTGTCTTCGAACCTAGCCATTCCTTCGGAGAAGTCATTTTATAAGCGACACAAAATAGTAGAGACAAATTATCGCAAGACGGAACTTGGAATCCACCGAGTTAGTATGAAATAGTTTATAATAAGTATAGAATTTTTCAAATTTTTCAATAGGCAAACAGAAGTAGAATCTTCTAAGCATAAACATCGTATTAAAGCTATGAGGATGATTGAGGTGTTCCGTAAAAGGATCCAGGACAGATCCAAATTCCGAAAACCCGAATAGTGATAGCCTATAGTCTAGAGTTCCAGTCTAGGAATCTAGGGATCCGTTATGGGGAAACGGTTCACTTCTGGAACGGTTGGTAGGATGACGGGTACTTAACCCCTACCACTCCCATTTCTCCTCCCTCTTTCTTCTATAGTGGTTTTGTGCTTGTATAGTTGAATGAAAGAGTGGTGAATTAGTGATCATTTCAACAATTCAATTAGTTCCGGTTTACGATGGCAAAGGGAGATATCCATAAATCATTAGTTACAGCACGGATGGTTTGTCCAACCATTCCAGAAAGGTTGAAGGACTGGTCGTAGTTAGAAGTAGGGTTGTTCCAGCGGACAATTCGACAACTCGACGAACACGACGTCCAACACGTTAAGTAGACCTTCTTGTCTGTCTAATAGAGTCAAACTTACCTTTGACTTTTAAAAAAAATTTCACCCTCCCCATGAGGCCACTTGGATGCCATGTGGCAGACACATGTCTTCGATGTAGCATCCGAAAGGGGCGCATGCAGGTGTGGGCGACCTCGGGTTTGGGCGACCATGGGTGTGGGCGACCACGGGTAGGGCGACTTCGGGTTAAGGCTGGTGGGCAACCGCGGGTGTCGAGTACGTGGCAAGCTGTGAAGCAAAGACACGAAGTGAGAACCCAAAGAGAAGTAACGCCCCACACACTATAACAAAACATGGTAAAAAAAACCGTAGTCAAAATGGATTATGGTTCTTTTTGCCACGTTTTTGTGCATGCATGCATAGTGGGCTGGTAGCTTCTTTTGCAATTTTCCACTGAAGTTTTTGGAATTTTGGGGTGTGTAATATACCATTGGAAAGGTCTTTTAAATACCTTTCCAATGGTATATTGCACGCCCCAAAATTCCAAAAATTGCAGTGGTAAATTGCAAAAAACGTTGGCTGCGCACGTAGTGGGCCTGCACTAAAACGTGGCAAAAAGAACCATAGTCAATTTTGACTATAGTTTTTTTTACCATGTTTTGTTATAGTGACAATTACCCGCGATCGCCCCCAAAGACCCGCAATCGCCTCCCAAGGGACCCGCATGCGCCCGCAAAGACCTGTAGTCGCCCCCCGGAAGACTTACACGTGCCCCTGAAACCACAGTCGCCCCCCAAAAGACCCGCACGTGCCCTTGGACCCGCAGTCGCCCCGTCCAGGACCCGCACGCGCCCTTGGACCTGCAGTCGCCTCCTCAGACCCGAATGCACCCTACTAGACCCGTAGTCGCTCCCCGAGATCCGTGCGCACCCCTTAGAGACTACGGGTACAACCGGTGGTCGCCCATCTACACACACCCCATGACCAACTCTCACTCGCGCTCGCCCCACCTATTTATCCACTCACCCAAGACCTTTTGGGCACCTTTCATTGAGGCTTCTTGTCTTGTATCCTTTAGTGGCTACATGCGTGAACCTTGACTATTTACTATTTATTACATTCATCCACCCTTTTTACCTTAGTAGTTGTGGACCACCTAAACTCCCAAACGAGTTTTTTGAGCCTTAGACATGACAATCATTGATGGCCATTGGAGTTAACAATGCTAGGGCATTGCCTATCTTCGTTGCTGCACAGACTGCCGGGGCATTATGAAAGGCTGCCGAAGACAAACATCACAAGCGTAGGGGCACTATTCATCGGAAGCGATTGCACGTGCTCAATAGTGAAGCCCACCTTGCTTTTAAGGGTTGGAATGAAGAACCAGAGCCTTGGACAATACAAACCTGCGAAGATTGCATCGAGTGGTGCCACATTAGCAAGTTCTTTCCTTTATGGCGTCATCATTATAATCGGCACACCAATAAGGCCAACTTGAAGTACTCTGAGAATCCAGCATTCCTTCAAAGATGCTTTGAATTGTGGCAAGTCCTCTACAAAATCGCCTTTGTAGATAGGAACGAGGTCCCCCTCTTCCTTGCTAGAGGAGTATATGCTGAGGTCGCTCTAAACAAAGAGGTTGATTGAAGCACAATCAAGAGAAGTATGTATATCACTTGTCCAGAGAGTGGTTTCATCCCAAGAGGAGTTCTAGCCTTTCCTAAGGGGGGGACTTGGTCCTATTCGAAGTGCATACAAAACGCAAACCCCTGCCACTGAGGTTGACACTGAGGAGTCTGAAGAAGATGATGACTCTGATGGTACACGCGTCCATAGGGTCATACGAATCGTGGAGCAATCTGTTTGCCCTAGTGAGGTTTGAAATGAAATTGTAGAAGGACCCGCGACATCCATGGGACAACAACGAAGGCAACCATCTAGAGTATGGCGTTCAGCAACACAAGTAGGACCCGCATTGATTCCAACTCTAGTTCCTAACTCATCGTTGCCAACACATCGCACAAATGACGTCTTCGACTTCGGGCCCGATGAGGACATGACTATGGAAGAAACTGACCGTGTTCCCATTTCTCCATCAACAATGGGCTCAAGCCATGACATTATGACTTTGGCAAAAGCTCTGGACCTCCTCAAGACCAAAGATGTTGAAATTTCTTCACTACATAATGAAATGAGGAAATTGTGATGTGAGTGTGAACACAAAAGTACACTCATCTCTCAACTACAGAACTACAACGCCTCCGTGAGAAAGACCATGACACTTTCACTTTGTCAGATATGGATGATGCCTTTATTGAGCAAAACCTCCAAAATGTGGACAAGGTTGTGGGGGACCTTACCAACCATATCCTTCAGCGTTCTCCTCTTGCCAAGCGCACTAGACACTCCCCCATCATTCCAAATACACTTCCTACTATTGTCACAAGATATACTACCAATGACACAATTGACCTCAATGGGACCCAATACTCTCTTTCGTTTCCTGTGGTTCCATCAATTATTCAATTGGAGAAAGACCATGGACTTCAAGAAGAAAATAAGATGCTTTGAAGAAAATTGGCTAAGTTGACTGCCACATACTACCATTTGAAGGTCGCTTGCATTCTCTCCGTGGATAGATCCCAACAGTTACAAAGGAGCTAGAGAAAGTTTCTAGAAACTTTGTTGCAAATGCTCCTAAATGTGAGAATGGATTGACGCCATGGGCATTGTTGGAGGACATGTTTTCCAATAACATGTGCATGGTGGAATTGCCACAAAAGGAGGTCATAGATTGGAGCAAAAATGGTTGGGACCACGAAAACCAAATGTCTAGCCACATAGAAGAGAAGAAACGAATGCTCCTTTGGCCCAAGCCTGCACCTTTTGTTTTGGACCATACCAAATGCCCCATATGTCTTGAACAATTTGGTCCCGAAGGGGGTTGGGCACTAGGATCTTGAGCACATGTATACCACCCCCAATGTCTCATCACGCAATGCTTGATTAGACGACGTTGTGTGATTTGTTCACCACCATTCCACGATCGCCTGTATACCATGTTCAACTTGATGACCTACATGCCTCCTTCTTGGGAACACACACGTGATACTACAGCTGGCACAACCTTGTGGGGCCGAGATTTGGTTTGGAGTTGGCGAGAAGGACAACATGATCAAGAAAAAGGACCTACTAGCTCGCAATTGAATTGGGAAACAGACCCAGACAAAATTGCTAAAGTTGCACCGAGGCTCATGGGAAAGGGGCCACAAAACGAAGGGAGGAGGGCATTCTTCTTCCAATGCCTTGGTGGATATTGGGACAAGACCTCCTCAACCTTCAACTGGGGTCCTCATCCACAATGACACCGTTGGAATTTAGAAGGAGAAAGGGTGGCTAATCAAGATGATAGTGCCTCCCTAGAAGACTTGACTAGTATGGCTTACTTGGACTCTATGTACGGACCATATTACCAAAGTCAAGCACTGGACTACTTGTTGGAAGCACATTCTCCACAAACAACAAGGACCCTCCAAGCTCTACAGGACTTTAACGTGTTGCAATCAATTTTGAAGGTACACAGACTAGCTTCACAAACCCGTGCAAAGCGAAAGCTAGGGGTTGGGGAAGCATTGACCTACGAACAAGGTGAAGGAAGTGGCTTTCAAAACAACCCAAATGTAATTGACTAGACATTCGTAGGAATCATGCAATTTAGCCTTACCTCCCATCATAATAGATGACAAGTAAGGGTTAGGTTTTAGTTACACTATGTTTCTAGTTGTTTTGGCAAGTACAATGGAGTGGTTTAGGGTTTGCTTCTTTCATTCCACTTCTACAACTTCCTAGCATACCTATATACGGCAATTCCATATGGCATCGATTTTTATTTAATACTACCTTTTTTTCCTCTCTACCAAAGTACCAATTTCTGAAATCATATCGAGAATGATCTTTTCCAGTTCTTCCAAAAATAGATTGTATGAATCAAATCAACAAAGCTCTTAAAGTTTAACTTTTCAAATTAATTTCACTTGCATTGAGAAGAAAACTAGGTCACTACTCACTAGAGTGGAGCATCATTGTCCAATTGGATATTTCCTTTCATATTCTTTAAAATCGTGTGGTTCTAATCACAGGAAGCTTTTCCTCTAAGCTTTCAAGATACTTGGCCAAAGAAGGAATAAAAGGGGTTCAAATACAACATGCCCCTTTTCGTGGATGTTGACTTGTTGACTTCACATTACCATACCTTCAAATGGTTCACCCTGTCCTTGGAGGTTAAAATTTTGATTCATAAAAAACATGAGTAGGCCAACTTACAGATAAAACCTACCTAATTCCTCAATATCCATTGTAATTTTCTTCAAATTACACTAAAGCTAGAATTCTAAAAAATCCTACATACAAGGAGGAACAATGCAGCAAATCACCTGAGACAAATAAGCCCAATAAATTTCCTCAATTAATATAGTATTTTGGTCACAATCAGTTCTTAGTTCTCCACTATTCATATGAAAATCATAAATACAAGTTGTATTGTAGATTTCATGAGGACATTCTCACAAAATACTATGTCGACTTTTATGGTCAAGAATCAAGAACTTTCCATCAATCCCATGTTCCTATTCGATTGTAATTATGTGCGAGAATCCCATTCCATTCATCATACCATCACCTTCTCCCAAAACATGAGAAAGACATATTCATCCATTTACAAAAGTTGTAAGATCCAAAAATGATGTGGCATTTTCTCCCTTCCATGCAAGCCACCAGTGTGCCTTCACCAATGTAACTATTCTAGTACATACATTGCTTCAAGACACTATATACATTGTTTTATCTCAAAACATTGCATTTCTTTATAACACCATGATAGGCAAAATACAAAATAATCATGGTGAAAGTATTTATACTCATTATATTCCTAGGTATTTAATTTTGTGTTGAGGTAGTCCTTCAAAATGGGCTCCGGATCCATTTGTTGTAATTCTGCATCAAACTTCCCTATGCTAGCTCTATTCGACTTATACCAATCCGAAAAAAAACGACTTTTTGTCCTCAGAGCTTTCAATTCCGATACCATCAATGGTAATCTTTGCTCATGGAACTTCACCAACTTCTCAAGCGATGCTACTTCTCTAGCAACACTACCATATGTTGAGGAAGAAGCCAAAAGCTCTACTTTTGGAACGTGTTGGACGGTGGCCTCGTAATATTCTTTTTTCTTCTCCATTATTTGAAGTTCTAGGCTTCGCCTTTCATTTTGTGCCTGCTGACGTTTGTGGACAAGGGTTTCGAGTTTTGATTCCCATATCAAATAATGGTCCACTTTATGCACCTTCCCACTCTTCATTTCCTTCAAATAAAAATCGCAATTTCTTTTGAAGGAATGGAAGCCCTTGCCATTCTCTTCGATGACATTCGTTATGGCCTTCAACTGTTGCTTCAACACCTCTACAAAGGTGGGATTCATTTCTTGCTCCTTCAAAGTTTTCAATTGCTCGTTCTTTGCACGCAATGCTAATTTTGCACTTTCTATTTTGGCAAGTAACATTGCCTCTTCATTTTCTGAATCGCTTCCTCCGCCACTCTTGTCACCTTCTCGCAAAACGAGGTCCACTTTCCTAGCCACCCCATCATCCATGCCTTCTTCATCCGTATCTTGTACTATGATGGGCTCTTGAGCTAATTGTCCACTTTGGTCAACTCCCACATCCACAGCCGGCCTAGATTCTTATATGGCAACCTCCTCGTTATCGTTGTAGAAAGAATATCCATCGTATTCATGGGTGTGTTGATCAGAGCTAGAAGTCTCTGACCAAACCACGCTTTCATCGCGAACAAATGACTTCCCACGCTTCACCTTGGATAACATCTTCTTTACATCCACAAGTTCATCTGGTGGTAAAATTTTTGCAGTCTCCAGAATGATCGCAATAGGGACCTCCTTAAATGTAGACCAATCCACCTCCTTCTTCAATACATATTCAGCATACACCTTTCTCACAAGAAAGAAACAGAAATTGTCATTTCGGTAAGTTGAGTCCTCCAAATACAAGTGCTTCCACACCTCACAACATCTAAGTATGAAGCCCTTGTCCTTGGAGTATGGAAGATTTACTTTGTTTTGCTTCAAATGTTCTTTGTGCTGACACAAGGGAAATAATTTGCTGATGTGGCACCAATCCACGTATTTGCAAACTGTTTTGCAACTTGAAGGCTCAAGTTCATTTCTCCAACCTTTAAATGCCTTAATCTTTGGATGGATCAAAATGGCCACATGCTTCTTGTGAATTTTACCGAACCATTTCTGACCCTTGTCGCAGATGAGCTTCATCTCTTGTCGTGTAAGGCGTTTGATTGTGGCAGGCGTCAATGGTGGGGGCTCATTCTCCATAGTGCTCAATCTATACGATCAATTGTACTCGGATACTATGCCAAATATACCAAGCCTAAACCTTGTTGTACAAACTTAAATCTATTACCTCGTGGTAATTCACATTTACAAATACATCAACATGAACATTTACAATCACAATCAAGTTTCAAACAATTCCGCATGATTTACAATCAATGGATGAAAGTGACATGAGGAGACATAGAATATCTTCCTCACAACACCCACCTCCCCTCTCAAGCCTGCAATTAGCCACTTCCAGGTGGATAAAAGACAAGGCGCAAAAGGGAAAGATGGGAGACTATGGGTTTAGGCTCTGATTTTGTACCCGCAGTCGCCTTAGGGCGAGCGCGGCTCTAGATGGGGAACGTGCGGGTCCACAAGGGGAGGCGCGTGTGGGTTAGGAAGGCAACCGTAGGTCTAGGACCACAGCCAACGACCGCGGGTGATGGCGACTGCGGGTTTGGGGCGACTACGAGTCTGGGGTAACCGTAAGTGAGGGGAACCCCAACTGGGGGCACGTGCAGGTCTGGGCGATTGCGGGTCTGGCACAACCACAACTGGGGGTGCTTGCAGGTCTAGGGCAACCGCGGGTCAAGGGCAACTACGACTGGTGGGCGCGTGCGGGTCTGGGGCGACCGCGGGTCCCAAACCCCCGACTGCGACAATACATACCTTCACTGAATAGTGAAATTAGATTGCCTTAACAATTAGATTGACTTACCCCCAAATGGACCATGAAAAGAATTCATATTCAAACCCAAATGCATGCAAGTAGGTGATGTGTATGTACAATACTCAATATTTTCGGTCCAAACATGCACTTCACATTAAAAATAGTTTATACACTTGCATTGCTTTTCCAAAATGAGATGCACAAAAGGTGGCCAACGTTACTATTCCTGCTAGAAAACTATTACATCAAATCCTATGAGAGGACAGAGTCCTGAAAGACGAATTCGGGTGGTTTCATGAACCATGGTTTACCCATGAGGAGGTCCACCACTTGCGCACATGTTGGTCTTTTGTTAACATCAGCATCAGCTAATTCACGTAACTTCATGGCAAAGTACCTTGATGACTCATGATTTCTAAATAAGTTCTTGTCGTATTCAACCATGTGTTCTATGTTCATGCGTTGGGTCAACTTTCCAATCGAATAAGAGTCGGACTTCACCAAATATTTGTAGGTCACTTTCATCACATCTAGACTCGTATCTAAACCCTTTGGCCTAAACAAATAGAACAACTCTGGAGCTGCCCACCAACGGCCCATCCTCTCACTATCAAGTTTTTCCTGTTTTTCATATCCCAAATGCGAGGGAGCTCCTTCTTGAATACGACTTGCAATTCCCCAATCACAAATCCCAATGTTGATCTCTTTGTCCGAGAAGGGGGGATAATGCAACAATATGTTCACAGGTGACAAGTCATTGTGCAGCACCCCTGCATTGTGCACGAGACTTGTCACATAAACTAGGGCCCACGCCAACTTTGCCTTGTGTCTTCGAAAGAGGCTAATTTCTTTTTGTTGTTGGCCTGTAAGTTGCTTGACCAACTTGATTTCATGCCATTCCGCATGCGGCACCACCTTCTCATTCAAATGAAGCAACTCTTTGAAATTACCACCATTCCACCACAAAGTGTATGCTTCCATTGTTTGGTCATGGATAGCTAGGAATTTAATAATGGCCGGATGATTCAACAGGCATACCAAAGCCTCCACTAACCATTCCACCCTCGCATCGCATTTGTTCCTTTGCTTTGACAATTTCCCCAGAAAATGTACATGTGTTGGGATCGTGGACATCCCTTCAATGCATACCTTGCACACCTTTGCATATCCTCCTTGACAGTCAAATCCAGTAAGTGGGACCACCTTGGCCTTTGAGTAGACCCACATGATACATGAACCACTATCTCTTGTAAATGCAACCTTGAATGCATCCGTCTGCCACCCCATACCCCTAGCTTCAGACCTTGACAATCTTTTTGCTGCAATTTGCCACCAATCCATCTTCTCACGGAACTCCTAGGCCCTATCCGTTTCTCCAAATCCAGGCACTATAGGTCGCAACTCAAGCATCAACTTGTTGGTGTTGAATATACCAGTTTGTAGGCAATTGCCAATCCACGTTTGCCATTGGTTGAAATACACTTCATCCACATCTGCATAGTCCGAAGATTCCTTGCATTTCCTTGTAATACATTCGTCCAACTCATCCTTCAAGGATTGGATGCCTGCCTCTTTATTTCTCAAGTATTTCCTCTCCAAATATTGTACACTTTTTTCCTCATACCATTGGAGACAAGCCTCATGCGCATAGGTCCTATATCGTGTTGGAGGATAGGTAGGGTCCTTATCGTGTGCTGTCTTGGACTTCTTTGTCTTGGATGGTCTAGCACCCCCAATTACCTCCTTGGTAGTTATATCTACAACAAATGCTACAGGATTATCAAGGTCCTTGTCCCAAGCCAATATCCAACGTGTACTACTTCCTTCCTTTGAAATAGACATGGTCCTCTTTTGAAAAACGAGGCGTTCTTGACTTGAACTTGGAGAGAAAAATGGGCAAAAACTTCCCCTTCTGAAATCACCTTGGCCCACGAGCACGCATTCAGCCACTTAAAGGTGGATGTAAGCCAATGCGCAAGACCAAGAATGGCGACCGCGGGTCTGGGTGACCGCTTAAGTACTCGAGGTCGCCTTGGGGCGCGTGCAGGTCTAGCACATGCGAAACGGGCGACCGCGGGAGGGGGCGACTGCGGGTTTCAGAGGTGCTCACGGATGGAGGCGACCATTGGTGTAGGGGCGACCGCGGGTCCGAAGAGGATGGACCATCATAAATAATAGCTAAAAGAAACCTTCATATGGAGTAGAAACATTGGCATTACAACTTCCCACTTCTATTTCACTTGCTTTCAAATAAAATCATAAGACCACTATGATATGGTCTAGAATGTGGAATTAGATTTTGAGTTGTTTCTTTATGGTTTCAAATATATGACTACAATGTTCACAAAGAAAAAAAAAGAATGGGCCAAAACGGAAAAAGGGAATCAGAAATATAAAAGTATGGGACATGATTGACTTCTATTGAAACAAAAAGGGAGAACTGGAAATACTTACATTCTACCATTGCATAATAATATTATAGAGGTTACTTTAGAAGTGTCCAAAGTCTTTTTCTAATTTCTTCAAGTTTGCTCTACATTGAACATGAATTCGGCTTTTTTACACAACCCTAAACCCTTTTGGGGTGGAAGAGGTCATAAATGCAAACATACATGTTGCAGAGCATATTGAAATGAAAAATAAATGAAGCATATGCACATCAAGTCAAAAGATTGTTATCCTTGATGAAGACATTGTTCAAACCATCAAGGGTGTTTGAATGCTGTCATTTCTTTTTTTTCCATGCCAATCCTTCAAAATTGGTCACCCACAAGATACAAGAAATTTCTAAATGGACAAGTGGGACACCTTCGAAATCATCTTTCTTAGACGTTGTAAATTGTTAAGTTACAAATTATAGATGTGGTCTTCGGAAGTAAACTTTCCAAGGAGGACCACCCCTTCTTACACTACAAAATTTACAAAATGAAGAGATGCTCTTCTATCATGTGTAGAGAGTTTCTATTATATATGGACTCAAAATTAGCCACCTAATCATTTAAAGATGAAGAACCGTCACATGCAAATCCTTATACAATGTACGATTTCTTTGGCTAAGTATTCTATGGAGGACATTCAATATGTTCTTGTAAAAGCTATCCAAGGTTTACTTCAACTTTTGTATACAAAAAATAATCTCTCTCAAAAGAGACAAAACGTCAAGTTTGGTCACTCCGATAGGTGAGCAAGAAACATCATTTGATTCCCAAGATTTAGGAGACGTACTATGAGGGTTTAGACGGTTAGTATTGAGTTTAGAACGGAGATGTATGAGGTGCAAGGTTGCACCACACACATCTCTGTCCTAAACTCAATACTGATTTCTTATAACTCTCATGGACCATCCCCTAGACCTTGAGAATCAAATCACCTTCCCTCCCACATACCACAGGGAATTAGCTTGACGTCTTTTTTTTTTCTTTTTTGTTGGTTGGCTACAAGAACCAAACCAAATTGATCTCATTGGGGATCAAACCTGAGACCTCCACAAGAACAATGACTTCCAGGAAGCCAATAACTTCCATGCATCACCTGAAGATGCCTTGAAGACCCCAAGGTCCTAATGAAGTGACTTGTTCTTGGATGTTAAGAGTTGAAATCATTATACTTATTAAAACTTCTTTGGATTAGAAGGCACGCCCCCACCCGCAGTCGCCCAGGACCTGAAGTCGCCCCCACCCGCAGTCACCCCCCATTCCACCAAATTGGGCTCAAAACCACTAGGACCTGAAGTCGCCTCCACCCGCGGTCGCCCAAGACCTGAAGTTGCCCCCCACCCGTAGTCACCCCCCATTCCACCAAATTGGGCTCGAAACCACCAAGACCTGAAGTCACCTCCACCCGCGGTCGCCCAGGACCTAAAGTTGCCCCCCACCCACGGTCCCCCCCCCATTCCACCAAATTGGGCTCGAAACCACTAGGACCTGAAGTCGCCCCTATCGGCAGTCGCCCAAGACTTGTACTCACTCCCCACCCGCAGTTGCCCCCCATTCCACCAAACTACGCTCCACAACCACCAAGACCTGAAGTCGCCCCCACCCACGATCGCCCAAGACCTGAACTCGCCCCCCACCCGTAGTCGCACCTCATTCCACCAAATTGGGCTCAACAACACCAAGCTAGAAATCCAACCCCCACCCGCAGTCGCCCAAGACCTGAACTCGCCCCCCACCCACAGTCGCACATCATTCCACCAAATTGGGCTCAACAACACCAAGCCAGAAATCCAACCCCCACCCGCAGTCGCCCAAGACCTGAACTCGCCCCCCACCCACAGTCGCACATCATTCCACCAAATTGGGCTCAACAACACCAAGCCAGAAATCCAACCCCCACCCATGGTCGCCCAGGACCTGAACTCGCCCCCCACCCACAGTCGCCCCTTTCCACCAAATTGGACTCAACAACACCAAGCCAAAAGACCAAGCCCCCACCCATAGTCGCCCAAGACCTGAACTCGGCCCCCACCCACAGTCCCCCCTTTCCACCAAATTGGGCTCAACAACACCAAGCCAGAAGACCAAGCCCCCACCCGCGGCTGCCCAAGACTTGAACTCGCCTCCCACCAGTAGTCCCCCCTATCTTGAAGTCACGCCACTCTTGAAACCAACGTAGCAGAAGATGTGAGCCATCTCCAACACTAACGAAGTCAAACTTAATTGCGTCTTCCATAGACTTCAACTGACTTGTCCTTCAATGTTGGTAGCTAGTTAATACTACAAAATTAGTCTATAAATACAGAATTATAGTAAGACTAATTAGACAAATTGAAGAGGGTTTTCCAAACCCTAAACCCTAACCCTATACCCTAAACCCTATACCCTAAATCCTATAGAAAAACCATGGACCTTTTCCATGTATGCCACTCCAAAAGTAATGTATTTCTATATTTTAAGGTGGATAAAATGATAAACACATGTGATTTGCTTTTCATTATATGTCATAAAAAAGTTTGAACTCCTAAACCTTGCACTTGTAAGATATAAACCATTGAAGGTGTCATTTCTGAACTTTTTCATCTTCAATAAAGTCAATATTCATTCACCCCTTCAAATGTGTTTTAAATCCCCTTCATGTAATAAGGGGAGGACTATATTGAAATTCCTATGTTGGAGGATGGAAAATGAAATGACAAGGAGAAGGGCTTCCCCAAGTCTCCATTTTTAAAAACCACTTCTTATGTAGATCAAAAGATTTTTTTCTTCATGCATCTCACGTTGATAGTATTTTTTTTGTACATCGTTTCCTCCCACAAGGAAAGGTCTCCTCTTAATGTACTCCCTCCAAAAATTAAAGTAGGAAATGGTTACGTTGAATTTTACATGACCACATGGATGGATGAAGAAGAAATAAAATGTTAGGAAGAAGGGCTTTTCCAAATCTCCACTTCCTCAACCAATTTTCTTTCTTTATTACTTAATTAACTTTTGATCACTTAGTATTGAATGCCTCAGTCTTAGGATTTTCTAGAGTTAATCCTCAAAAAAGGGGGGAGCGGTACTTGAAAAGTTTGAACACCTTCCCTCCAATTTGTTAGGGGGGAAAATCAAACTCATGTTTTTTGGCGCCCCTAACCCGCGGTCACCCCATACGCAACCGCCCCCATCGTCATGAATTGGAAGACCTTTCAGAATCTGAGACCCGTGGTCACCCAAGAAATGACTTGTGGTCGCCCTATATGCAGCCACCCCCTGTACTTGCGGTCGCACCATTACCCGCGGTCGCCCAGGAAATGACCTGTGGTCGCCTTATATGTAGTCGCCCCCTGTACCTGCGGTCGCCCCATTATCCGCAGTCGCCCAAGAAATGACATGTGGTTGCCCTATATGCAACCACCTCCATATACCCGCGGTCACCCTGCACCCGAGGTCTCCTTCTAGAAACTCTAATTTTTCCTGAATGGCAGTTTCTAGACAGTGGGACCTAGACCCGTGGTCGCCCAAGACCCGCACGCGCCCTCTTCCTGCACGCGCCCTAGGCGACTTCGGGTATTTAAGGGGATACTGGATTCCCAAGTCGTCACTTCCTTCGTTGCACCGCGCCTTTAATCCGCCTTGAAGCGTTTGATTGCCAGTTCGTCGGTTGGAAGTTTGGGCATCTACACGTGTTGTGGCTTCCACATTTACGAATTCATTTCTTTGGTTATATTATTGACAAAGGTCTAGTTCTCTTTACGCTAGAGTGACATGACAAGATGACGAAGAAGAAAGGAGATTGCCATAGCAGGCAACGACGTCCCCTTCTTGACCCAGCGGCTAAGGCATATAGGGGATGGCGTCATGTAAATTCCGATTGGACCTTGACGACTTGCAAATTATTTGTGGATTGGTGCCATATCAACAAGCTATTCCCTTACCATCAACACATTCACCATGTAAAGCAAAACCAAGAAAATTTTCATTACTGCAAGGATGATGCATTTGTCTAGAGATGTATTGAAGTGTATCGAGCATTGTACGAAAAGCGAAAAATTCCATGGAGCGAAGTCTCAATGGGTATATGCCAAATGGTATATGCAGAGTAACAATTGGGGAAAACGATAGATTGGATGACCTTCAAGACATCCAAGAATGTCACGCTTCCAACTACGAAAGACATTCCAAGAGCAGGTCCTTCAAATAATCCTTGGGATGGGCTAGGGTCCAAAAAGAACATTATAGAAGGAGTGGCAGATGAGAATTATGTTTGGTCAACGTCAACTGGAGAATTGAACTCCGATGAAGAGCCATTGCCTGAACCTAGGGACAAGATGGAAGATACATCAATGGAAGAAAACTTAGCATTGGTGGTATCAGAAGAAGGCAACATGCAATGGACCACACCAATGTATGGAGAACCTTTTATGTCTGTGGAACCGATAGGGGTCCGTAGTCTTGAAGATGACGAAGTGTTCCATTACGTGCAAGCTCACTTGCAAGAAATTAATGAAGATAGGTTGGATGGGGAGAGTGAAGTTGAAGAAGAGATTCCTCTGACCTTGATGAATTTGCCTTCCATGGAAGGATTGCGTGAAATGGAACAAGAACATCAAGGTGTACTTGGAGAAGACAATAATCGGCGGACAAAAGAATCCTTTAAAGTAGAGTTGGAGGTACTTTTAAAGGATCTTGAAGAAAAAAAAAGGGAGTGTAGGATCATCGAGAAGTGAAACGCACAAGAGATTCAGGTTGAGGATGTGGGCACCCTCAAAGAACTAATTCAAGCTAGACAAACTCGTTTGGCAGCCCAACAAAGAGAAATGGAACAACTGGAACAATTTTACCTCAAGTTCAATAAGGGAGAAGATGGAGGTTCCAGTTCAAATGTCAATCCTGTTATGAATGAACGACTTCAAACAATAATGGGAAAATGTAGGATGGAAGGAAACAACCTTGCCATTGAAAAAGGAGGTGTGGAAAAGGCAAGATCGACATTGAACCACTTGAAGGAGATGAAGGATGCAGATCCTATTGACCAGTCGTTGCAATCGGATTCATTGTCTGTGGATGTTGAAGATTTGTCATCCACTACGGAAATAGAGAAGTTGAAGATGAAGTTAGCTTTTGTGAAAAGATTGGAACAAAAGATGGAGGAAAAGATGTCCTAGCCAAAGGCACACATTAGGTTCATATCATTGTTCAAGAAGTGGTGGATCCAAAATAAGATGTGGATCCAAAATAAGATGTGGAACCATGACCTGACTCTTTTGAAGAGGGAAGAGAGAGTGGCAAGAGCCCGAATAGAACTAGAAAAGAAGAAAAGGGAAGAACAAGGGGAAATGGATGGAGTATAAATTAGGTGGCTTTTGTTTCTTTTATGACTATGTACTTCTTCCAAGATATATGAAAAAAAAGGCTTTGTCCTTATTTTTGTTGAAATACAAGAATGTTTATTTTTATTTTTTGTGTATGAAAATGTAATTGCATTTGGATCCAAACATTTGAATTTTTGACAAATTTTGATGATTTCAAGTTATGTGAATGTTAATTTCTTGTTAAATTTGTGTAGTGTTTTAAAAAAAAAAAAGAATTCTAGTAACTTTGAGTCTACACAAAGAACCCTCAATAAATTTAAGCTGGATCATCCATGAGAGTTTCAATATAAGTTCATATGGTTGCATTTTTCTGTATTTTAACATATGGTTTGAACATATTGTAAATGACAACATTCCCATGCCCTTCACCTCGTGAATGTATGGACTCTTCTTGAGATTTATAATTTGGGAAAAAACATCATAAAAAGGTACTCAAAAGAATACTTTTGGAATTGATAGAGAAAAGGAAGTTATACATTTTGAGTTGTGGATTCCATGTATATGGTTTGATCAACCAATGTTGTCCCCCATTTTTCTTTTTAATTTGAAAGAGAAAGTTCTTAATTTTTTCCACATTTGAGTACAAGCTAATTCTATTTATTTTTTATTAAGTTTGTTGGAATGGATTTGAAATGAGTTTCCCTTCATGTAGTTGTTTAAAGAAAAATTGTATTCTTTAAGTCTATGACCATACTCCTGAAAATCTTTTTTTGAAGTATCTATAAATACCATGTCAAACCCTTGGATAGCATTTAGGGTTTAATAAAATCTCTATCTAAACTAGGATGACTTTCATCTAGAAACTCAGTGATGGAATGCTAACGGGATAACAAAAATGGCCTTGGGTCCTAAGTGTAAGCGCGGTCGCCCTTCAAGTACCTGAAGTTGCCTCTTCTCTTGAGACCCGCGGTCGCCCCCTTCTACCCGCAGTCGCCCCCCTAGACCCGGAGTCGCCCCCTTCTATTCGCAGTGGCCCCCCCGAGACCCGCAGTTGCCCTCCCTTCCACCTGTAGTCGCCCCCTGGACCTGCACTCACCCCCCCGACCCGCAGTCACCTCTTTTTTGACCCGCAGTCGCCCAGGGGGCAAGTGCGCCTGTTACGAGGTCGCCTATTTCCTGCACACATTCAAGCTCTTAGGGGGCGACTTGCGATGCTAGCAGGACGGCAATATAAAGCTGAAGGCCCGGACTTTGGTTTTCACCTTGCTTCGGGGATGAACTCATGGCTTGAATCTTCGAAAGAGGCTTCTTATGGATGTTTGGTTCTTTGGAGGGCAACGACTTGGTTTGCGTGATTTAAAAGACCGTTCAAAGCAAGTGGCTTTGCCACTCTTTTTTCTAAATCAAGGCTCTGATTCATATGATAATATTGTTTTAAGAACTCATAGGCGAGGAACAATATGGCTAGTCGAGGTGAGGGGAGGAGGACTACCATTAACGATACAAGGAGAGCCACGAAGGAGTGGGACCCTTGGTTGGTTGTAGACATTGATTGTCAATTTGTGGGAAACACACGAACATGTGTTTTCTGTGGGTGGACCTTCGTGTTTGTATGAAAGCGGGCATTCTATCACTTTGGATTTGGCGGCAGGACTGCATCAGAGCGATGTAAGAAAATCCCATGGGCAGTATTGCAAAAGTTTAGAACTTGTCGTGGGGTTGTTTTGAAGGAAATGAGCTTTGAACAAATGCATGAGGATATTCCCGAATTTGATGATGTAGATGAGACTGTGGTAGAGCCTATGTTGGAGGGGGGTAGGGAGAGGTCAAAGGAGCCTAGTGCTATGAATGAACCAATGCTCCCTATTACAAATTCAGGAGATTCCACTCCTCAAACAATTTTGAGAAGGAGGAAGAACCCTTCCATTTCTAGGCAAACTAGCATGGATGAGGCATTACAAAGTAGCACGAGAGCAAAGTTGGATACCATGTGGGCTTCCTTTTTTTATGAGGCTAGCATCGTATTCAATGTTGTGCGCCATCCTGCCTTTGTGAAAGCAGTGAAAGAGACAGCGGCATCAGGACTACGATACCAACCGCCCTCATACAATGCTTTGCGTATAAGAATGATAGAGCCAAAGAAAGAAAGTGTTTCTAAAATGGTCACTGAGTGGACAAAGCACTCTATCGAAGTTTACGGAGCGACTATTTGTTCGGATGGTTGGTCTAATACTACTAGCTGTCCATTATTGAATTTAATGCTGGTGTGTCTTGCAAGGGATGTGTATCTTGGATCGGTGGACACCACGGGGGAGAAGAAGGACATTGCGTACACAACCAATATGATGGCGCAATACATAGAAGAGGTTGGACCCAAAAACATTGTCCAACTATGTACGGACAATGTCGTTGTCATGACAAGGACTTTGAAGGCGTTACAAGAGAAATATCCTCACATGTATACCCAAGGATGCGCAACACACATTTTGGACTTGCTTTTGGAAGACTAGGCAAAGGATGTCAAGGTAACGAGAATAGTACGACGTTGTACGCAGATAGTAAAGTACATCAAGAGGTACCATTCCACATTGGCTCTCTTCCGAAAGTACTCCCCGGACAAGGCATTGTGAATGCCTTCTAAAACATGCTTTGTAGTGAATTTCCTCATGATATCGCGTGTGGTGGAGTGCAAGTCAGCATTGATTCAAGTGATAATGGATGAGACATATGTGCAATTTGAGGCTAGTTTGGAACGTCACCAAAATGGTGATATATTGAGAGTGCGAGCCACTATAGCGCGGAATGACATTCATGCGGAATCTTTTTGGGTGGAGTGTGAGAATTTTTTGCACATGGTGGAGCCCGTCATTATTGCTCTCCGAGTGTTTGATGGGAAAGCCCCGGCAATGCCTAAGGCTTGGTTGGTTATGTAGACTCTTCAAGAGCACGTGTGGAGCTTGAGAAACGAACCTTTTTTTCTGAATGATGAAACTGCGATAAACTTTGAGAAGCATTTCGAGGCTTGTTGGAAATTAATGCTCACAAACCTACACTATGTAGGGGCACTCTTAAATCCTTTCTTGATTGAAGTAGGAACCCTTCGTAACGACGGTGTGGCCAAAAAAGCCTTAAATCAGGTGCTTCGAAAAATGAGCGAGTCATTGGGATTATCATACATGGAGGCATTGCAGGAGCTCACGTAGTTCGAAGAGAAGACATGACCTTTTGACCCCTTAGAAGAGGCTCCTAATATTACACAGTGTAAACTAATGCCTCATCAATGGTAGAATCTTGTGGGTGCTAATGTTCTCCCAAAAATTGCAATGAGAGTTCTATCTTTGACATGTTCAGCATCATCATGTGAAAGGAATTGGAGCATGTATTCGTTTGTGCACAATAAAGTGCGAAATCGCCTAACCACATCCAAGGCGGAAGTATTGGTGTATATCTACACCAACAGTAAACTTGAACGTGAAAAACGTGGACGCAATCTTGCAATGTTCTACGAAAAGTACCTTGTGGATGGAAATACCTCGGAAGAGAATGAGGAGCCATTAGGTACTAGATCATCAGGGGATGGCGACCTAGTCAGAATGGCTCGAGCTAATGAGAACGTTAGGCTGGAAGAAGAGCGCCTACATGGAAATATTTGGACACGACTAAATCGTAGAGAAAAGAGTCCTCCATGGAGACACAACTATGGAAATACATTTACAATTGAGAATAATATGTACTACTTTGAGGAGGAGGAGGTTCAACGTGCACCGCAAAGGCCCCCACAACCGTACGTCTCTACTAGGGATAGGAATGTACCTCCTCCAATAAATTCATCGCCAACGAGGGCAAGTAGTCCCAACAACCCCAATAAAGGCATAAATAGTCCAATGCTCACAAGAGCTGAAGAAGCAAGATCTCCAAATGTTGTAGATTAGGGTTCTACAAGGGTAATGAACCTACGAAGCACCGCTCGAGTTGCTAAGGTAAACGAAAGGCAAGAGGAGGCAACACCGCCAACAAACGTCGAAGATGTTGTGCATACAAGCATTCCACTTTCTCCATTACAGAGCCCCTTAAGAATAGAAAATGTGGAATATGATTCAGACTTGCCCTTGCAAGCTGTTATGAACCGGAATCGTACGGTGCCCTTAAGTGGAGGAGGAAACGCAAACAATGCTAGGGCAACTAGGTCTATACCAACCCGTGCGACTAGGCCGCCCTTGCATAATAGTCCTCTTAGGGCAATTGATAATGAAGTCCATGCCTCAGCTCCGCAACCCACTCAACCCTCCTCAATTTCTAGCCCTAGAGAATCATCCTTGCTCGTGCATGAAGGCACAAGAGGACAGAAAAAGCGATTGAGGAAGACACAGGAGAGGCTGCAAAGAAATCCCAAACGACAAAACCATGTTGTCCAAAGATTCATCATGGGTGAAGCCAATTCCAATTGAAACATCGGGCAATCCAGTAGAGGCAAACGACACCCTACATCCAACCTTGATGGAACAAGAGATGCATTGAGGTTGACTAAATGATTGGTGCAAACTAGCGGCGACGGCGTCGTGGATATTGAAGTGCGGAACATGAACTCAAAGGTAGAACATGAAGTGCAAAATGAACGAGTACGAAGGGAGGATGACGAGAATGATAACCATGATGATAATGAAAGGGTGGAGGGGTCGGATGATGATTCTGACCCTGACGCTGATAAGGTGCCTAGTGATTACACATTTTCACTGTAACTTTATAAATATAGATTTAGAGGTAGTGAAGTGGTAATGTAATGCTTTTGCATAATTTTGGTGTGTTGAAGTTTTCTAGCTTAAGTTCATAGGCAAATAGCTTATAGATGAATTTTGTGTAGTATCTACTTTAGTATGAAAGCATAATAGTGTTAGAATTACAAAGTTTTGTTCACTGTCTTTAGTGTGGACTTCTACAGGTATAGACGTGGAGATCTTAACAAAGTTCATGGAAGTACAATTGAAGTAGAAGTTCATTTATAAGATTGGGTCACTACTCTATTAGTGCGTACAACTTATAAATACAGTAATACTAATTATCCTTACTTTTTTCTTGTTTTTGTATCTATTTTTGGTGTAATTATTAAATCCAATTGCGATATTGGCTTATACACTTCAATCGGAGTAGAAAATTTGAATTAGAAATTCCTAACCATATGTAATAAAAAAATGTAGATCTCGGAGGCTCCTATGAATGAGTGAATGAGCACAAAATGTGAAGTACTTAATTTAAGGCTTAGGAGAATGCAATGGCACATGGAAACTGAAGGATCCTAAATCATGAGCAAGATTGAAATGGTTGTTATATCTATATTTGCAATTGCAACGGCACACGAGGTTGCTCTTAACCTTTAACAGATGGACTAGTGAGTATGAAAATCATCTCCAATGGAACTATGTGATGTGATGTGATGTACTTGCCTTTCCCCTCACAAAAATACTCATTTCCGGTATGAGGACTTAGTAAGATCTCTTTTGGGGAATTGGGACCCAATTTTCAAAGATGGACAATTGCATTTATGTCGTATATTAGAAGTTCTTATCATCCAGGGAACAAAAGAAATTCCTTGCGTATGGGATAAAGCCAAGATCGCCCTTTTCCTTACACTCGTGGTCGCCTTTACACCCTTAGTCGCCTTGAATTGGACCCATAGTTGCCCTGGGTTGGATCCACAATCGCTTGGATTTTGGACCCACAGTCGCCCTCATTTTGGGACCCGGGGTCGCCCCACCGTACCCGCAGTCGCCCTTAGTTGGACCCGAAGTCACCCTCATTCTCGGACCCGTAGTCGCCCCACCTTACCCGCACATGCCCCACCCACAGTCGCCTATGGTGACGTGGTCAAAGCTTTCCACGTTACTGTTGACAACCCGCCACGTAAGATAAAATTTTTGGCTGCCCTGCCCGAATACCCTAAACCCTAATTTCGCACTCGTCAAATTTGTCTTGTATATGCTACACTCGTCTTATACGACATGCAACATCAGACGAACAACTCGACACCCAAACCCCAAAACACGTTCGACAGAACAACCCTAGTTAGAAGGTGACCTAAGCACGATAGGGTGTGTTGGTATGTTTCTTAGGCCATGGATTATAAAGAATGATAGGATGATTCAGGAGCTCATCGTAGGAACTCCAAATCAGTATGAGTTGATAGTGAGGGGGCGACTCGGAATGTGAATAGATGAGGTTTAGGCCAAGGTATACAGATTCCCCCAAAAAGGAACCAGATTAGCCTCCCACACGGATAAGTTCGCAATAGGAAAATTTAGGAATGCAACCCATTCCAAGGAGGGGTATGCCATCAACGACTGTCTAGATGTAAGGGAGAAGCAGGTCCAAGAATTTCTAATCTTGATCTTGTATCAAGAAAAGCCTACTCAAGTCACAGTTATGGTAGCCAACACCATCTTTGGTGCCATGGAGGGTAGACTGGTCAATTGGGGCAAAGTGATTGGAGCAGTAGTCTCCAAACTTGCCGCCACTGTGGACAAGGCAAAGACCAACCCAATTGGTCCATACCTGTTCCACCTCTACCATCACGTGAAACTCCTGAGTGATGTAGAAATGGTAGAGTACACCACCGGATCCACCATCCTATATTATGGCCTCATAGAAGAAGTGGAGGTGGAGCAACCAACATTTGAGGAAGAGGAAGAGCTGCAAGAGGAGGAGTAGCTCCTAGATTGGAGGCGGAGGAAATCCACCTATCCGGCTTTACGAGGAAAACTCCCTACTCAAGAGAAGGTTCCAGAGGAGGAAGAAGAAGACATTTTTTGGGTTCTTCAAAACCGGATTCAACTAGGACTTGCAGGCGCAAGAGTATCATGAGAACCTCGGGGATATTCTCAAGATTTTCAACAAGGAGTTGAAGGTTGAGCCAAAGGACATGCTCGATGTTGTGAAGAAACTTTCGAATCCGGAAGAGTTGGGGAGGAAAGAGAAGTAGATTGAAAGTCTGGAGAAGGAGAAGACAGATCTTCAAGCCAGGTTGAGTTGGGCACAAGGGGAGTTTGCCACTGCAAAGCAAAGGAAGAAAGAAGCTCTGCAGCTCGTCAAGAACCTATTTAGTCTAGTGGATAGACCTGCGGATCTTGTCATCAAGGTTGGTCTCATCCAAAACCGGCTTGTAGAGGAAGGACATCTCACTAGATCCAAGGTGATCCGGATCTTAGTGGACTTCTCATCGAGGATGGATTCCATACTAAAGGAAATGCGCCAGCTCTTAGGGCAGATTGATCAAGACCGTGTCATCAATTTTTCCCACTTTCCGGAAATCCACTTTGATACGGAGACCCCGATGAAATTGATAGCATCCATGCCACTACTAGCTAGACCGGAAGTCCCTAAGGAGACTCTCCGGCATTCAACAAAGCCCTTCTCAACTCAGCTAAAGAAGACCATCCAAGGGAGCGTGAAAATAGTGCGAGAGCCAACCAAGTAGTTAGACGCAGCACACGAGTTAGCTCCACTGGAAGTTATGATCTCACCACCAAATCCAACAATTCGTCCTCCTGCTGAGAAGTAAACCCTTCAAACAAATAGGTTGTTAACCCAGAGTGACCTAGCGGACCGGATTGGAGGACTGATGAATCCAGCCAAGACTCATCCGGAAAGCTTTGAGCATGTGCTACAGCCTCAACCAAGGAAGGAGAAGACACCTATAGTTTGGGATGACACCTCTCCAAGAGAAGAAGACGAAAGGGACGTCACTCAGATTGAGAAATTTGAAGAAGAAGAATACTAAACCAGATTGGAAGAGGAAGAAGAGGAAGAAGACATGGAAGATGAAGACTCACCTCTAGAAATCTAGAAGATCCAAACCCAAGCAACATTGAGGACGACTCTGGTGAAGGCAACTCTGAAAGCAACTCCGAGGGCATCCATCCGGGCACCATCGAGTCAAGGTGGGTGCAGCTAGAAGAAGGTGCAAAAGGCCACATAATTAGGTTTTTAGTTATTTAGGATTTGAATTCTGAATTTGATCAAGGTTTCCAAGTGTGGGCTTGGGTTCCAGATTTTTAGGATCTAACTTTCCGGATTTCTCGAAAAGTCTGTGATTGGTCATCTGGATTTTCAGGTGGCTTTTTGCCTTCGGGGTTTTGAGTTTTAAAGGGAAGGCAAGCTTTTTGTCCTCTCATTCCATCCTAGTACTTGTAGTCGTTGTCTTATCATCCTTTCTTTAATGTAAGCCACCAAGTGGACATTTAGGAATTGATCTATCGTATATCCAACTTTCTTGTGTTTGTTTATGAGAATGTTGAAGTGTAAGAGAGAGGAGGAGGAAAGGAGGAATCTAGATCTGAGGTGACTAGATCTAATTTGGGAGGGAACATTTGTGACGTAGTTTAGACTTGTGAATATGGTCTTGTGCGCAGTGCCTTTAAAATACTAGAATGGAAATCCGGCAAGGAGTGGCGTGGGTGCGCATCCGGAATATCAAGGAGGGTTCCATGCGGAGATAAGCAACCGCCAACGGAAAATTCCCATCCTATTCTCCCCGGAAGGTCTGCCAAACCTTAGGATTAGTCTAGTGAATGACTAACAATCCTCCATCAGTTCTAGTTTCTGTTGATCTGTCATTGAAGTGGAGAAGACTTGTTATGGCTCTAAGTGACCTGCCTTCCAGATTGGCCATTTGGGAAGTTGTGAGAGTGTTTCTTGGTCTGATTTAGTGTGACATTTGGTCTAAGTGTGTTTTGTGTAGTTTAGAGAGAGAAGAGAGAGTAAGGAATACAAGTGGTGAGTCCCTACCCCTCTACAAGATCAAAGGTGGAACCTTTGAGGGTAAAACAAAGGCACCAAAAACTAGTGTGTGTGAGAAGTGACGGATCCAGATTCTAGAAGGGAGTGGATCCGGATTGGATTCTGGAAACGTAGTAATTTGGAAAGAGAGAAAAGAGGTGAAGAGGGTGCTTAAGTTGGTAATACGGATAATCTTGGCTTTTTGCAACAGTCTAGAATCCCTTGGGACAATATTTCAAATCATTTTATGACGTTTTGGTGTTGTAATGGTACTTACGCTCCACAGTGCGTACGACACTGATCTACATTATGCAGGAGTTCTTTTGAACCCCTACCTTCTTCATGATAAAGAACTAGCCAACGATCAACATGCAACTAACGCATGCAAGCATGTTATCCGGAGAATATGTAAACCGAGAACTTACACGCACGTAGTGAAGGAGTTTGTAGCATTTCGATATTGGGACCCTCCATTCCATGACATGTTAGATCCAGTCGAGCAAATACTGTCGATACATGCTTGGTGGGATTTCTAAGGTTCATGTGGCAAGCTAATTGCTCCAATTGCAAAGAGGATTTTGGTCCAACCGATATCATCATTGTCATGTAAGCAAAATTGGAATAGCTACTCTTTTGTTCACAACAAATCTCGAAACAAGATGAAGCCAAAGAGAGCAGCAAATTTGGTGTATGTATACACCAATTCCAAAGTCATATCCGTGTCCAAGGAGAAAGATGAAAAGAAGTGGTACCATGACAATGTGGAGTTTGAGGATTCAGAGGGACCTATTATAGAAGACAAGGATGGTGAGCCCATATCTGATGATGGAGATGCCATGAACTATGATATGCACAATTCGGACGATGAAATGTTTGAGAGCTCTAATCAGAACAATGAAGACTTTGGAGTCAATCATAAAGACATGTACAAGTTTCGATCAAATGAGGACGATTGTGGGCTCGATGAAGAGGTACCTTTGATAGCCAAATTTGTAGATAGAATTAAGTTCATGAGTAGCAAAAATCTTCTACCGAACATAGAGGATACATATGTAGAGATAACGGCAACCATTAGGACAACAATTGCAAATGATGGGAGTTTTAAAAAAGGTAAAGTGATCCCAATTTTCAATGCTCCATCCACAATAGTGGTGGTAGAAGAAAATGACCAACACAACAACAAGGGAGGATGTGAGGTGAATGTCCAGATCAATGTGCACAATGCAAATGTTGCATCAATAGTGGTGTTGGCAAGCAAGAAATGTGGGGAATCAAACATTGAAAATGCCAAACCGCACGAAGTAGAAGACAATGTTGAGGCATGTTCGATGGGGTCGGGTAGCCCCATTTTTGTCAGCTATGGTGTTGGCAAAAAGCACCTTAGGGAAGATTCCCAAGAACCACCGCGTAGCACTTCTCTATGTGCACTATTCAAAACTAGTGGCACAACATTGGATGGTTCAAGGAAATCACAGCTTGAAAAAGGACATTTGTCTCCTCCAAAAGAGATGAGTTCACGAAGCAATCCAAATTGAACTATTTTATCATGTAACGATGATGATAAGGATGACACATTGGCTTCAATGTTTATTAAAAAATACTCCATGCAATACCCTAGTATTTCAAACATTGTGTAACTCTCTACCATGCTTGCTTCTAGACAAGCATATGTTCTCACATATTCCTTAAGAGTCTTCATATATCTCTTGATTGGGTACATCCATCGACAATGAATAGGACCACATATATGAAGCTCCTCCACCAAATGTATCATCAAATGTGACATGATGTCCATGAAGGTAGGCAGAACTGCTTTCTCAAGCATGCATAAAGCGTTCGTTGCATCCATCATATCTGCTTCTCTGTCTTCAATGTTTATCTCTCTTTTACACAATCTTCGAAAAACACGGCTCACTTTCATGACAGCCTAACGAACGTCTTCATTTAGTACATTCCATGAAACTAGAGGAAGTACCTATATGTGCAACAACATCCCAATTAATTATGTTCACTTCTTCTATGTGTGCTAACTAGTAACGCATATGTCACACAACAAAAAGCTGAAACTTAAAACTATGTCTATGCACATGTCTACAATTAGGGCCACATGGATTTCTTCTATTCTCTACATCTCTAACTACATTTCATGTCTTCAACTTCAATACAGAAAATATGAGAACACTTCTAACTATAGTTTCTATAAATTTTTAGGAAAGGGATGAAACCACGTACTTACCTGATGCATCAACACATGGAAGTCATGAGACTTCAAGTACCATAATTTCCCCTCCTCTACACATTTGTGGTTTGCACCAACATAATTGGTAGGAGTTTTTAGATTCTTAATTTTTTGCATCACTATGGTTCTTTGACTTGGTTTCAAAATGTATGGAGCACTAGGCAAGTGAAACTTTGCCCTATCGGCTCGTGCTAGTTTAGGCCATAATTCCAGACGAATGCTCATGGCCTCCATATCTTCTCAGCTACCATTGAATCCTTTCCCCCCATAAATGTTTTCATCATGTTCTCACAAAGATTTTTCTCACAATGCATAGGATCTAGCAAATGCCAAATGAGGAGATCATACAAAAAAGGAAAAAACATTCCACATGCTTCAGTACAATGTATTTCTATTGACTTTTCATTGACATCTGCAAATACTTTTGTCCCTTCAAACAATGTTATTTTTTCACCATGTGCACAAGAATGCCTTTCTTTATGCAAATCAGATGGTAAAAAGACCCCAAACTACAGTTTTGAACATAATTGAATTAGTGTACAATTGTTTCACACAAACTATGTTTCACTTATCGAATCACATATGAAGCTACACTATACATTCACTAGAAGAAATCAACGTTCACCTAAACAAAATTCAGGTGATGCGAAATTTCATGTTCTACCAGAAAACGTAGTTTTTGCATTGGCTGAAATGTAGTTTTCAGAAAATTGCGTTTCGGCCAACTCAAAAACCACGTTTTCTAGTAGAAAATAAAATTTTGCATCACTTCAACTTTGTTCAGGTGAATGTTGATTTCTTCTAGTGATTGTACAATAAACATGTCCATAGGATATACATTCCAGAATTGCTCAACTAGCAATACATGAACTATTCTTTCCTCCTCATACAAAATGTGGGACTCATATTCATAACGGAAAGTTCTGTTCTCTACAATTGTGTTGATCGGAATACATCTAATATCATTGTCTGTTCAAACAGAATATCCTCTCTGAGTAACGCATTCTCATTCAAAAAGGCATTCATTTAGTGGTCAAATTTTATGCATTCAAGTTGTTTCAACGACCCCGCTAAAATTACCAAATTACATTGGCAAACATTAGTCACACTCCCTTTCACTGAATTGAACTCATAGAACTCTTCTACAACTTTTTTCTCACAATCATGCCAACATCTATTAATGCACAAATCTAATTTATAGATGACAAGTATTTATAGAGACCATGACTAAACACTTGTACATACAAACATTTTGAATATAATCTCCGCATTTCCCATAGCTAGTGTGCTTACCTTCCATTATGGTAGGTCATACAATGCACTCCTCTGCTTCACTCCATGTTAAGGCCATATTCGTTATATTGAGACTTTTCGCAGATTTTGAGACAGAATGTTAGTTATTGGAAAATTCATTTAAAAAAATAGTAATTGAAACTAAAAATAAATAATCTTTAAATAGTGATTCTAAATTGAAATTTGGAAAGTTGGTGTTGATACCTATTTATAAAAAAATACTAGTAAAGAGATAAAGTGGTTTATCTTCAAGTTGAGGATAAAAATGAGACTGCGAAAAGTCTCAATATAACAAATATGACCTTTGTTCATGAATTGGATCATTGTCACCACCCTTCCTACCACCACTTTCAATATATGCATCGCATTCCTCACCACATCTTCTTGTTTCATGTGCTGTCATCCTACTTGGAGCTGATCTACTCTCCACCTTTCCATCAAATTGTAAATTACTACGACATGGATGGGTCCTCCTTGTCCATCTACCACTATTGCCATATACAATTTTCCTCCCCTTCATGGACTTATGAGCGTCCACTTTGTTCTCTAATTTTGTTGATCTAGCATCTATGGCCGGTCCACATATTGTGCACACTTTATATCCATGTGTGCACAAGCCGGATAGAAGGCCATAACCAAGATAATTGGATATTGTCCACATCAAAATTCCTCTTAAAGTAAAACAGTGTGCCCCAGGTGGTTTAGAGAAGTCTTGGACATTGACTCCAAACCAAATCTCTTGTGACTCCTCTATCAAAGGGCGTATGAAAACATCAATGTTCTCATTTGTAGGTGACAACTTCCTTGATACAAGAATACTCATTTGGATGAAAAAAAATTTGGTCACCAAGTATGGTGGCAAGTTGTAAATCAACAATAGAACTGGCCATGTTGAGTAATTTGTACTATTGTGTGTGAATGGATTCACAGCGTCCAAGGACATTCCAAAATGCAAGTTCTTGACTTCTTGTGCAAAAGACGGATCTATATTTGTATCCACATGCTTCCATGTAGGGCTATCGGCTACCAACTTCATCACATCCTCTTCCATATTAGGGTGATCTGCGTGGAATCTTAACATCTCTGCAATTGCTGAGGACCGATACATATGAAATAACTTGGGAATAAGAAGGAAGTGGTATATTACTTTTGCTTGAATAACATTTGATCCACTTATGTATCTAGACTTTCCACATGCTGGATTTGGACATTGCTTCAAATGCTCTTTATCCCCATGGTAGAGAACACAACCATCTGGGTAGGTTTGAATTATATTATAATTCAAACCCAACTTCCTAATCAAATTCTTTGCCTCATAGTGATTTGTAGGCAACACGTTGCTTGTTGGAAGTAACACTATTGATAGGTACTTGAACAGTTCATCTATATAAGCATTGCTGACACCGTGTATGACTGCCATGTTAATTAGTACTATTGTTGCTAATATAATGCTAACATTCGCACCATTGTAGATTGGGTGTGTTTCTTGTTCATATAAGTAATCCATTGACTCCATTTTCTTAGATTCAAACTCATCTTCTTCTTCACCTCTATCCTCATGTAAGCTTTCCTCACGTATTCAGTCGCCTTCATCAAAAGCATCAAAAACCTATCACTATACATCATGAAATGGGTCTATATGTTCTTCATACTTTGTTCGAATTCATTCATCATCAAAAACATTCCTTGGTGATATTGCCTCACCGGATGCATTCACCCAAATGCCTTCTATAGGATATCCCCCTTCCGGGTCTCCACCTAACATGGAGTGCATGAGAAATGGATCCCTCCTATTCAGACGAAGGTGCCCTCGTATTGTTTTATGTTGTACCGATGCCCCCCATGGTATTTCATACAAGGACAACGATATGAATTGTAATGTTGTTCCTTTGCAATCCACAATTCAGTTTCCCAAATCAAATCCTCCATTGGAACATGTAAAGCTATACAAGTTGCCATCTTGACTATCCTTGGGCCTTCCACAAAAAAATAATAGTACTTTATTTGAGTACTCACAAATTTGTACACTAGAACACAACATACAACACACACAATTGCCTTGTAAATAAGGATTTCTGTAACATGCAAAGGCATGATAAATTCCAGCAACATATCCCACATTGTGCTCATGCATTTCCCCCAAAAAAGTTGCACTAAATTCAAGTAGTGCACACTAAATCCTAAACCCGATTCACTACCTATTCATATTCATGATAAACATCCATGTCAATGCTTACTCTATTGAACAATAGAAGCAAGGTATAACATTAAACTAAAATCTAAAATGACAACATGAAAACAATTCCATATTCAAACAGATTGAAACAAAAGAACTTCTCTTTTCTTTATAAACATGCCGATCACAGTGGCATTGTTACCCATCTTCAAGTAACATTGGTCTATTTTCCGGTGCCATTGACAACAGAAAAGCCCGACATCCACTACTTACTTGTGCAACCAATATTTACCAATTATGAACATGTGTAGAAAAATTACACTTTCACTAGTACTAATGCTAAGTGTCCACTTTGGCATTTTAGATTCCTATGAAGTAACATGCATTTTGAGCAACTTTTGTGCTTTCATAACATACGAAATAAGTTACAAGTACTTTGAATCAACACTGGAACCTTCACGTTTGACTATATACTATTTCTCTAACAATATTCCTTTAGCATTTCATCCTTGTAATCCTAAACTCCTTGTATAGGTTCAACAAGGAATCATGTTTACGCTTTACAACTATGTTCACTAGTCAAACTCTAGGAAGAGATTCTCGTTGTTCTTTATTGTTGGCAACAGAACTTGTTGACAACAATTTCTCGAAAGACACTTTATTCTTCAATGGACAAGGGCACCTCTCCTCTATAAATTCATTTGTTCCCTTGCTCCTTTGAATGGATTGGAGAACACAATCTACACGATGAATGGTAGATTTGAACTCTTCCATTGCTTTCTCAAATGACCTCTTCAAATTGACTTTTTGTTTTATAGTAGGAGCACATCTCGGTTCATGTACCAAAGACACCTCGTCATTAAACACAGTTGCATCTTCGGACTCAGTAACATATTGTGCTCTCTGTGTAAAGGTTTGATGTACTACTCCCTCATCTTCAGAATCACTTCTGGCAATCCTCCTCCTCTGCTTCGCCACCAACATGGTCGTGTACAGATGGAGGGATTTGCCTTCATCCATGCCCAATACTTCCTTCAACTCAAAAAGAATGAAACTGAAACTTTGTATAGTAACAGAAGAAAAAATTCAATATAACATATGTACGACAATGTATTTTCTTCACAAGCAATTCAATGTCATATTCAATCTAACAAAATAAACATCTTCAAACCAATTAATGTAAAAGAGATTACATGTGTTCAATAATTTCACATTGTTATTAATTAAACATAGCCTTCCCCACTATTGCCGTAGTGTTGTACATATATATAATTTTGGTATTCAATTGTGAAAACTCCATTGATACATAAAATATGTACATAACAAACACACTATGAAGAAGACATTCAAAACTATGTTGTTTCAATTTCTTACTTCATATTGAAGGAGCCACAAACCTCATGACTGACTTCACTAATAGATCCACTAATCTCTTGTTCTAAAACAAGATTGAAAAATCTAACAAGTACTAGCTTCCAAGAACCCCTTCAGAGTACATGTAGTTTTTTTTTAAGACTAAACTGAAGAAAATTATAACATCATAGGTAGATGTCCAAAATTGATAGAAGTGGTTTGCAAATTTCAATTGACATGTACGTTTCACTATTGTTTTTAATTGTTTCTTCTTCAAAATAAAGAGATCAACAATTGGGTTTGCATCCAATTGCATCTAGTTGGAAAAGTTTTTGTTCCCTCATTTATTTTTTGATCTTCTCCACTTCATGTACTCCAATTCTAGTTTCACTTCAACTGTTTTTATTCATCTTCATTACAGGCAAAAACATAGTTATAATATTTTCCTAAAGCACATATGTGCACAAATTTTTTTCTAAATAGCACTGTAAATTACTTCCACTCTCTCTGGACATCTTCAAAATTACAGTAAAGATTGAAAGTCACAATAGGTATGACTCAATAAAAGCTCTATTTTTGATAATTGACAAATCAAATACTAAATCATAATGATATCTTTCATTAAAATAATATGACATGACAATATGACATGACTGTTTTTTTATCATGAGTGGAGTTTTGTAAATAAACTAAAAAGCTATTAGAAGGACGTTTTTTTTCTTCTCTTTTGCAATGGAATTCAATGATACTGAACAAAGCTCCATTTCTAGAACTGTGTAATGGAAAATGTCAATAAAATTGTATCTAATTATCTTGAATATAGAATCAAGCTTTGCAAATGGACAACATTTTCACTCTTCCTTATAATTTTGGGATCACATGGCCTTCTTCAAAGTTCGTGGTCAAGATTTCTAAATTATAACATTATGGTTCCCACTGTTTCACTGATTGATAAATAAAATGAGGCACACTTATTATTAAAGTTCTGTAGGAAATTAAGGTTTGCCCTTGGAAAATAATTTAATTCGTGCTACCTTTTTTTTATTGACTTGTACAGATTTCGTTGGCACTTCCTTGTCTACTTACAGACATTGCGATCCTATGCGATCTTACAAACCAAATCCTCATTCCCATAGTAGACTCATTTGAATTGTTCACGCATACCTTGCCTACTGGTCTAACACATGGTGACACTTCCCTCGTAGTGACATAAATACCCAACACTCGATTGCCTAAAGATATGTTAGTATGAGATCTCTCAAACAATTATATTTCTTGACAGCTTAGACAACACGTCGTTAGTTATGGAGGCTTCATTAATACACGCATCCGCAGGCATAGACATTAGTGAATACAAAGCACAACGCAATAGAAGAAAGAAAGAGCTACATGACATTGCAGAGCACACCTTATGGGCTGTAGGATTTAGTGAAGCAACGGCTCTATGCTCAGCTTTCTCAAGCGAGACAAGCACTACAATACTCAAGAATGAGGTGCACCATACAAGAAGACGTAGAGAATCACTGGAACCAATAGTTTGCGAGGTCTTTCAAAGGAGAACCAGGAGACAAACTCAACAACGGTAGACACTTACATCTCTAGCCTGTGCTGAAAATCTCCTGTGCTAACACATAAGTGAAATTCTTCTACTACTGTAATGTTCAACGACATGCATGTTGAGGTCGTAGTACTGCTAGTCTAGACCGAATTTTGTTGGTGCATTAATGTGTGTTGCAATTGCATAATTTCCACCTATAGTCTCCCAACAGTATTCCGGCGAGAGTAGAGACAATTTTCACTATAAACGGACCACGTGTTAGATTTTGGTCCGAAAAATCTAGGCCACCAACACATTTGTTATTCTTAGTCGTCTTACCTATTTCTGGACTTTGATGGTCTTCGTTTTGGGTGTTGTCTGTCCCTAGAGTTCCATCTCCTCTTCTAAATCTTTAGAGTTATGACAACACAAGAAAGCTAGCCAATAAGAGTATGTGGATATATAATTCCGACTTCTTCTTGAGAAGAAACTGTTATGTTGGCGCCCTACGATTGCAATTCAGAATGCAAGGGCGAGATAGAACTTGTTGCAAATGATAGTTTCAATGCACTGTGCAATTGCTGTACCAAGTCAATAGTTTTATCAGTGGTCCTCATAATTTTGCTTTTAGAGCTTTGGTAAATAATCGCATGAAATCGCAAAATGTATTTGGTTGCATGACTCCATTATAACTAGAGATAAAAGAATGCAGTGCTTCTCATTTCTAATGCATGGAATGGCATTCACCCATTAACTATTGTAGTCCATTCCTAGGTTTAACTAATATGTGTTCGTTGGACAAATATGACCTTCCTGGATATCGCTGTAGAACCTACAATTTAAATTCCTCTTTTGTAGCTTTTATTACTTTGCACAAGATGTAGACAATGGTAGTCCTTCATTTTTCTTCCTAGTTCTAATGTTGCTAAAAATGTTGGAAGTAAATTGCTTTGCAGATATCCATCCCCCACCTTCGACAACTCTTCATTCGTTGATGCATATTATTGTCACTCCGCATTTGAGTTGTTGCATGAAATCTAGGGTTTTTGCACTATAGATTGGTAAGTACATTTGTTATAAGGTTTGAGTTCGGAAGTGACATCGACAAAGACTAACTTGAAATTGTTTAGAAAATGCTAATACTTCTGGAACTAACCAAAAATATTTCCGCGTTCTAATATTCTAAATTCACAATACATGATCATCACGTAAATTTTACTTTCGGGCATATGTTACTTTGATGTGTCAAGACATGTAGAGTTTGGAACCTACAATTTTAATTTATTTTAGGACAAGTAAAGTTGGTATTCGAGTTACTGAACAAAGAAATATTGGTCTTTTCAATAGACCATTACATTTCATTCTCTTCCCTCTAGATGATGTTGGACGTCAATAGTTCGTCGCTCCTGCACATCGATTTATGTGAATATGGGGATGTTACTTGTCGATGTTGCATTCATTTCTTCTCTTTCTTTTTCAAAGCATCTTTTGTTTCCATGTTTTCTTCGTCTCATTGTGCATGGTGTCCCTCTGAGACCCTACATTCGGATAATTGATTGTGTCTGACGATTCTACCATCACTTCAAGTACTTTATAGATGTGTTGTGCAAAAATGCAATACATATTCATAGATGTCTTACATGTCTATGATATTACAAAATCATTGTACAACTATGTAGGTAAAACAATTGAAGGAAAATTTCATGAAGATGTAAACGAAGGTAGTGCCGGTTAGTTGAATTTCCTCTAACTATTAGAACAATATTCACATCTTCCATAACCTGATTCAAAAGTGATGTAGTGGAGACCCAACTCTTCTTCACTTAATTATGAATATGAATTGGCCATAGTCTATGTTCTAGAGCTTGGAAAAGGTTGCTGGAGAGTGAAGGTAGCTGTGTCTCTAGCTAGCAACTTCAGTGTCTATCTTTTTCCTTTCTTTCAAATGCTCTTGCAATTAAGTCTTCCACTTGAATTTTGTGAGGTGCACAAGAATGAATGCTAGTATTGTCTGAATAATGGTCTTGTGGTGCAACACCTATGATTAGTCTTGGAGAAGAGAAGAAGGTTTCATTGAAAATATATTCTAGATATTTCTTTTCTGCACGTCCACATCACTTTCGGAGGACATGAACCACATATTCCAATTGAGCTTCTTGAAGGCTCCTTGTAATAAATGTCTCATGTCCAACTTCTTTGTGTCAACTAATTTGTCGAATTATCTGTAATTGTTGTTTCTGAATACTCTGGTCACTAAACAATGTTGAGCACAGCTTGAAGAGAACTTTTGAGCGTGGCCTCGAAAGCAACAAAAGAAGGGAATGCCGAAGAAGAAAGGAGGCTCCAAAAAGAAGACCTCTTTGATAGTGGATGAAGACGTACTTTCAAAGCACAACAAAAGCAAAGACCTATCTCCAAGCACCAACAACACTAAAAAGGAGCGAGAAGGAGGAACTGAAGAAGAGCGTCCAAGCATTTTTGAGGAAGAAGTGCAAAACAGAAAGCAACCACAACTAGAAAGAGATGTATGAGGTGCACTAAGACCAATAGAAAGAGGTATTCGTGGACCACAACTAGATTGAAGACCTATATAGGATTGGGGGGAAGATTACTGTTTTCCTCATGCTTAGACTTCTACTTCTACATACAAAGGAAATTTTCGAAGTCCATGGTCACCAATTCCATATGAGAGTGGAAGAGAATACGACAACAGTAGTACATAGTACAGAGTTCAAGGTAGAGAATATGATGTGTGCTCAAACTTCATCGAACGTCGAGGTATGTATGTCCTACAAAAATATTGTTTCTCATGAATTGGTTTTGTGAAGAGTAGTTTTCGAGATTGCATTGTCATTCCTTATATGACGTAGAAGGGAGCATCAAAACTGGCCCTACTTTAAAGTGTACAAAGGAAAGCTCAAGATTATGAACGTGCACTACAATGCAAGTTTGAACTCACTTCTTGTAACTTCTTGTTCTATAATTGCAGACCCTTTTTTTGATAGACACGGTAGAGACTTCGATAGGAGGGAAAGAAAGTACAAAGAGCAACGATGTTATGAGGAGGGGAGATTTGAACGACATCCGCTGCCTCCACATGACATGTATGTGCTTGTTGTTTAGCCTATAGCAACATCTGAATATCTGCAATGTAGTTGGCTAGTCTCTAATCCTCCACTGCCATCTTCTAGTAGTTTGGATAAAGACAATAAGGTTGCATTCCGAGGTCAGTGGCCACTACAATTGGACAACAAGGGCATACCCTTAGGGAAAATGGCAACTTTGTTTCATGGTGACATCGTATCATTCTCTAAAGATATGAATCCTATTGTTGGATGGGACAAACAAACGAAGGAAGCAAAGGATAGACTTCTTTCCCAACTTATGCACGACTATGAATTCTATGGGAACTCCACTAGGCTGAGTGAAAAATATTTGAAAAAAGAAGTAGGAATAACTCTAATACAGTATAGAGATAGACTAAACCAGAGCATCGACAAAGGTCAGGATAAGCCTTTGGATCTTGATCCAGAATACTAGAATGTTATGAAGGAGATGAAGAAGAGTTAGGAGGCCAAAGAAAAGTCTGCCAAAATGTCGAACATCGCCAAAGGTAGGGGGGCAAAGAATACTTCGAAGAAATCTTTGGAGTAGGCCTTGTTTCTAAAGCTCGTGAGTACCCTAACCACCTCATTTCATGTTGGCTACTATGCGATAAGTGGACAAGAAAATTGTTTTCAAGGTCATATTGTATTCTTGACTTTGAATGTTGCATACTAGTGGTCAAATTCATTTTCAGAGAATGTGGAGAAGTGATGATGACTAGCATGTGGAATTGGTGTTTGAACTTCATCAGAAGTTGTTAAAACCACAGAGAAAGGTTTGGCAAGTTCATTGTCGCAGCATAGAGCAAGTAAATTCCCTATTATACTTACAAAAATCACTCTAGAGCATAACTAAGTGACTCTAAAGATCAAACCCACGAGATCCTTTGAAGTATTTAGCTTCATTAAGCGAGTAAGCCTTACTAACCTCTAAACTTTCCTTCCAATCCTAGATCTAAAACCAGAAACAAAACAACCACCAGATAATCTCGAACCAGATTCCTCCCCTTCCGGTTCCCTAAATATCCGATTGATCCAATTTAATCCAATCCTAGGACCGCACCTCTTCTGGTCATGGTACTCCTCTGGACCAATCCGTTCCAGATTGCCTATACGTCTCCTCACTCTTCTTCTGGTTTAGTTTTGCCTCTATTGGATCATCAGAGGGGTCACTACTTGATTTTGTGAGTGGTAGGCCTACTACTCCTTCCGTAGATTATAGTGGCCGAAGGCCCACTGTCCTATCTCCTCCATCTCCCAAAATAAACTCAAATCCGGTTTGATCCCTCACAACAACCCAGACAGCAATCCGATTTGCAGATCACATAGAGATCCCCTGTACGATCCTTCCATTCTACAACGACCTTGATGCCAGCTCCTGCTTGTGTGAAGCTACGTGGTCACAAGTGTACTTGTCCGTTCCAACACTTACCAGAGCTATTATGTTTACCAATTAAGATGGTGAGACCTCACAGGAGATCGGACACTCAACCAGATTTCCTATCCAGGAGTTCTAGCGTGACTAAGGATACCCTCCCTATTCGCCTAGCCTAACAATGGCTTTCTCACCTCGAACTCAAAACCTTGGATCTGTTGAGGCACTGAAGTCCACTCCCAACACTTCCACAACTCGCTCTCATGCACTAAGGATCGGAAACATACACACCAAGGGAAGAAATCTATTCACCAATCCGTCCTACACCTTCCTAACTCCACACCATGCAACCCTACCATACTTGGGAGAGACACACACAATATAAGAGCGCATACAAAGGTACAAGAAGTTTGCAAAAAGAAGACTCTCAGTACCTTTCGTAGGGGTTGACTTAAATACAACCTAAAAGTACAAACAGGCATAAAAGCCTACAAAAGTTCCGCCGCAACTCAGACCAGACTTTCGGTCCTATCTACTACTAACTGGATTGGAACAGGATCTGGATCCATTCCTACCTTTTCTAATATTTACACTTCTATGTACTCGCCTGAGATCCAATGGTGACACTCTAGGTTTCTGGCTCCATCTACTCGAAGATCTTGCTCAAGTTTTGGTTCCATTCCCCCTCCTTAGGGTTAGGAACCAGGTTGCCTTTTGCTCATCCGAGGGTCGAATCCAAATCAATGGCAGTTCCATGCGTGCTGGACGGAGTCGCCTTCCACTTTGATCTCTTAGACTTAGAGGTGACGTCCTTCCCCTCCCCTGCTGCCGCATCCAGGAACAAATCCGGTAGTGAGAGATCCAAGAGTTGAATCCCCCGAGAGCAAGTAGCTCCTTATACTAACCGCCTACTCTCTTCCATCTGGTCAATCGCTTTCTACGCCTCCTTCATTGCCGCTTCCACCTGTTCGGCAAAGTCTGTGAGAATCCGGACCATCTGGAAACCGGATGGCTTCTTCTCATCGTGCACCTTCTCATCAAATAGTTTGGCCTTGGCGGCAGCCATTCCGGTCTCCCCAAAGGTGGCCTTCACCTACTCAACCATTTTCTAAGCCTCCTCCACCATCATACGAGCGACTGCAAAGTTCTCCTTGAGTACAAGGAGTTCTACGTTTACTCAATCCACCTCCTCCTCCAGGCTGCAGATCTCTACTTCCTATTTCCAGGTTTCAACCGGATCAGAGATGCAGCTCACCACCTTCTCCGGTAGCTCTCTATCTAGCGGCGCTCCCACCAACTTTTCGATCGCAACCAAGATCCTTCTCTTCAGTTCCCAATCCGCTCTCACGTCACATAGAATTTTGATGAGAGGATTGAACGGATCATCGAAATCCGATTCCTCTGAGACGGTCTTCTCGACTTTCGGTCTTTCTTCCAGGGCCAATGTATCGTGACTGGGTGGCGTCCCTCGTTTAAAAGGAGAGGTCGTCTTCTGTCGCTTGATCAACAACATTGCCGGCTCCTCTTCTTCTGATTCGCTATCCTCTCCCAGGTCGGAACTAGAATCGGCTTCATCGTCCGTCTCCGATTCTCCATAATTCAAGAGGACTTCCTGAGCCCTCCACACCTTCTCCTCTACAGCGCTCAGGAGTTGATGGGAATGGTAGAGATGGATGAGGTAGGGACACACGGGAGTGGCCCTACTCTTTCCAACTCTACCTACGAGCTAGACAACTAGATCAGAAATGATCTTGGCCTAGTTGACTTTCCATTCCCTACTTAGGGCATCAAATATTGTGTTCGCGAGGGAAATTGTTACCTTTGTTGGCTTTTCTAGATGTAGGATTGGAACTAGGAACTGCAAAAGCCAGTGGTGGTGATCGTCGACGCAGTCCTCTATGGCGTAGCCGTCCTTTGGGTTGACGGCACCTTGGAATTTGCCTCGGATGAACTTGTCCTTCCGATTCACCATTCTCGATTCTTCTGACCAAAAATTGTACACCACTCTCTAGACCTCCTCCGTCCAGAGATACGGAACTACTCTCATAGTGTTGTCGAACTCGTTGGATAGCTTGCTCGGGAGTTCCCTCACCATGAACTCTTCCTTGAAGCCCCAAGGTTTTTTTGCAAACCCTAGACAACCCATGGAATTCAAATCTTCCATGCACTAGAAGAAAACAGGGTCGATTTCAACATAGCCAACCTGATGTAAAATGTAGTTTTTTGCTCATAAATGCAGGAACTGTGTAGGCCGAAATGCAGTTTCTTGAAAACTACATTTCACCCAACGCAATTTTTGCATTTTTGAGTAGAAAACTACATTTCATGTTAGGTCGATTGTGTTGAAATCAACCTTGTTTTCTTCTAGTGATGAGCTTGGACTTTGCTAGTTCCATAGGGGGAATGATCGGAATTACCTTCCAGAGCTTCACCTCCACCAAGGACGTACTAGCCTATCCGGCTCTACTTCTCCGAAGCTACGGCATGGACACGAATGCAAGCTCAAAACCCCTTTCCAATTCTACCTCACCCTCTCCTAGCCGCATGTCCCATTCCTCTTTTTCTCTCTCCGATCTCAACCGGAATCCAAAATTATGACAATAATACTCAACCCTCGAAAAAGACACTCTCATACAAATCTTACATGGACGGTTGAGTCACAGACGAGAGCAAAGAGCTCAAAGCGCTGGAGAGTGCTGAGACAGGTGAAAGTGCTAAAGAGGTTCAACTGGGTATGCCAACCCTTATATAGTCGTTGGCCCCCTGTCACCCCATCATGACCTATTCCGGATCCAGTCTTCCTAATATTTGGTTCATTCCCGATCTGGTCAAACTTATGTTCTCATCCGTTTTCCTGCATGGACTGAAATCGAGTTGATCCATCTATTATCTTATTTTCCTTCTCGATTTTAGCTTTCGACGGTTCCTTCCCTAGATCTAGATACCTACTTTTGGGTTTGTGGTTAGTTTTCCTAGGCAACCCTAAAAAAACTAAAATTTAACGTCATGACATTCGTATTTATTTGCAATGAAAAATATTTTCAATGCTTGTAAATGAGATACACATTGAATACGAGTATTGAACTATGTTTGCATTGTGTGTATCCTTTGTAGTCGCATGAATTGAAATGCGAGCCCTTCGATACTGAAATTGCGGAGGCCCTAGCGAAGGAGTGGGCAACTGTCCAAGAGGGAGCTGCCGAGAGGAAGAGGCTCAGAGTTGAAACTACCACAAGCAATGCAACAACATAAGCAACCAAAAATATGGAGAAGCGCTTGGAATTGTTAGAGGGTTTTGTGAAGAAGTTGGAGCCTGAGTTTGAGGAGTGGAAAAGGATGTTGTTGGACCTTCACATTGTAGAGATTCCAAACCCAAGTACAAGGGAGATTACTATGTTGAGGAAGTTGAACTTTTAGGGAATGAGGAACAGCATGACCACATTGATGCAATTGAGGAGGAGAAGGTCGAGGCTAATAGTGATGAAGAAGAGTTGAAGGAAAACTAGAATTCATCTACCAAAGATGACAGCAACTTGGAGGATGAAGGTAGTGCCTTTCATGGAGGTGAAGACACTCCTAAAATTGTGAAGATAGTAAACGTAGTGGAGCTAGAGGAAGAGGAAATCATCAAACCTATAAGTAAGAAGGTTTTTCAAGTTCCTTCTAGTCCAAAGCACTTTGAAAGCAAATCAACTAAATCTAAAGTAAGAACCACCGTACTGGAGACGAGGTCTGTCGCAATCTTTAAATCAAAAGAAGGTAGAAGAAGTGTATGTCAAACTATGCAAGAAGTAGACAAAGGGAAGCAGGTATTCACCGTATTAAAGATGTAAAATTTGTGTGCTACTATGGTTGACATTGCAAATATGCTATACATTTTTTATTATTCATGCATGATCCCTTGATTACTATTTTGTTTTTTTACAAGTCACTAGGACATTGGAAGTAGACACTATAAAGGCTAAAGCAGTGCTGGAATCCTATGAAGGAAAAGTGATATATTTTAGAACCCAGAAATGACGAGAAGACATTGATGTGTGTGGAATTCCCTGTTGGATCGAAGGGAGACAAACATAGTTTATAGTGGATATGAAGGTTATGGCATCCACCTAGTAGGTTTGTTTATGATGGGATTCCATGAATGAGCACTTGTTGTACTTGGTATAATTTTTTTTGGATTATTGGATACGTGCATTTCATCTGATTTTTCTCTCTGAATGCAACTATCTTTATTTGAGAAGCAATTCTAGGGTCTTAATACTAGAATAAACAACGTTCAGTGGACATGGTTGTATCCAAGTTGCATGAAGTTTAAAAAGCATTACTATAGTGGACGTGAAGATTAGAAGGCATTAGTATTGCTCAACTTGACCAATTTAGTATGTGTTGAAGTTCCCATTCACAAGATTTACTAGTGACCTTTTTCATTATTTTAAAAAGTCACTTGCCTTAGTTCATTCAATTTTTCCCATGCCTTGAAAATGTCAACATGTGTGAGAGTAGGCATTAGAGAGTTGCGTTTGCAGAGTCTTCCGAGGTGCTATATTATGGAAGACTAAAATGTAAGAAATTAATGTAGTGGTGACTACTTGACGCCGTGGAAGACACTGATTGATGCATTATGATTGTATGGACTTTTTTTCATTTCTAGATTTCAATATGTTGATTTCAATTTGCAAGGTTCTTTGTATCACACTATGACTTAAACAAAAAATTGAGTTGCAGAACGGGGCCGAAGCAACAGAAATAGAAAAATCTTTGAAGAGGACACCAATGAAGCGTCAGAAGGTAGATATCAATGTAGCATTAGAAGTGCTGGTACCCGAAGAGGAACGTACACTTGAATCTAATATTCAACTGCTACTCTTAGAGATGAGCAATAAAGATACACAAAAGACTGGGAAGTCTTCTCAAACCAGAATCATTAAGAAGACAGCTAAGGTATGTTGTAGAACCTATATATGTGTGTTTTAAGTGGAAACTAATTATGGTATCAGGCCTTGTTTATCGGATGTCACTATTTTTTGCACATGTGCTTAGACGATTTACATGAATTCTCAAGGAAAGAAGAGGATGTTTTCCTTCATAAGCAGAAGTGTAAGTACATATTATGTATTCACATAAAGTAAATTGTGAATATCTAGAATGATGATAGGAAGACATAGTCCAACAAATTCTAGTATTTCCTTCCAAAGTCATTTGCTTTAATACCAAGGATTTTAGAAGTTGGTACAAAGCTTAGAGTTCATTGACATTACTTACCAAACAATATGCATTGGATGTGTTGCACATCCTATGACAATATGTTTGGCTCCTTACAAAAAGGGAAGTGAAGAACATTACTTTAGGGAGCCCTGAATATCTAAGAATAAGTTGTTGAAGTGTAACAATATGTTTCCAAAATACTTTTGTTGATGTCAAGCACTATGTAATTGTTTGTTGCAATTCAAATAATTTCAAGTAAGTTGAAAGCATAGTAATGTTGGAATGAATTCCTATTTATAGAGTAATTTCACAATACATAATCATGGGATGACTAAATCACATAGGTGTCTCTATCAATGGCATGGACAAAGACAATTTGTTGGAGACATAATGCTTCTAGAAAATTCAGAGCTGAGGAAGTTCCTTGGATCCGGGAGTCTAGTTCATTCAGAATTTGATCGAGATTGGGTTGCAATGCCAAGTCATAGCGTCATAAAGTTGGTTAGTTTACTACTGAAGATAGTCATTCAACCAAGCGCATTGCTTGCTTTTGTGGAACTTGATTGTGTTGGTAAAGTAGAGTGTTCTACTTTAGAAGAGGCTTTGAACAAGAAGTTGTCAATTTAGTGGCTAGCTCCACCAAGGTTGGAGTAGTCACTAGAAGTCCCTAATCTATTGTAATTTCATGAGAGTTACTTACTTTAGAGCAATTTAGTGGAATTCTATTGCATTTTGGCACAAAAAGACACTTTGAGGACTAGTTCCATTTTTTCCCGGAAAATAATGTTGGCTAGTATTAATGACTTCAAATGACAAAAAGGTTCTTTGCAGTTGTTGTTGGTTCACTTGTGGTTTTGTTTGTAGCATTCCTGCAAGACATTGATGTTGTAATACATACTTGTCATTTTCATTGATTTTGGGAAGTGCAAGAACTTACAGTTTGGCAATGTAATTTTTCAGTTTGTATTGAGACACATGTTCGGGAACGTCTCGACATTTTCAACTAGGATCAGACTATGGCATTGACGTTGATCAACTCATGCGTTTGGTTACAATGTTTTTTCGCTGCATTGTGGTCACTTCTATTTCTTTGTGAACTGTCATGAAACCGCACTTCTACTTGAAAGAGACGGGATTATTCAATGAAAATGGAATCCATATTTATATTGGGAATGTGCTAAATGGGTAGTAGCTGCAAATATATGAAATGAATTGGTTGTTGAAGAGAAATGAAGTAGCAAGAGAGAAGAATGTTTGGAAACCTCTACAATAAGGAAAAAAGTTCACCGCAGCTATGAAGACAAGTAGGTCGTCCAGGCAGGAAGGATAATTTCAAGTACTTTCCATTGTGTGTACGAAGGTCCATGTAACATTCTGGACTTCAACTTGGATTGCAGGTACGAAATAATTGTTGTGTCATCTTCATTCATGAAGACAAGTTTCCCAATGTTTTTGCTAGGATTAGTATGACATGTTGTTGCAAATTCTAAAGTACTATATGTCAAAGGAGAAGATTCTTTGAAGATAAGTGTGGTTCATGTAGGATATTAGTGGGTAGATGTCCAAAGGAAATTGAAGAAGATATATTCAAAGCCTCCTAACATGGCTAAATTGAATTCAAGAGAATTGGGAAGTCAAAAATTCAAAATTTTGGTGCCCATATGTTGTGACAAAGATGGAAAACATTGAAAGGAAGTTCACTTTTTTATTCTGAGCATAGAAGGAAATTTCTCACATGTTTTCTAAAAATCAAAATTGAAAAGGGAAGTCCATACTTCATGTCGTGCTCTTCGATGGAAGTGACTATAGGAAATCTTATAGAAGATAGGATAGAATACATAAAGATTACATTTTAGTGTGTAGGTGTCAAACTTGTGTTATAGGAGTTGGATTTGTAACTCGGGAAGGCGTTTTGTTATCGACAATCTTGGTGTGATTACAAAATGGTTGTTCTTCTTTTGTTGAATAATTGGAATGTCAATTCAAAGTTGAAACCTTTTCTAGGTTGTTGAGGTTAAAATGATTGTTGGACTACTTTTATCCATCCGTGATACTACATTGAAAGGGTGAAGGGTAATGATGTTCGTATGTGTTTTTTTCATTGATGGATTTGTTATGCTTTCGTACAATGTATTTGCTAGTAACAATTGTACTAAATTAATTGAAATAAACTTTTTTGTATTTTCCTAAATCAATTAAGAGAAGGAAGTTCAGTGTATTCAAATGAATTTTTTTATGAAAGAGTTCATGGCACTAGTCATAGCAGAGATTAAGGAAAGAGCTTCAAAGAAGAGAACATTGTCTATGAGTTGGTTACATGGCTTTCCATGTTGGCCTCATAGAATGAAATAGTCAAAAGTAGTATGTGAGGTTAATGTGAAGCAAGGATTGAGTGTCCATTGTTTAGTGAAATGTGTTGTTTTGCATGACAATGTGTTAGGAAGAAGTGGGAATATTTTTTTTGGGTTGTTTATTGGCCAGTGTTAGTGAAATTACCATGTGGGTTGTCAAACATGTTTTTATATTGAAGTGTAATATATTGAACGACACTTGTTTTTGTAGTGTTTTAGGAAGATTAACTTTGTTAGTAAGTGGTTGTGAGCACTTGTTTGAAATTGAAAATGAAGCTATTATACATTGTCCCATAGAACTATTCCATATACGTTATGTTGTTGTCAATGGATGCAATTACAACAACCACAAATAGTGTCTTTGTATGTGGAGGAATGTTTAGTACGTGATGTTCATGTTCTTTGACAATAGTTATTGTAGAAACAAATGAGAGAGGGTACATGCTTTACACCCTAAAATAGGGGACTAATTTTGACTTGTTGGAAAATGTGGGCTCAAAGAAGCGGAGGAGGTGTTTTGTGGAAACGCGAGTTCACAATTTTTTTTGGCTGCAATGCATTGCAGTTGTTGTGAAGAGAAAGAGGAGGCTAAATTGTTCTTTCACAGCTAGTTTTAAGAGATGAGAAAGTGCAACATGTAGGTAATAGTAATAGATGCTATGAATGTGAATGTCAGTTGTTGATTGTGTACAACGACATATTCTATAGCAAAAATTTTAGTAGTAGTCAATTGTCAAAGAAGGGCATGTCCATATGTATTCTCTCTAGACTTTAGCAGGGACTCTTTTAATTCAATATGAACTTGTTGAAAGGTACACAAGTTCAACGCTTGTATAAATATTGCTACAAAGGTTTTAATGGACCTTAGGCATTTGCATATCGAATTTATACATTGGATCATTTGGGATCATGGTGGCATAAGCACGTGCGGATGCATTTGCAGTCAATGTATGTATGCCACTATGGTAAATGCAGGTTGCACCATTATTGATTTTCCTTTTTCTTGATTTTACTATATGGGTTGTTTTGTGGCCACTAGTCCATATGATCGTTGTATTGGTACTTGAACATTGTAAAGGATATTGAAACTGTTGTACACGTCTACGAGACTAGTACTTTCCACTTTTGCAAAACAATGGAAGGAAAGACAAGGATTTCGAATGAACAATTCTTCATCAACTGAAGTAATAAGTTAGTACTCAATTATGTTTTTAACTCATCTTTGTGTGCGTGGTATGTATGGAAGGTCTGCACTCATGTATTGGACAGGAAGTTGACAAGGCCAATGGTTTCAAGCATTTTCGAAGGTGAGAATAACCTATACAAAGTTGATGTAAGAAAATACAAAGCATCCTATTGAGGAGTGTGTTTTCTGTAGTATGGTAGTGAAGATGCAAATTCACAATGGAGGATAATAGAAAGTTTGTATAGCACGTGGTATATGGTGGTGAAGTTGGACTTCATACACATGTGCTTGCTCAAAGTACAAAGATGTAAGTCGAAATTGGTTGCATTTCTGGTATGCTTTCTTTGGTTTTCTTCTTTTCTGGCAATGAATTAAAATTTTCTTTAGGAAGCATGATTAATTTCAAGTGTTGTAACGATTTGGAATTTTTGTTTCTTCAATTGTGGAGTCCTACATAGGTTGCAAATGATTGGTGCATATAAGATTTTAATAGGGTGACCATTTTAGGAAGAGGTCACTTACAAGACATGGATCTCTTAGTATAATCATTTCTTTTGTAATAGGTGGGTGAAATTGTGTACGGAGAAAGTGATTTGCTTTGAAGAAAACAATAGTCATGAACTACAAGAATTTCAACCGAATGGAAGGAAAGGAAAGCACATTAAGAAAATTGTTGTATTTCCAGACCTAAGTGTCCTTGATGAGTGACTTTTTCTTTCAAGACACATTGTGTACATCAGTTCTGTGTATTTTGCTATTCGGTATTTATTCTTTTATGGTCACGTGAATGTTATGAATTGATTCTATTGTCTTTGTTTTCTTTTCCTAAATGTAGCAAGTTACAAGAAAATGGAGCATGAAATGCAATGTCACATGAACAACAATTTGTCGCAACACGAGGAAGTACGTCGACGGCCGCATATGCGAAAATGACAGGCATGCCTACTTGCTCTGAACAAATGCCAACAAAAAGGAAGAATATATATATATATATATATATATATATATATATATATATATATATATATATATATATACCCATAGGTTTCATGAATATTGGCAAGTTGTTAATGCATGTATGAATTACTATTAGATAGGTGTGTTGTGAAAGTTCCGATATCATATGAAATTGTGAGAAATCCATTCCTACAAGCAATGGAGTGTTATTGTGTTCCTTGTTGAAGTGCAAGAGGAGTAGTGAAGTAGTGAACAAGAAGTGTGCATTTGTGTTGCAAACTATAGAAAAACACTTATATTGAACCTTGAGAAATGTACATTTGCATTTCGTGTACTTAGTTTTGACATTATATTGCCACGTTGATTAATGATGTAGAGTTCATATGTTCTGTGGAACAATGTCACGTGTTGCTGGACTTTGGGTTTATGAAAGTGTGCTACAAGATGGAATGTTCAACCCTAAATGTTGATAGTGACTACCATGATGATGACATTAGTAATGTGATAGTATTATTTGAAGGTGTATTATGCAACATAGAATTGTGTTAATGCTAATAGGTATGTTCTACACCTAAACGGGAACAATATTGTTGCATGCACTCAAAGTTACATTGGAAAACAACGAATGGTGTTGCACCAAACATTACAAACACATCCTCCATTGCACAATCGCTGTGAAATGTGTTCATCACAACAAAAGTCAGCACACGTCTATGTTGCACTGAACATATTATGTGCATTTTCCCCCAACATATTTCGCTTTTCTAATGCACACAATGATGACGAAAAATAAACAAGTGTCACCATAAGCAAGATCCACATGAATGGTCATGAACATGGCATGTGTTGAGCATGATGAAATGGTCCACACATGTCGGAAACACCATGTCATATCCAACAAGGTTAATGAACAAAATGAAAAATACGTGGATAATGATATGGAAAAAGCAACATGTTTTCACAAACACTGAAAACATAGATGCAAACGCAAAAAACAACAGTAGAACATTGCAATCTCATTATGTTCGGAACGTGGAATTCAATATATTCAATATGATCCTTTCCATTGGCCCTAAGCATTTCCACAAATGTGTTTTTTGCATTAAAGTTCTATTGCTACCAACACGTTTTTCTTCTAATGAGGAGAATACTTGTTGACAATGAAGGGAAAAAGCAAAAGAATTAGGGTGCACCTTCCCATCCATCTGGTTGAAGTTAGCCATACGGAACCCGTATTTGATCTCGTTTAATTGTTGGGTAACGAATGTCTCGACTTCCTTTCACCCAATCACACACCAACATTGGGGTGTTGTAGTTTTGATAATCCAACTCCAATTTCTTCTATGTATCCCACATAGTCATCATTGCTCTCAATGGGCATTCCATTTACAAGCCCCTAACAAAGTTGTCGAGAAAAGATGTAGCTACACAGGAATCTCACGTCATGAGTGCATCTTTTGAACTTCGAACATGCAAATGCATTCCAAATGCATACATGTATTGATGTAACGTTGCATATCTCTCATGTGGTTGTGCGTATTACATAATGTCATCTGGTTCGTACTCATTGACATGTTGTGCATTCTTCACTTGTGATTGCAACCAATTTGGAAATGGTGGTAGATCACTCAATTCAGATGGATACCTCAAGCCTGTTGCTGGTCGAGCACGTCATGACTCCAAATGAAATGCTTCTCGTTCTACCCAACAGCATCCCCTCACTACTATGTATTCTTTGAAATATGTTCCAAAAACACTTTGTTAGGCTACCACATAGTTGCATTCATTTCATGAGGAATACAAAGGGCACTTGAAATGTCAACTATAAGAAACTCTACAACACTTTCTCATTAGCATTAATCCTTTTTTGTATGTTAGTCTTTTTAGTTCTAGCTTGAACTTATGCAGTCGTATAATACAAAGATTGTCCCCGCCAAAAATGAGTCAAGATCTCATGACCAATACTAACACTAGTGACAATGCTAGCATGTTTATAATGGTTGAAAATTGAAAATGGCAAGGAAAATATAAGGAAAATTTGTGAGTCCTAACACTTGCTCTCGCTAAGGTTGTAGTGACTTTGTGTTATCAAGAACAAATGCATGTGTCTACTAGTGAACATTGTTTGACAATTTACACTTCCTCCTCTTGTTTGAACACAAAAACTCATCATTTATGCATGCATCTTCCATAGGGTCACACACATGGTGCATAGTTCCCTTGTACTACTTCAAGTACTCTATAGAAAATCCCAATGCATCCTCTATTCAGTAACCTTCTGCCATGCTACCTTCAAGATGAGCTAACGTATGAACATGATCCTTTAGGGTCTTCATATACCTCTCTACAAGATACATCCAACGACAATGAACAAGTTCGCATATAAATAATCACTAGAAGAAAATAGTGTTGAGTTCAATAGAACTTATCTAACGTGAAAATTTGAAAACTGCTAAAAAACGTAGTTTCTGAGTTGGTTGTAACGCAGTTTTCAGAAAACTACATTACAACCAACAGAGAAACTATGTTTTTTAGCAGTTTTCAAATTTTCACGTTAGATAAGTTCTATTGAACTCAACACTATTTTCTTCTAGTGAATTGTTGAACAAGGTGCAGTGGAAGTTGTGACATGATGTTCATAAATGTCAATGGGAACTCCTTCTCCAACATGCACACTGCTATGATGACACTTTGCATGAGCTCTTCCTTATTGGATAATCATACTTCCTTTTCACATAGCTTTTGGACCACTTTACACACTAGTAGAAAATAGCGTTTCCTTCAATAAAATCCGGGTGACACATTTTTTTGTTTTCTACCCTAAAACGCAAAATCTATATTGTCTACAATACAATTTTGGAAAACTGCGTTGCAATCAACACAGATTTTGCATTTTGGGGTAGAAAACAAAAAAATGCATCACCTAGATTTTGTTGAAGGAAATGCCATTTTCTACTAGTGACATGTTCTAATTATTGCCAAGCGACCATTCTCATCTAGCATGTTACGAATTGCCACCGAAAGTATCTATAGAACAAAGAAAAGAAGTCAGAGAAAGTGAGTTTAAATGCCACGATCCACGTCTTCTGAATGAAGGATGTTGCTAAATTTGTTATTGCCATGATACATACTCACTTGTAGTAGGTTGTTACTATCTATTCACAATACTACATTGAACAATGTACAACTAAACATTGCATGCCTTAAAGTACATACTCCACCATGTTGAATAGTACATCATAATTAACAACATGGAAAGTTTGTTTACTACGATGCATTTTTTCACTACTATAGTGTGGTTAGGATGAATATAGATTCTTCTTTGTAACTACTTATTCCTATAACAATGATGTATTGACTATGCAATTAATAAAAGTAGTGTTGTATTACTTGTTGCATGAGAATGTGATAGTTGTGTGTTTTCATGTATTGTAGTTTTTCATCTTTCAAATGCTTATGAATGGAATCCATGTAGTTTGTTGGAGTGCAGATATTGGAGATAATCTCAACAAACTCCCTTCACTCATCAGGTTTCAATATATATGGTGAAAGTGGTATCTAGTACTCATCTTGTTGATGTTGTGCTGGTTGCAACCAAATTTCTTCACGCCCTTGCAAGTGCTATGCATCTTGGCAACTTCCAACACTATCATTCATACCAAGAATAGTCTTCTAAATGTTCTCACACAAATTCTTCTTGTAGTGTGTAACATCTAAAATGTGTAGGGCCAATAGATGCTATGATATAAAACAATTGACGAGCACTAGCACAATTAGCATGTGGAAAAAGTAAACTTTACACATCTATGTTCATGAGCTTCTATTGAAGTTGAAATGGAGTCCTTAAAGATAATGCTCTCTATTCAAGGTAGACATGTGTCTGTGCACATGGAAATTGATGTTAGTCATGTCACCATAGGCATGGAGTTGTATACAACCATTGCTTGCTATAACTGAACACCATGCCTACAAACATCTTTAATATAGAAACATGACAATGCACTTGAAATCCTTATAATAAGATGTCAACTATTATACAATGTACTATGTGTGTTGATGGTGGACTTGCAAGCATTCAAACATGAGTAATGAATGAGTATAATTTATGTACCTACTAGTATGGGAGCACATACAACTCAGGAAGCAATTTCACACTAGTGTAGTGTACAGGATCATCTTTGGCATTCTCCTTTCCACCTAGATTGAGGTATGACTGTCTCCATGCAACATATCTAATGATGTCTAAGCTTGACATGATCATTGGTGGATCGCTATGCTCCACTTTTCTGTTAAACCTTTTGTCGCAACAATACAAATGATGTCTAGATAAATACCTTTGCATGCCATCGTAAACAACCTTCAAACCGTGACTACGACGATCCACAAGAACATCACCGGTTTTGGTCATACGCGAGTCAATTTTTGGTCTACAAGATACGCATTACTTGTAACCCTTACAACATATGCCCGCTATCAATCCATATGGTGGAAAATTAGATATCATTCACATCAACACATCATGTAGTTGGAAAGGTTGAGAGCCTTCTGGTTGAGAGAAATCCATTGCACATACCCCATCCCAAAGTTCATTCAACTCTTGCAACAATGGGCTTATAAAAACACCAATGCTCTATGACGTTGGTGAATGCTTGTTGGAGATTAAAATGCACAATGAAATGAAGAACTTTTTGGTACAAACCACGGTTCAAAGTTTTATATCAATATAAGGATGGGCCATGTTGACTAGTTCGTATTGCTTAGTTTGAAAGGATTGATGCCATCCAATGTTAATGCAAGACACATGTTTCGCTTCTCAATGCCAAAGTTGCCACAAGCAATGTTGTTATCAATGTGTTTCCAAGCAGGACTATACACAACTGACCTCACACTAGAAGAAAGATGCATTGCAGTCAACAAACGCTAGCCCACATTTTTTGTAAATTGTGTTCACTACAACACAGTATTCTTCTAGTGTCATGATGTCATCATTGCTAATATGCTTTGTGTACCCAATCAACATTCCAGCTATTTTTGTTGAATGCCACAAGCGCTTCAGTTGAAGAATGAGGGGGAAGTGTCGGATAACCTTTGCTACAATTGTATTGCTTCCTTCCAACCATCAAGACTTAGAACACTTTGGACAACTATTCGATGATGTGTACTCATTGTCATACAATATGCATCCATTAAGACAAGCATGTATATTGTTGTAGTTCAAACCCAACCTCTGAACACTAGAACAAAACAGTGTTGATTTCAACAAAATCTAGGTGATGCAAAATTTAGTTTTCTGCCCAGAACTACAGAAACTACATTGGCTGCAATGTAGTTTTCAGAAAACTACGTTGCAACCAATGCAGTTTCTGCGGCTTTGGGCAGAAAACGAAATTTTGTGTCACCTAGATTGGGTTGAAATCAACGTTGTTTAGTTCTAGTCGAATGGTCTTGCGTGTTGTGTAGTAACTACCAGGAAGTTTGTTGCCAGACGGCAACATGTCCTCCAACAAGTAATGCAACAACTCATCGGTGAATTTGTTGCTCACATAGAAGATTAGACACATGTTTATTATGACAACAAATGCAAACATGACATTGGTCTTTGTACTTTCATACAATGGTGTTGTTGCTTGTTCATACAAATCCTCCAATCCATCCATGCCATCACTCTTTGTATCCTCATTCTCCTGCACATTGTTCGTTGACAAGGTCTCCTTATGTAAAGCATTTCCTCAATCGAGGGCCTCCATCAGCTACCTTTGCACATCATGGTACTCATCTAGAGGAGGATGAGGCTCCAATGACAGATCATGTGTTGGAACATCCGCATTCATTGCATCAAATGTTTTTTTTCCACGATGTCATCATCATATGCTATATCTTTTACCCAAATGCCATGAGGAGGGTACCCTTTAGGATACTAGAAGAAACCAACAGTGGTTTCTTCTAGTGGGAGGGTCTCTTCCTATCATAGACTTTGTGAGGAAAAGATCGCAACCCCCTGAAGCATGATGTTTACATATGACTTTAATCTTGAAACCTAGTATTTCAAGTCAATGCGACTTAAATTTGTTTGCATTACTTCTACCATTCTATAGTAGCTAGATGGCTTTGAGTTGAACTAATGTTGACTTGCATCTGCATTGACTTGAATTTCTCTTGATTTCAGAGCCCATACAAATTCAACTCGATGCAAAGTCAAGTTCAAAATTGCTACAACAACATCTCTATAGGGAAGTCCTTATTCCATAAAATGGAACACAATGCGGGCAAAGCATGGGGAAATCAACAACAAGATGCATGTCAATAACTTGAGCAAACCCTAAATAATAGGTTATCATCAAGAACAAAGGAATGCAAAACCTGGAAAGAAAGAAAGGAATAATCATACAAAATAGAAAAAGCAACTAACCTTCTTGGTTAGGAAATGTCAGGAATTCCTTCATGCTCCTAGAGCTTCTCCTTCAAAAAATAATTGACTACGACGATTGGATTTTAGGGTGTGACAATCTGAAATTCCAAATTGCAAACAATGAGTTTCAATAGCATGATCTATACACAACCGTCAACACACTAATCCAAAGCAAGAAGAATGGTGGCTTTTCCAATGCACCTATACAACTAGGATTTTGGACTATAGAACTTCTCCTCTACATATCGCAACCAAAAATAAAGGCCTAAACCCTAGCCAATCTTGAAATAAGTAGGGAAGAACAAGCAAATGCATCTTGAAACTCATAAGCTAGCAATAGAAGAAATTGGCATAGAAGAACGACCTATACAAGTTGAAATTCTGCAAGTTGGAACAAGACAATGCATTGTATACCTCAAGCAATGCACAAATGCATAGTGTACCATAACTAGAGTATCCATTTAGAACAAAAACCTCCAGTAACAAAGAAAATTTAAAAAATGAGATTCAACTTATAAAGACAAGCAATCAACTAAAGGCTTTGTGATGCCAATTCACTTCCAAAACATCTACAACCCTAAATGACAAAGTTCACACTTCTGCCCACCAAGTAGCTCGCTTGGCACCCTTTCTTCTAGAATTCACGCAATCCAAGAGAACTCACGGAAAAATCTTGTAGGTAGAACTCGCAGCATGGAAAAGAAGGAACTGTGGAAGTTGGAAATGCACAAGCGCAAGCAACACAAGTTGCTGGAAGAAGAAAGTAGGAGCTTAACACAATGCAGAAGACGGGAACAACAATTACCGTGAAACCCTAAACCCACGGGGTACCCTACATCGGTGTGGTACTTTGAAGCAATTGTTTTTTTTATTTTTTAGAGAGTGCCAAGATATCGATTACTTAGAATTTGGTGAGTTATTGTATTTCTACAATCTACATTCATCCATCTTCTAGAACAAAAAATACTTTTCAATGATTATCATATACTTTTTTTATCAAAATTTGGCAACTTCATCCACCTTTTTAAGAGAAATGGAAATTTCCTTGCAAAAAAAATTCTTTTATTTGGCATAAAGTACACATTCATTTTGAAATGGTGCAATTTGGCCTCGTTGTGCTACAATAAAGGGGTTGCTTCAAACCCTAAACCTAGATTTTTCAAGTCACTAAACCCAAATTCATTTGGAGAAGTCAAACCTTTGACACGTAGGCATTAGGCAAGGCAGTCACCGTGAAATTCATCCCTTACTTTGGACATTGTGTGAATAGTTGGTTTAGGAAAATGCTCCACCCTCAAACTTCTCATGGATGATTGTCGAAATCATCCCTTTTGACATTTGGGACAACGTTGTATTAAGGGAATCCCAAAACACTCATTTCAAAGACCTCCACTTATTAGAGAGAATTCTGAGCTTGGATGAACAATTGTACTTGAATATGTAGAATCAAACCATAGGATCTTGTAATTTACTTGTCTAAGACAAAGTGATCAATCCCATGAAGTTAGAGCCAACAAATTGGAACATGATTGCCTCTTTTGAATTTTTTGGACACTATGGACTTTGAATTTGATAATATTATGTTGAAGAATGAAGTTGAAAGTCTAAGAATAAAATATATTTTCTTAAATCTTGATTTTCATTTTTTAAGAAATTGTTAAGTAGAAGTAGGTCTAGGATTACAAGGAAAACGAAATCATCAATACCTAGCTTGAACAAGGGATTAAAATATACAGATCTTAATAATGGTGAGATTGTTGTAGCAAACCTAATTTTGTCAAACAATTTTTCTAAAAAATTGTAGAATTTGCATTCATCAATGAATTGGGCATGGTATTTCTTCAAGAAAACGCTCATATTGCCTAAAAACAAACATTGTTTTTCACATCAAATGGAATGAATGAAAGCTTAATATGTGGACATAAATGCAATCTTCCAAGAATTTTTTTTTAAAGTTTCATTAAGATATTTGGAGATGTAGATTCAACAAAAAATTCACTTGACCATGCACATCTACTACATGCTCAAACAAATCAACCCCTTGCCCACTTGCATATCTATAGATCTTTTTTTCTTATAGTGGCCTTCAATATTGATTGGCTAAATTTCTCTCCCATGAATCCCACCCAATATAGGACTCTTGCATAATGTGCTCTCATGATGTGGGCCAAAAGAATTGAATGAACACACAATTAGAATGCTCTGGGTTTGTGAAAGGATCAAATAAGGTTCTAGAAATCCACACAGGCTTGGTATTACCATCAGCTTGTCGAATGGTGACAAAGTACCCTTAAAAAAGATCATGCACCATTTGGAACGATGGCAATGGACGATTGCAAAGTTGCCTCACATAGGCATCATCTTCAACAAACTCCTCGCGAACCTCACCACCATCATCAAGTTCATCCTCCTCTGTTGTTTTCACTAGAGAAGAAGGCCAAAAGTTGTCCTTCAATGCAATAGAAGGTTCGATGGATTCCTTCGAGGCCGCATTCATCGCCTACCAATATAACACCAAATGCTTGAACCGTCTCCTATACTCACCACTTCCATCTTCATCGCATAATGACTCCCAATACTTGATGAATCCACATATTTCCTTGTAAATATCATCTATGCTCCGCATTGGAAGGTGTACAATAGGCAATGGCTCCCCACAAGGCCAAAGACTCCTCCCTTCAAAGTCCTCTTGCCATGATTTTATCCCTCCATCTTCCTCAAGCAGCCAATCACTATTTGTATAGTATTGTTTGTACTTCATAACCGGGACCCCCATAGAGTTGAGATAAAATTTGAATTGTTGTGCCTTGGTATGGCCAACAAGTGCATCTTCCCCTTCCAAAATCAAGCCTTCTATGAAGGCTTTGAAATCTGGCACTTCTTCAATAAGGTGAAGAATTGTGGGCAATAAATCCACATCCATGAAGGACTTCATAAGAGATGGGATGGTGGGGAAGTTCTCTTTTTTCAACTCTATATTCCACCTTCCAAACAACGCGTCAATGTCGTCATGTGTGTGACCAACCAACATGAAATTGACGTACACCTCACGAAAGATTTTCTTAGCAACAAGAAGGAACCAAAATGCAAACACAAATCTATTCTTGTTGTCTCTTGTTGCATTGTCCATTTGAACGTTCAAAACTGGAGGAAGGGTAGTTGCCAAAATTGCAACTTCGAGCGATGGCTGAAGTGATGATTTACAAATGTCCGCTCCTTACAATACTTCTTGAAAAAGAAGAGTAGAGCCCAATCTAGCAAACAATTCACGGAATGAGTACTTTGGGGCAGTTCAAGTTTCCGCAACAACTTTGCTAATGACCCCACTATGTAGTTCGAGTCATGAAGGAAGATATCAAGATCATAATGTATATAACGCACATCCCCATGCCCATGAGCAATCATACCCGTAACTGAAACCAACAGCTTCATGAGTCCATCAAGTTGTTTACTCTTATATGAGAACACCAAAAAAGCAATTTTTGCATGATCCATTTTATCAAACATGATTGCTGAGCATTCATGAGGGTATGTACTAGACCTATACCAGTTTGCATAGTAGTGGTCTCAATGTGCCCAAGCTACGGCCAATTGTTTCTCCAAAATGTGGGTCCATTTCCGTTGTAACCCAACAACTGCGGTTCTTTTTAGAGTTTGCAATCTATCACACTTAGAACAATGTGCAAGATTATCTCCAAGCTTCTTGGCACTATATTTAGAAAATTTCAATATATTGATCTTGCTTAAGCTTGAAGTCCAAACTTCTTTCAACCCAAATACAACATTTGTTGCGTTCACCTTGGGAATAGTCTCCTTCCATTTGAAGGTGGCCGACAAAACCATGGAATCCACCTTCTCCCTAGTTGGAAGAGTGTGTACGATGTAGCATATGGTTCGTTGACTTTTCAAGCACGCACTTCAATGTCGCAGTGGCTTGTGATGTGTACTTTCAAGGCTTCTGCATGCCCAAATTACCATGAGCATGAGCTTGTTCTCCTTTAGCATCGCACCTTTGAAAACAATAGACGGTGGATTCCGAGACACTTGCAATATGTCTCCACATGGCTAAATAAACATCAATACCTTCTATAGTGACCACCCTCTTCCCTTGAGCGATATGATGGACCTGTCAATGAATGTCCAACTTTATGCGATATTGAAACTCAAAAGTTGAGTTGTGGTACATGTGTTCACAAAAAACCTGAATCTTCTCCCTTAGAAAAGGTTGTATATAGTTGTTCGAGCAATAGACTTTGCTTGACACTGAAATAATAGACTCTTAGGTGAGCAATTCCTTAGACTTCATACAAGCTTGAGGAGGAAGATTCTTGATTGAACTTGTATATGGTTTAGCCTATGAAGAGGGTGGTTGCGATATACTGGCTTGTCGACAATTGTGCTCATCATGAAGTTCATGATTGTAGAGGCTTACCCCATTCAAGTATACCTACTAAATGGGCCATGCATAGAGGGAGTACCTCCAATCCTCTTGAACATCTTCGATGTGCAAAGACTTTGAAATCAGGACGGCAACAAAAGTATCTCCTAAGTGACCATTACAACCTTGCACTAGGTCAGAGTTCACACTGCAATATATTCCCTTTGCCACTGTCCAACTAGTTGCATTCAAGAGGGTGACAACCTTTGTGCTCCAAAAATGTCGAGGAATGCCTTCGTAGTCAGGAATCTCTAGAGTCACTTCATGAACGTTTTCAACATCCCCATCATTGGAAGAGTACTCTCGTATTGGATCATTTGCAACATCCATGATATTTGTACACTTGTCCAAAGAAATTCAGATACCTCAATGGAAATATTCACCAAATCAATTAATAGTTAAAATACACATAAGTATAAGATAACTCAACTTGAGTCGAGTGGATTTCTCATAGAATATATAACACAAAAGTTAACAATGAAATGTTCTCATCATCATGAAGAAGACCAATTCCATCATTGAAAGAGATCAATTATGAGACCCTACTTTCACTTAATTCAATCTACCACGAAGCCAAAATGTTGGAAGTATTTCTTTGTGTAAGGTTACCATTAGATGACTTCATAATGTTCAAATAAATTGATACATATACCTTCTTTAATATTCTTTGAATTCCATTCATGAAACTCCAATTTTTTTTTGCCTTATACAATACAGAACTAACGTAAACGTTGTCATCTCCCAAGTCTTATCTACTAAGATTTTTGCGCAAGACAATCTAGTATTTCAAATAAATCCATAAACATGTATATAATGCAATTTATTCATACTTCAACTCGAATCGAGTTAAACTTTCACTTCGATAATCTATAGTCAATACCTCTACAATCCTTCCAATGTCCGAGTACAATCAATCAATTCAACTCAACTTCAGTTGAAAGGGATAATTTCTCACATTAGAGTCACTATATCTTTTTATCCGGATTTGTTATACAAAAGTCTTCACAAATTCATTGATTTATTGTATTATTCTAAAATCTTCCACATTCTTCAATAGCCAATTCTTTTCAGTTCAACTTGAGTCAAGTTGAACTAGAGAATCTCAACATTTTTATAGAAACCCAAGTCGCTCAAAATTAAAATACACTTATAATTGAATATTCAAGAAAATAGTGATTTCCACTACATCTTGTGCACACATCAATTTTTAACTAATATCTTCTTCTATCATTAAAGACCTTTTTGATCCAAGTATTGACATCTCTAATTCAACTGGAGTCGAGTTGAATTTTAGTAACGCAAGTACTGATATTTCTAATTAGTAATCAGAGATACAATTTTCTAAAGTTCTTGAAATTCAAGTCGAATTGATTTGAATAGTGCACAAAATTTCTTCCCTGCTATCGTTGTTGTTATTATAGTTTAATTCAAATGCAGTCCTATGGAGATTAATTTTGCAAAATTTGGCGCATTTTACGGGAATTGTCTTGTTTCCACTTCGCACAGCAAACCAATTACAAAAGACAAGCTCTATGATTGCAATGGGATGAAACTTCACAATAATCAAAGAAATCATGTGAATCAATGTGTCATACACATACTACTTTCAACTCTACTAATATGAAAAGATTGTTCATTCAACTATTGAAAACAATGATCCTACAAGGTATTTCACACGTCCACGTAGCAACAGAGAGTAATATTATGGTCTTGTGCATTTCAAGAAAACCTATGAAGAGATGTCACAATGTGAAGGATTTGGTGTTTAGGACGGACAAGGAAATTGTGGAACTAACAAGTAACAGATTGTAGGAAAAATGATGATAGTATACTCCATTGGCGCACTCTACATAAGCGCAAAGACAACATCTTAAACATAGGACATGAACACGAGAGACTAGGGAATGATTAAGAAATGTCGAGGAGAATGTTGTAGTGTTTCGCTTGAGAGTAGACAAAGCAAAGCCTATAAGTGGGAGAATCTTGGCAAGAGAAGTTGGAGGGGGATTAGAAAGGTCATCTACACATGGCCTACACATATTTTAAGAGACTTGCATTTAATGTGTAAACTTTGGTGATTCTAATTCAAGGCACATGCATGACCACTCAATTTTTATGGACCACTATAAGAACCCCGTGTTTTTCTGGATGTTAGGATTTTGTATTGGCATGCTGTGTGTGATGTTTTTTGACATCTATGTGGGTGTCCGAAAAATTGCGTTTGTGCAGACATGCCTGAAACATTGAAAATCTAGCTTGACATTACTATGTTTTCCACCAGACATCACAAAAAACTTGGGTCAATGGTGTCTATAAGGTTGCCAAGTGGCTTCCACCTAAGTGCCACGCGTGCACGGGAAGCCACATAGGAATTTTTTTCATCCATTCCCATCCATGACATGGCATCTGAGGTGGCACCTACCGTGGTAATGGGGAAAAAGTGATGTAGCATCTAGCAATGATGACGTGGGCACGTGGCATGCCACATCAACACAATTTCTTTGTGTAAGAAATTTAATATAATTTTTGAAGACATCAACTTAGATGTCTAGACATTTTTTGAGATGTCAATGTAGATGTCTAGACGTTTATTGAGACATCAATTTAAACCTCTAGATGTTCTAGGATGTCATTGCAAACATCCACATTTCACCATGAATATCTCTTGCAACGTCCAACATCATTAACCCCTAAAGGACCATAAGGCCACCACATGGCTTTGGCAACTACATTTGTAGAAAATTTGGAATGTGAACCTCATCAATAGTCCATGACCAACAAAGAGACCCTAGATGATTTTTTTTTTTAATTCATCGGTACAATTTGATCGAGAAATGATTGAGTGAGCGATTTTTTGTGAATTTTTTGAGAATAGGAAAAGTACTTTGGGCTATTACTTTACAAGCTCATATCTTTTTTCCCACATCTCAAAATGATTTGAAAAAAATTGCACATCTAAATCATGATGATATGTACTTGTGGAAAAAAAATCAGAGTTTTTGGATCACTTTTGAGCATTCCGATTTCAACATTTCAATTTCAGCCCATGTACAGAGTTTAGTAGAATTGGATATCTTTCATCAATTTTGTCAACGGTGGCATTTTCTCAAAAATTGTGTGATTTTGTTGAACTTTTTTTCATAGGAAAGCTACATAAGTCTTCATTCATTTCAACAGTGGCGATCATCATAATCATATCACACATTTGAGAAATTATGCTTGTTACAAGAACTAGTCAAGAAAACAAGAGCTATGGTCAAACACCCCTGGTCCTTTAGGGGTTAAGACGAACAAAATGTTGTCACCTCTGACGTTTATGTGGTTGAAAGCAGTGTTCAGCATGTTCTCAATATGGACAGTTACATGAGTCCTATGTAATGTACATCCATACTTCATAATATACAATATAACATTTCAAATGTAGTATACAATATACAATATACAATACATCATACACCATATAAAATACATCGTATTAAAAATTATATAACATAATGTCCAAATCAACATGTCATACATACTACACCATATATAATACAACATATACAATACAACACAGGGTTGCTATTCTGTGAGCCTGCGAGCACGGGCTTGTGAGCTTGTGAGCTTGTGAGCCTACAAGTATTAAGGGTTGAAATTTGATGAGGGGCCTATGGCCGCGGACTTTGGAGTAATGAAAAATTGGGATTTGCATATTAAAATCATCTTCACATTTTGCAACACTATAATACATTGAGTAGAATTTCATCCATAACCAATAAATTTCAATAGGAAGGAGAAGTTTAGAACATAACAATTTTGGCTACATAAAGTGGTCATAGTAGAAGTACATAAAACAAGGTGCAATATATGAGAAAATAAAATCTAACAAGTGCAATGTAAATAGAAATAGAATCACATAGAAGATGTAGACATGGACTAAGAATGGCTACTACTATCAACCAATGATGTTTCATTCTTTGATTCTACAACTATCATATAGAAAAATTGCAAAGCACCTTCTTTCGATTGATCATCTTCTAGTGTATCTTCCTTGTACAACCACACTACTGCATCAAATGCAACAACAATCTTGTGCTATAATATTGAATGAAAACAAACAAGAGGGATAAGGCACTAGGGCAAATTCCAAAATCACAAAACTGAAATGTTGTACAAGATTAGGGTGAAATTTACATAATAAATGAAGACCTTTGTTGACATGGTGTACTAACTCTTCTTCGAGTTATTTTGACGTTATCACATCTCAAAGGGATGGAGATGTTTTGAGAATCTATCCAAACACAAAGCTCCATATTTGCAGACCTTCTACAAGGTGTGTATCAAAGTAGTCTTAATGAATTTTCAGTATGTCTAGTAACAAGAGCAAATCATTTTAGATAGATCTATAAAATTCTAAAAAACATTCAAATAGTAAAACAAAGATAATAAGTAAAGCAAACTACACATACTTGTTGATGTTGTGATTAATATATATGACAATGCCAATATACCTTTTAGTCTCTAAGATAATGGAATCCACAAATATATACCAATCTCAGTCATATTTACTATGATGAGATATTTTAGTTGTCCAAGAAAATAGACAGTGGTTTCCATCACAAACAAGGAATTTTGAATTCTGGATATGTTGCAACTTAGAAGTAAAATTCAAAGTGGCATTGAAAATGTTCTTTTCCTAGCTTTTTCATTCTATAGAGGACCAATTTACATTTCTCTACATCAGAGACATGTTCTTCTTCTCCCTACTTATTTCTAATGAAGACATAGAATATGCAAGAACCATCTTATTTCCATACATAAACTCTTGCTCAAGCATAATCAAGTTCCATTGCAACGTTGATCTCACTATGATCATCACATCAAGATGATACGATGAAATACAAAGACAAGATATAAAATGGGGCCTCATTCAAAGACTAGAGATAGAAGTCACAAAGTTAATTTTCTGCAATCTTATGAGGGTGTTCTCACATTACAAGGGAGTAGTGTCAATTTGGATATTTTAAGTCAATTCGTAGGGGTTGATTCAGAAAAATCTATTAGTTTTCTATCAATTCAAACATTGTTAGTTAATTTAGACATATCAATTCAAACATTGTTTTCATCTAGTGTCAATAGTACAATCCAAGCCTCTAGCCCAAATCAATAGCCTTGTAATTACAAGGTACAAGCTAAAGTTATATATGAGAACAAATAGTTTGAAAATGAATTAGCATCAAAATTATTATTTTTAATTCAATACCCCATATTTTGATTTTGAAAACATTGGCTTGGAGTTCTTGGCTTCCATTGATGCTACAAATTCCCCAAATCTAAAGCTAGTCGATCAAAACAAAACCTAATTCTACTTAAGAGGGCCCTGAGTTGAAACTGAATTGGCATCATAATAATTTGTTTTTGATTTTGAGGTCATAGGAGCTCAAGCCCTTGGCTCTCATCGATGCCACAAAGTACTTGGATCTCAAATCTAGATCTCACTAAGTGATCAAAAAAATAACCAATTGCTCAAAGCAAAAGACCATAAGTTCTAAATTGATTTGTTTCAAAAGAATTAAAGGACCTCTAGTTCAATTCAAGACTGCTAGAGCTCGGGCCTTTAGCTTCCATCGACACGGAAGGTCCCTTGAATGTAAATCTAGGTGATCAAAAGAATAATCAAATGCTATGATCAAGAGTTGAAAAAAAGAGGCAGAGTACAAATTTTATTTTTTCTTGATCACTAGCTATGTGGGTGAGATTCCATCGACACCAAGAGCTCCCTTGAACAACCCAACATGTGATCAAAAGACAATCAACTCTTGCACAAGTACAACCATATTGAATCTAAGTTTAAAGCCAAAATTTAAAAAAATCTCATATACACAAAGTCACGAACAAGTCTTCAAGAGCTAAATGAAAGAGTTAAAAATATGCACTTCACCATTTTTACACTTGGACATAAAAAATAGTACTTATCAATTGTATGGAAAATTTGTCTCATCACCAATAAAGGGGGGGGGGGGGGGGAATTGACATAGCTTGCTCCCCGGTGGATCCCAATCAAACACACACACACATACAAAAAAAAAATCTTTTTTTTTTTTTTTTTTTTTTAAATTTTTTTTTATAAATTATTCCGCGGCTCGAGGGTTCCTCTCGGCGCCGAGAGAACCCTGTCCACGCCTAAAAATTGATCAGGAAACAAACACCCAAACTTTGCACAAGTATAATTGAAACACATTCTAGTTGGAAAGCTACAATTTCTTTTGATCACGGGTTGCGGGGTTGGAAGCTCCTCTTGGCGCCAAGAGGTCTTCTTCCCCTCCTGGAAAGTGATCAAGAAAAAAATATAGCTCTAACGCATTCTAGTTGCAAAGCTAAAATTTTAATTTTAATTTTAATTTTTGTGGAAGAGAGCAAGTCCTCTAGTTCATCTTCATTGAATTAGACTACAATTTTTTTTTTATCACTGGATGCCAAGTTGGGGGCTCCTCTTGGTGCCAAGAGGTCTTCCTTGCCCCTTAGAAATTGATCAAGAAAAATACACAGCTATAGCACATTCTAGTAGCAAGGCTATATTAATTGTTTTGAAATTTTGCAGAGAAGAGCAAGTCCTCTAGTTCATCTTGATTGAATTAGATTACAATTTTTTTTTATCATTGGCTTTGGGGTTGAAGTTCCTCTCAACGTCGAGAGGTCTTCTTTCCCCACTAGAAAGTGATCAAGAAAAAAATATAGCTATAGTGCATTCTAGTTGTAAGGTTAAATTTATTGATTTTGTGATTTTGTGAAAAGGGCAAGTCCTCCAGTTCTTCTTGATTGAACTAGAGTATAAATTTTTTGATTACTAGCTTCGGGGTTTGGGGCTCTTCTCGGCACTGAGAGGTCTTTTCTCCCTCTAGAAAGTAATCAAGAAAAATGCACAGCTATAGCACATTCTAGTTGTAAGGCTAAATTAATTTTTTTAAACTTTGCGGAAAAGAGCAAGTCCTCTAGTTCATCTTCATTGAATTAGAGTACATTTTTTTTTATCACTGGCTTCGAGGTTAGAAGTTCCTCTCGACGCCGAGAGGTCTTTTCCCCCCCCTAGAAAGTGATCAAGAAAAAGGTACAACTAGATCATATTCTAGTTGCAAGGCTAAATTAATTGTTTTGAAAATTTGGGGAAAAAAGCAAGTTCTCCTACCCATCTTGATTGAATTAGAGTACAATTTTTTTTATCACTAGCTGAGGGGTTGGAGGTTCCTCTCGGTGCCGAGAGGTCTTCTTCTCCCCCTAGAAAGTAATCAAGAAAAATGCACAGCTATAGCACATTCTAGTTGTAAGGTTAAATTAATTTTTTTGAACTTTGTGGGAAAGAGCAAGTCCTCTAGTTCATCTTCATTGAATTAGAATACAATTTTTTTTATCACTGGCTGTGAGGTTGGAGGTTCCTCTCGACGCCGAGAGGTCTTTTTGCCCCCCTAGAAAGTGATCATGAAAAGTGCACAACTAGAGCACATTTTGCTTGCAAGGTTAACTTAGTTTTTTTTCTTAATTTTGCGAAAAAAAACAAGTCCTCCTGGTCATCGTGATTGAATTAGAGTACAACTTATTTTTTGATCACTAGTTGTAGGGTTGGGGATTCTTCTCGGCATCGAAAGATCTCTACCTCCCCTAGAAAGTGCTTAGGAAAAAACACCTTAACTTTGCGCAAGTACAACTAATGCATATTTAGCTACAAGGTTAAATTACTTTTAGAATCTTTGAAAAAAAAATAGATCTTCTCAATGACTAAATCATTTTGATCAAGGTAGAGGACAATTTTTTTTATCATTGGCGCCAGGGCTAGGGGCTCCCATTGGTGCTTCAAGGTCTCCCTCACAACCCAACAAGTGGTCAAGAAGAAATACTTGACCCAAACATAAGCACAAGTACCTCAATACAATCTTGAAGACAAGATTTAAAAATATTATTTCATATACAAATAGGTCCGCGAGAATTGAATGAAAAAGGTAGAGTATAATTTTTTAAACACTAGTTGCAAGGTTAGGGGTTGCCATTGGCACTGAGAGATCCTTTGAACAACTCAACATGTGATCAAAAGTAACAACAGACCCTAAGCACATATACAATTAAGTCAAAATTGATTGTAGAATCTTACATCATCATTGTAGGTTGTCGACGTTGCAACGATCTTGATGGAGTTTTTCTTGTCTCGACCCCTCTCAACATTGCCTCCTAATCCATCCCTATTACTTCTCTACCTCCAATGGTCACACTATTCATGGTTAATCTCCTCCCCATTTCACTCCCTTTGTGTAATATACAATCAATAATAACAACACTACCTCAAAATTCTCTTCAATTGCAAATTAATAAATACAATGCAAGTTTTATCCTAGTAATGCAATAAAAAACATGCCTACCAAGTTCTAAGAATTCAAGCAACAACATTGCAACTCTCAAAGTGTGTAGAAGGAGATTTTTCATAGATTAGTATTTGGTTGGCACTCATTGTGACCCCTAGACTAAGCTCTATTTTCTAGTAATTTTGTTTCCAACTATATCTTTACTATTGCAAAGGATGGTCGAGTACTTCAGATTCAAGTTTTTTGGATTGTATTTTTGGTAGCAATTTTTGCAATTTTTTTCATACCATGTGTTTTTGAGCTGTAAACTCTTAATATAAATAAATTGAAAAAACTTAAAAAATAAACTTGAAAAACTTAATACATGTATGTTTAATAAATTTTTACTCAAAACATCCCTTTAAAGTCGTTACTTGTAGGACTATATGTCTAAGACTATACTTAAAACACCCCTTTCTCTTGTAGTGTCTTGTGCGTCAATACACTACAAAGCACCCATCCCAATCAATCACTAGCTAATCACTTCAAGTGCAATCTAGGGATTTAAAAGTTCTGAGTGGCTGACCTCAAAATTACAAGCCTATCCCTTTTATTGTATATAACCCTCCTCAATTGGTTGTACTATGCCAGAGTCTCAATATTAAAATGATTGTTGACTAAAATATTGGATATTTGAAAACTGAAAATGTGAATGCCATATTATAAAATAATTCCATTACCTTTGAAATGTCAATGGTAGATATTCATAAATATCTCTTTATTTTGATCTAGTTTACGGTTAATTGTTTTTTGGAAATTAGGATTTTGTACAGTTCATCATGAACTATGAATTCTGCATTCATTCATACCCTTGTTCTTGATCCCACACAAAAATAAAAATATCCCAAACCAAATGTGTTGGTCATGCTTGCATAGATTTACTTACATTGTATTGTCCAAAGAAGTTCAATGAACCTCCCAAGCTACGTAGTATGTTTGTTTCATCTTCAATGAAATGTAGATTCTCATAACTCCTTATTTGTACTTCTTCCATGTTTTTACCTTTAAAATTTTGAATTTTAAACATTCCTCTTAGTGGAGCCTCCCTCCATTTCAATACAACCTTCTTTCCTTTCAATCAAGATTGTTGCAACTCCTTTTATCTCAAGAATAAAAAAATTCCCCTTTTCTTCTTCTTTCTCTCTCTATGTTGAAAACCAATCTCAGATATCTCTTGGATATATCATCAGCCACTCTTAGCCATGGGTTCAAACCTAATCCACACGTGTTTCCATCAAGTCTTTGAAACAAGCAAACACCCTTGCAAACTCTGGGCATGTGCGGTACACGTTACAACCACATTGGAGAGTGATTTGGATACTTTGCAATGGCATATTGTGAGAATTTCTCATGTACAAGTCTAGCTACAAATGTCAAGTCCAATAGTGAAGGACAAACATTCAATGTGTTGCCCAAATTTCAAAGGATCTAAAGACATTCTAGCTCCAACATATTGCGGTGGAAAGAAACAGTATGGCATAAATAAAGAGATTGTGAATTTTTTTTGGTTCAATCTCTTTTGACATTCTATATTGTATTTAAGGTTTTAAACATGCTTGGGTAATTGACTAGCCCTCAATACCAAACGTGTGGCTTGTGCAGAGAGGCACTAGTTTGACACACCAAAAACACTTTTGTTGGAGGAGGTTGACTTCCAACTCTAAGAGCAACCACCCATGTCACTTTGACAATTGTTTACAATGTCCAATGATTTTGAGGCAGTAATTTACGATCAACCTAGCTTTTTGCATGTGGATATCTATCCAACAACTCGAAGGAGCAAGCCCATTCGATATATTGCAAATACTCATACTACAAAGCATTGCAATAAGTGAAAGAGTATTGGTATACGCCATCAATATAGTAATTACAAACATCTTCATTCTTTATTTTGTTATTTTTGAAAATGAACATGGTAGAAGACAAGTTCATACATTCCCCATTCCCCAAGCTTCAACTTCAATGAAGTGAAGCGCCTCCTTATGAAGGCTGGTATCATCAAGATTCCAAACGAGAGCCTTCAACATACCTAGACGCCTAAAAATCTCTGAGTGCTTGAAATCTAAGATTGAAAAACCTTAGATCCAACTTACACATATAGCTTCAAGCATGGCTTCAAAAGTATCAATTTCTTTTTGGACAAATATTCGAATTTAGTGGAATATACTATACAATCATTTTTCCATCACCATTTGTCATTCACACCAATTGAGCTCTTTGCCTTCATAATGTGTACTTCTAATATTTTAGACACTATTGAAAATAATAGATTTAATAGAAATAATACATAACCACGGTAATAGGTCCACAATAATAGGTCCGTGGCAATAGGTCCTAGTACTTACTATAAATAGAAATTATTGACCAAAATTATCAAAGAAAATCCTTTTTAAGAAATATTCTTGAGATTTTTATTGTTTTTCAAATTTCTAAGCTCCCTGCTCACAAAATCCCTGCTCAACGCTCATAGGCTCATGCTCACAAAATAGCACCGCTGAAATACAACATATACAATACAAAATACACCATACAAAATACACCATATTTCAAAATTATTGCACATGGCTTCAAAAGCCACTTGATGTGATTATATGGAGAAGAGAAGATGACTTTTTAATACAAGTCGGTGGTAGGCAATTAGACAAACAATATGGGATATCAAAAATGCAGGAATTGTTACAATTAGAATTTTCTGGGACGTCATGGAAAACATCAAAAGTACATGTTGATGTTTCCTATGATGTTCGTATCAATGCTAATATGTAAGTAGACATTGTAGATAGTTGTCATTGCAAACGTAGACAACGATAAAAAAGCATCAATGTAGACATCTATAGCCCTTATACATGGTGTCAAGGTATTGCATGCAATTGTTTAAACTAGTGTTCTAAACAATACCAAGCGTTGCATCATGCGGAGAATACATCTTGGCAAAGACTTAGAGACGGAAGGGGCATGGAGCTTTTTGTTTGTGGTTAAGGCACTCTCAACCACAAAGAGTTGTTTGTTATCCACCCTAAGTAAATTTTTCACCTTTTGGGGAGTGGTTGACAGGGTTGCTAGCATGCAAGCTTGTGAGCCCATGAGCCTATGAGCAAGAAATTCTTTTTCAAGAAAAAAGGAGTAAGGGACCTATGACCGTGGATATAAGAAAGTAAAAATCTCAAACAATATAGAGTTTATTTTTCAAAATTTGAAGCACACACATCTTTTTTTGATTGTAGGGTTAGTCTACAATGAAATATAGTCAAAATAGATGAAAGTCATTCAATAAAAATTGCAAAGTAGAATAACACAAGACCATGATATAGCCACAAAGCACACAAATCCAATCATAATAGAAATCAATACACAATAGCATGACTCATGAGATATGTCAATCTCGTGAGTCTAAGTCTCTCTAGATTTGGTCATGGAATTGGAAGTTTTAGACAAGTTTGAAGACTCTCTATCCTCAAACGTAAACCCATCTATAAACTGCAAGACATTCAAAGCGTAAGTGTCTTTATGGCATAAGTTTTGGTTTAGAGCAACCAAAATCCACAAACGCTGCTGCCATCTGTTGAGCATAGACTAGAAGGTTGAAAGATTTCTTCGAACTAACGAAAACACTTTGTTTCTTTAGCTCTGCATCTATTGACATCAATCTTCGATGACTGCAAACCAATATCATTAGAGGGTGACAAATTGAAAATCACCATATAAAGACAAAATTTAAAAAGTGCCAACTTACTTACTGAATTTTCCCTTCCAAGTGAATTTCTGAGGTACAACAGCCATATCATCTAGATCTTGTGAAACTAAAGCTATTGGCGGTGGTTGGGTTGCCACCAAGATTGGAGTGCACTTCTTCATCGGTTTGAGGATGGTGTCAAAAATGTCCTTGTTCTCCTCCAAAGCCACAATGTGGCGGCCCGGTCTAGAACAAGCAGTAATCGATGCACTTGAAGGCAAGGGGGAAAAAAATTAGTTCAATAACTCCTTCCATAAATTAGATTTAAAATGCAAACATTTCAATTAAACCCTAACCTATAGATGCGGTGCAATCCAAAACCAAATCTCTTTTGATGCTTGTAGTTTCTAGTAGGATATGGAAGAATCAAGGGTCTTTTTTGTGAGCACCCCGCCATAGCTTTCTACCAATCATTGCCATGTCATTTGGATGTGTGTAATTCATGAGCATGTCATCTCGAGCAATGTCCACATCGGCTTTCTTCATCATTGTTGTGCATCTAAATGAGAAATCAAATTCCCCTTTTGCGCCAAAGTCCTTCACTACAAGGGTGATTCCAAACTTTTGAGTCTACAAGCATCTAAGAGAGGAGTCAAATCATCAAAATTGCAAAGAATGTAATGCACTAGGAAGTGGTTGTAAAAGCTTTAGAGATTGAATTGACCTTACTATTTTGGAATTGTCTATAGCGGAGGTTAGATGCATGCGGCTCATACCCATCCACTCCTTCTTTAGCATTTGGTATGTCTCACACAATCCAATGATGTTGGACTCTACTTTGGCGCTCCATGAGTGAAACAGTATCATGCATCTATAGTCTTATAGGTGCTTCAAGTCAAAACTGAATGTCGATTGAAGAGCCTCATCTCCTAGATCTTCGTTTCATTCCAGCACCTCGCGTGGTGAAGAAGATAGCCCCATGGTTGTTCTGTCAAACGCATTTAGGGATTCAAGTGTCGAGTTGTTTGTCTAATGTCGTGTGTCATATAAGACGAGTGTTACATACACTAGACAATTTTGTCACATAAGGCCTTATCCTAGCAACAGAGACAATTTGAAATCTCCCTTTATTTATGATCTATAATTTAGAATGTAATAAGTGATTATTAAACTAAGACACTTCAATAAAATGAAACTCAAATATGTCAAGATTGGAAATAGAAAGAGTTTTATTTGAAAGTCAAACTTAAATTTGACTTTATTAGATGGACAACGGGGTCTACTAGACATGTTGGACGTCGTGTTTGTTATGTTGTCGAGTTGTTCGACCAAACAACCATGACAGCTCCAACATGGGCAAGTTCTCCAGGAAGTCAAAAAACATGACATCCACCCCTGGTCTATCGTTTGGTATGCCATAGAACATACGAGGCTTTTCCCCTAACAACTGCCAACATACAATAGATCAATTAATAAAGATAGAACGTAGTTGATGTTCATATTAACTCAAAAATATAAATGAAGTAACAATTTCCAATCAAAGATCATTACCTTCTTGAGAAAGGCCAAGACCTCTTTGTACCAGGTCGGATTTTTGGACTCCATGTCATCCACGAGGTCATCAATGGAGATGTCGAGGATTAAATCCTTGGACTTGGTCAAATCATCTTCCGTGAGGACAATTGCTTGCGTTACATGAGTGATGACATCTTCGGTGAGCTAAGACAAAGTAGCCTTCTTCTTCACTCCGCTCTGAGATCCGCCTTGCATTTGAAAGCCCTGATCCACAATAGAAGATGCTAGGTTTTAGGTGCCGCCTTCGACCTTCTTCTTGCCTTTGGTCTTGGCCTTCTCCTCCTTCTCTTTTTCCTTCTCTTTCTCCTTCTCTGCCAACTTCGCTAGTAGCTCTACTTCCTTCTTCTCCTTGGTAGTGAGAAGAACTTGGACTTGCGCCTCCTTCTTCCTGTCATTTGCATCCCTCTTTGCAATGGCCTTTCCCCTTTGCTTGTTTGTGATGCTTGAGAACTCGTTCACGTCCAAATCGATGGCCCCTTTGCCATCCAAAGATGACCATAGCTATACCTCAGACAGATGAGTGAATGCTAAACTACAGTATAGGTACCATGCTCCAACATTGAGATGAGCTATCGTGAATGTTCAGAGCTGGTTTGGTGTGAATGTGTAGTTGGTCGAACTTTGGTCCAACCATGTGGACAAGAATGAAGGCAAGTCCTTCCATTTGATTGCACCCTTTCCTTCCCGCTCATACTTAAAGTACCTGAAGTAGAGAAACCTACAATGATTAGAGGCAAGTGGCAAGGTGGACATGCAAATCAAAAGACTGGAACGACTATATCTTCTATCATGAAGATTGATTTAGGCATCATAGAAGTATTAGAACAATAGAAATATTCAAGAACTCTCGAAGACTTTCAAGTAACCACTAGATCCATGAGAAACCATATTCAAGCAATTTCAAAAGACATGCAAGTATTTTGACTTTGTGTTATGTAGACACTTACCGGAAAAGAACCCTTTGAATTGTCAAGTTTGACCCCTCATAATTCATGAAGGAGTGCCCCTTCTTGAAGTAATTCCCTCCTTTGAAGTATGGTTGAAAGCCTTGGTCCCAAATTTTCCTCCTCCATCCCTCCACATATTCTTTAAAGGTCTCGAGCTGTTGCGAGACAGTCATGTCAATTTTGATGTTGTCATGTTTGACCACCCCGTCAAAGTACGCCATTGCTGCATCCTCGACCTATACAAATTGTGTAATATTATTTTTATCTTTTGTGAATCATAGAAATGAATTTGTGATTACAGCCTACATTTTGTGATTTTCAACAACATACATGATCATTCAATTGTAATCCATGATTTGTTAAGTAAGTGCACTTACCCCTGCATACCAAACGCACTTGTTTAAGAAAAGTCCCAAATATGTTTCGGAGACAAGCTTGGCCTAGAATTTCCTGGCTTCACGAGAGGGAAGTGAGGAGTTCCACCATTGCAAGAATTTGATCTTGTGTTTGGTTGAAGTGTTGCAAGTAGCCACCATTTGTAGTTTCTCCAAGGTCATTTTTGGCACCTCGTTGGAGCTCCAATGCCTCTCCACCTATACCAACAAGAAGGAATTGTCTCAAATCTTTAAATCAAAGCCTCAACACAAGCAAATCACATAATGATTATTAGAATACTAGTTCTCACGTCTTCTAGGAATCTAGCCCCATTAGCGGGATTGGCCACTGTCAACAACTTGATCATCTTTATGTATAGCTTGATGTTCTTTTCCTTGGCCCCTATCCTCATGGCATGAGCAACCCCCTCCTAAGTCTTCTCATCGATAGGTTTGATCTCATGGTACCTTCGAAGCGCTACATTTGCCGCCAGTGCAATTTTGTGTTAACAAACCCAAAAACATTTCAAATACAAAACAAGACAATTATATAGGAAATGGAATAAATCAAGAAAGATCAATGAAGGACAACGAAATCATTTTGTCATTACAATCTCACCTTGAAGACAAAGGAGGTAAATACCTCTACTGGCATGGAGTACCACGTCTTCCTTGTTGGCTACGCAATACATCTTTTCCTCTTTCATGGACACAACATTTCACGGAATCTCTCCATGGGAAGGAGGCCATACTTCTGAACCCAATATAAGGTATGTACCAAATTTGTCTACACATAGGAACCCTCTATGGATCTTCATGATTTACAAAAGACAATGCATCAAATGAGAAATCCATTTGGAAACAATAGGAGAGAATGGAATACTCTGAAAAGAATAATTTTCAAATTGCAATGTTAGGCAATTACTCACTTGTTGATGTAGTGCATAACTTGCATCATGAGCTCGATCTTCCCTTTTGTGTCTAAGAGTATGTAGTCCACTACGTAATGCTAGTTTGGGTTTGTGGAATACATCCTGGAGATGACGTTCATCTAGGCCAACTGTCAATGGTTTCCATCGCACACAAAGAACTTGAGGTTCTTAAGAAATTTCTGTGCAAGCTTGGAATCCACGTACTCTTCAAAAATAAGGTTCTTCTATTTCTAGAGAGGGTCCCATTCCTCCATCTCTTCCACTATGAACCCCGCACTTTCTCCTGCCTCATTCATAGTGGATATGTAGAAGACAGTTGCCCCATTATGATAGCCACATGTGAATTCCCTGCTCCAGCAATTGTACATCATATAAAAGAGTGGGACGCACCATTGGCATAGGGACAAGGCGGCATAGAGGAATAAAGAGTCGGAAGTTTTTCTCTAGCTTCATTCTCAAAGCATTGAATGTTGCAATGGAATCCACCTTTTGCAGCTTGCGTAAGTCATCCTCCAACAACTCTTTCTCCTCTTCATCAACCACGTCCTTTTCCATGAAATGGCCTTCCTCATCCATGTCAATTTTAGGTTGGATGGTGTCATCAGTCCCTAGAGTCTCTAGGATTCTATCTTCCTATGTTACATTGATAGGCAACACATCTATCTGCAAAGCAAATTTCAGACAAGCAAAAAAAAGAATTTAAACGGGAGAATGAACCCAAGTAAACAAAGCTTATGAGCGGAGCAACAAAAAATACACTTTCCACCTTGTTGAAATGCCACACACAATTGAATTGAAGGAAATGTATACATGGCCAAAAATAATACATTCTTTAGCCACTACATAACCCATGCTATGTAAATAAGCAAGAAATGATAACATGAATCAACAGTCAAGAATCTCCACATTGCATTTCGAGTTAAAGCTTAGAAGAATGATCACATCACCAAGCCAACCCACACTATCACTACCATCACATTGACAAAAGTCCTCAAACTTTGGACTAACAATTGAAATTGAAGCCCGTTGTTCCAAGCTATACTTGGTCTCTGAGCTCTTAGAAGAGAACTCAAGTTTCTTGTGTTTGTGGGTAAATCCTACAATGAGTTGACCTGGCCAATTGGTGTTTCGACTTAGCTTTGAGACCACCAAAGCGTTTGTACCAAGGCTAGGGTCATCTTTAACAAGCTCAACTCTTACTAGGTCATGTTCTTCTTCTTCCTCTGAGTCGCTTGACTCTTCCACATCCACATCTTTTAGAGTTTTTGGCTCAAAGGGTCCCCCAACCACTATAGCATGTCCCTCTACGACTAGCTCATTGGATAAAGAAGGTTCCATGCTTCATTGTTTGTTTCCTTGAATCTAAAAAACATTACAAAGAGAATCACGAAAATAATGTTTGAAATAAATTAGGTATTGGAGTTACAATAGTACTTTGCTCTTTTGCAAAGAGGATCCTCATTCAAGAGAACTTCATTTCTTCCCTAGAATCCCTCTTCATTTGAGAAAGGCAAATAAGCAACATACAAAAAGAAAGACCACTCGACCAGTCAGCCCTAGTACAAGGCAATCATCTGAATCATTTTCTATTAAAAGGAATTGTACATCATCAACCCAACCACCTTAGAAACCATTACAAAGCATGAATTAAACGAATGCTATTACTTATAACCAAGCAATCAACTGAGAAACTTTCAACACCAAACCAAATTTGGTGTGAAGCAATTTGGGAGGCACGAGGACAAGCACGACACTATGACTAGCTAAGGTGTAGCACTGCGAGCTCACAGATATAAAAAAATGGGAAAAAGTGATAGGTGCCTCGTGGGGGGGTCCGTTTTGAAGGGTGGACGTTGGCACATCCAAGGGATCAATCAGATCTGACTTGACCTAGAGGCCTCCTTGCTTCCACCCTTCAGAAGGAGTCCCTCAAGGATTTACTTCAATTTTTGAAGCTCCTACGCGTGACAAACCTCTCCCCAGGCTTGTAGTGGAGCAACACTAGAATCACTAAAAGCGTGGACTAGGCATGCATTGGCCACAAGTCACACACTAAGTTGGCTCTCAAGCTCCATAGGAAACAATCTCTATCGGGAAGCACAAGGACAAGCATGTCACTGTGACGAGCTAAGGCATAGCGCCACAAGCCCATAGACCAAAAAAAAATGGAAAAAAGTGATAGGTGCCTCACTAGGGAAGGGATTGGATTATTGTGCATTGGGATTATGATATACAGTTTCAAGAAGGCAACTTCATTTCATTACAAGTGTGGAAGGTGGGATTACCTCTTTCAAGATGACGGATTGGAAAGGATTTGAAGGAGTCTCCATGTCGTCTAGTCTCCCTTCTTCCCGAGCATGGCTTCAAGTGCTCCTCATCATTCCTACTACTAATTCACGCTAGATAACAAACAAAACTCTCAACTATCAAGTATTTACTCGCAAACATCAATGGAGTTGGCTGATGTTCCTAAACCTCTATTCTCATGCTCTTGAACCTGTACTATTATGAAATTGGGTAATCGCCACGACGAGGGAGAAGAGGATGAGGATCATGGTTGTTCGGTTGAGCAACTTGACAACATGACGAACATGACGTCCAACACGTCTAGTAGATCTCCTTGTCCATCTAATAAAGTCAACTTTAAGGTTGACTTTCAAATAAAGCACTTTCTATTTCCAATCTTGACATATTTGAGTTTCATTTTATTGAAGTGTCTCAATTTTATAATCACTTATTACATTCTAAATTATGGATCATATATAAAGGGAGATTTCAAATTGTCTTTGTTGCTAGGATAAGGTCTTATGCAACAAAATTGTCTAGGGTATGTAACACTCATCTTATAATACACACGACGTTAGACGAACAACTGGACACCTAAACCCCAAAATGTATTCGACAGAACAATCCTAATGAGGATAATGTGGGTTCAAGATAAGTTCTGGAAATCAAGGGAGGTCACCAATTTCGTTGAACCTCCACTGTCATGAACTAGGGTTCCCATGCCGTGACGGGGAAGAAGGGGGTTGAGAAGAATGTGGGTACAATACATGTCCTGCAAATGAAAGAAGCTCGGCGGACGGCGGTGGCACAATTTGAAAATTCACAAGGACTAGAGACTTTCCTTTTTCAAAAATCTAGAGCTACTAGTGACTTTAGAAAAATTCTCAACTGTATGAATTGGTGGCTGCCAAGGTGCGAATAAGTTTGCTAGATTCGTAAAGTTTCCATTCTCAAAAATGTAGAGGAGATTGTGAATAGAGGTGCTCAATATAACCATAGTGCATTACTTATCAATAGACATCTTTTTGGAATTGTAGCTTGCGTCAAAGGGTCCTCTAGTGGAAACCTTCATATTCACAATATAATAGTTCCAGGAAATATACCAAGAGGAATGTTGTAATTAAGGAGAAAAAGTTTAGGAAAAAAAAAAAGAAATGGCAAGCTTAGACAACTACCATGGTGGGAAGAGGCCTGTTCACAGCCCCTACCTAGTGAACCTAGATTCACTACTATACGCAACCGCTTCACTCACTTGAAGGAGTCAGTGGATTTTGTCCACCAACTATTTGGTAGTTGGAATGGGCATGACATTGGGAATTGATGCTATTCGTGACACTTACCATATGGGCAACACCTAGGACAAGAGAAGTTTAGGCATTTCTAGTCTTCATGTTGTGTTTGGAATTGTCAAAAAATTCTTCTAGCAAGTTTTCTTTGAAGACAAAATGGCTTTTACATTTGTACATGTGAAGAGCATGTCATCCAATGTGCACTTTCCTAGACAAAACATCATAGCTCTCGCAAAAACTATGTTGCAAAGTCTACCGCCCTCTATCTTACATTTGTGTGATTGTTCTTAAAATAATACTTCTACCTTCAATTGTGGCCTATGCATGGACGAAATTACCCTGTGACTCCAAATAGAAGGTACTTGTGTTACCCCCCTAGGAACTTGTGCTAGACATATTGAAAAGAGGGAGGACTTGCATGAATGCAGCTTTTGTCCACTTAGAAGCGGCTAAGTGTCTAGCTATGCTCTAGCCCTTAGTTCCAGTATTATGATATTATCTAAGAATCTCATTTATACTTAAAATTAGATAATTATGTCTCTACTCCATCCAATGCACTTGAATAACATAGGAATTCCAATACGAACAAAGGAAAAATGGAACTATGTCGCCAATCACAATTCTGGTGTACTCTACAAAACTTAGAAGCACAAAAACAAACTCAATGAGAAGGAAACGATGATTCGAGGCTCACCTTGTTCAAATGTGCATGTTGCTCTTCTCATGATTGGCTTCATCTATTGATGTTGCCATTGGAATCAATCTGCGTTGCTTTTAAAGTTGGCCCTTCAAGAACTTCTTCTCTAACACCACCCTCTTCCCCATACCAAAGGACTTTGCGAGAATTGGTTGCTCAGGAGTGGCCAATTTTCACTACTACCTTCTTTGCACGTGTCATCCTAGATTCCTAGACCTTCTCAAAGCTTTGGAACTTGAAAACAAAAGAGACCTACGCCTTTTCTAATTCTTCGTTTGATTCAAAACTACAATGTCTGAGCTATCAGAGTCTACTGGCATGAGGGGACAAAAGAAGGCTAGAAACAACTCAAATGTAACCTCGAAAATCCTATTTCCATGTCCCATTGAAAAACAAGTCCTTGATGGGAGACAATAGCATCCTTATGCATTATAAGGAGCAAGGCAACATTTGTAATAAATGTCACTTTATGGACAGCTAATTAAAATCCCCTCGATGGAAACTATGAAAGTGTGCTTTGGCGGCTTCTTCAATGCGTTGGCAAAAATTGAATGGATCTTGTGCATTGGAGAATGGGTGGACTTCATGTGTGGGTGGCAAAGGATGTGGACTTCAAGGGCTAACAATGTATCATTCCCAAATAATGAGCTCCATCATTGAAAATCAAAAAGTGATGGATGCTCTCTCAGAAAAAGGAAAATCAATGGAAATCTACAAGGCAGACATGACGCAGAGGATGTTGGATGCCTTGAATGTCCCACAATGGCACCATGAGACGAAGAAGAGGGGCTTCAACAAATGTTTGGAGAACAAGGTGCATGATGCATTGTGGAATGCTAATGTGGTCCTAGTCAAATATGGCAAGCAACATCGTGCAAATGATGAAGCCTTTGAGCAAGTCATTCTCAAAGCTCAATTGTTTATTGGTCGGTGCTCTCCATTTGAAAAGAGGCAGAATAGGCGAGGGTCATTGGGTTGGTGGACTAGCGATGAGGAACTTGTTGAATTGGATAGGGGTAGACGCCATCTCATAGTGCTTCCGGACACGACATGGGTGATTTCCCATGATGGCATAATCATGAGGGGCGGGTATGCAACGATTCGGAGGGTCCAAATCGAAGGATGTCCAAAGATAGTTCCGTCATGGGAGTTTGCAGCAAAGATATCCAACCACCATGCCATGCAACTTTAGCTTGCAAAGATGGAATACCAAAATGAATCAATGGTAGTGAGGATTCCACATTCTGGAGTTATACAGTTTATTGCAATTTATGCAAGAACAAGTGAAGGGTATTCATATTAGTGGAATGGCGGAACACTTCAATAGATGTTGAACATGGATAATGATTATCCGAACAACATATACGTTCGGTTGCAATATTCCAATAGAGTTAAATGTAATTAAGGCTTACCATCTTGTTCAGTTTTGGAAGAAGTGCATTTAGCTTGCTTGGGCATTGGTACACTTCATGAATGCGGTGCATGTTGCTAGACATCTACACAATGATATTTCTCCAGACAACATCATGTTCCATTTTCTTGATGATTAATCACATGTGTATATTGGAATTTGTGATTGGGGCATAACTATTGTAGCTACCAAACAATGAAATCCTTGTATACGTTTACATCTATAAGTGACATGAACAAAGCTTTGACAAGGAGGTGGTGGGTGGATCCAAGCATTGCATATTTGTATAGAAGAGACATAGATGTGGAAATCATTCTACTTTTATCACATGCATTGGAGGAATATGTGATTGGTAAAATTGCTCAAAGGATTAACAAGCAATACATATTAGAGGACTACAACAAGTTGCAATGGAAAACGAATACAATGGCTATGTTTAGCCACCACCAATTGGGAATTGTGTTTCACCAATACTTGGATTGACTTTGCCAAAGACGTAATGGTTACCGGGGTGGTTTGGCGCACATCATCAATCGGTTTACGGGGCAGTTCAATTGGCCTATGACGGATGAACACTTCAGACATTCATATTAGTAATATAGTGCAAGAGAGCACTATGTAGAGCTTTAGAAATATTTGTTAAATGTAGAGCTTCAGATTTATGCATGTAAATTGCTTAGTATGTATGAACCTCTAGAGTATGCTAATATATGTGAAATTGGACATATATTTTGAATTGTTCAATGTATTTGAATTGCTAAATAATGAATGAATACCAATTTTTGTCATATGAAGTATATCTTTTGTTTGATGCAAAGTGCAAAATTTCTTCTTGAATGTAGATGGATATTGAGTTGGTAAGCGTGTGTAAGGAATTGTTAATTACTTAATTGTATGATGTATGGGTGTAAAATTTTAGCATTGTCCAATTTTATTTGGAAAGAGTCTTGAAAAAAAACAGTTTCATTTACAATATGAAATTACTTGGACCTTCTTAGAAGTTGTGTCCAGATGATTTCATGGATATTTGAATTATAATGACAAATCCCTTCAACAATTGTGGTTTTCATTTTTTAAAGTTTATACTTGTAATGTATCAACTGATGAGAGACCTAAATTCTTGACAATGAAGGGTTTTTAAGTAGTTTACAAAGAAAATTTATTTAAAAAAGGGAGTTGTGCATTATTTTTTGGAAATCCTCAAAGTCAAGCATTCCTCTTTTTGCTTTCATCATGTAATTTTGAGATTCAATTGTCCTTCACTTTGTTTTTTAAGAATACTTCCCTTGAGTACATGATTGTATTTATTAACCCCTAAATGCTCAAGGCACCAAATTCTAGTGTTTCAAAAACTTTGAAGTTAAGTAGAACCCAACCAAATTGCTATCATTAGTAGTTTAAATTTTAGGAGAACTCTTTTTGAAGTCTACTTTTAGGTTCAAAAAGCCAATCTTGAAAATGAAGGATTATGATTTTTCTATTCAAGATTTTGTGCAAGGATGCCCATTGCAATCTTCACCTCCTATAGTGTTGAGGGCTCTTGGAAATGAGCCTCAAATACACTAGATCTTAGAGGAAAAATCACATTAGAAATTCATTCAAGAAAATCGTAGAATAGATTTTGAAAAATCGAAAATTGACTAAGGTTGTGCGTGCTAAGCCCTATAACCTCATATTTTTTAAGTGACCAACTTTTTAGAGTTGACATGCAAAAAGAGAATTGAAAAATTTTCATACTTTTATCACCCTCATGATCAAACATTATAATCTTTCAATCTGTAAGTGATATTGTTATTTTTTTTTCTTATGTAATATTTAACATGTCTAGTTTGAATTTGTATGGTTACAATTCAAAATAAATTGGTATAACTTATGAAAATGTTGACTTTTTGTTCAATTTAGAACAAATTTCAAGAAGGTCCAAGTAGGCCTTGGGCATTTAGGGGTTAAAGAACAAACCTCTACCATTATTCATGAAGTGCACAGCCTCATAGACAACCTCGCGGATAGCTAAAAAGACTCATGGATAAGTAGACAGACAGTCTCCTGGAGGCATAGACAGCCTCATGGACGAACAACAAGACCCACAAACGATTTGGAAGACGGCCAGCCAGATTTGCGGATGCACTCCCGAAGTTGCAAATGGACATGGCAGTCGGGCATTCGGGCAGATGACCGTTTAGGTGGCCGACCAGTTGGATTTGCGGACAAGGAGGTGGATAGACTGATCGACTACCAGACGGTCTTCAGGATATACTGACGGGCTACGCAAATGGCAGATGACGTCGCGGACAAGCACCTACAATTGCGGACGAGTTGGCAGACAGGTTGGAAGGCGGACAACGATGCAGACGGGGTAAAAGAATTACCCCCTAATAAAAAATCCAAAACTAAATGTCGCAAGACATCCCGGGGGGTTGCTTCTGTAGACATTGAACATCCGAACGCTCATGGCTACGTCCGGACGTCCAGTCAACCCTATTTGGGAGCACATCTTATCAATTTAAGGAACGAGAAGTTCTGTATTTTGGATATAAGACTATTAATTGCATCGTAGGTGTTGTAGTTAGTGGAGGGCACTAGAACTTTTAGCAAGGGCTTGCATAGTAAAGGTTTGTTTTTGAAGAGGCCAATTATGTGGCTTCATTATGGCGAAGGTGTGGCTAATGAATGTTGAGCTTTATTGATGACATGTTTTACTTTATTCCCTTCATCTAGCATTCATACTACCTATAAAGACCATGGGCCGTTGGGTTCAACATTAAGAAATAGTACCTGATGTCCAATATTTCTCCTTATGTGCAGATAAAGAAGTTGAAGCGTGAGCCATACAATCTAGAGATTGAAGAGGTAGTGGAAAGTGGGCAATTGTGCAAGAAGAAGCCGTAGAGAAGAAAAGGTAGAGAGTCTATCAAATGCAAATAATGTAGTGTCAAGAGCTTCAAAGGATTTGGGCATGTGTTTGGAAATTTTGGAAGTATTTGATGTTTTTGTTGACAGAAAAACATGGGCTTGTTGCATTGGACATAAAAAAAATCCATTCTAAAAAATCAAGGCACTTCACCGAAAATGCAAGATCTTATAGTGAGTACTTACAATTTTAGAATTATAATCATGTGATGGAAGATATATGGCGACGATTGAGAGATGAAGTTGTTTTCAATCATGAATGCAACATAAAGCACATGAGACACGGCAACATATAAACTTGAAGTTGGAAGGATTGAAGGTTGCATCGAAGTTGTTCAATTTGACCTTGGCATTCGAAGGTATTGACAGCCTACATGAAGTGTGCATATGACCTAGGAAGACTATGTTAAGGAAGAACACATGAGTAGTGTATTACTTGTGGTGTTTCATGCATGCACAAATACTAGACAAAGGAACATAGAAATGTGTGAGTCACATACATATAGAAGACATTTTGAATATGAAAACTACATGGCTAAAGGGAAACCGAAAATGACAATGTCGTTGCTAGGTTTGTATATTCACAATAACTCCAAGGGCATTATGTAATTGTTGTCAGCATTGTAGCTTCTATAGAATTGAAAAAGGCATGGTTTGTTATTTGAATGTGCATGAAGAAGTGGAAGGCAAATCAAATTTTGAACGTGCTATCAATGAAAGGGTTGTGGCTTGTATATGCAAAGGAATTAGAAGCTCTGGTCATACATTGCAATGTGTTAAATTTTTAGTGTTTTCTTCCTATTATTCAATTTGAGGTGCCTTGTAATTTTATCATGAAGGTACACGTTTGGTTTTGTCTACAAGCCTACCCATTGCCAAAGATGATTGTCATAGAATTTTCCACTTAGTTAGATGGAGAATTATATAGAATTGTCATTGAATTCTATGCGAACCCATTCACAGTACATGGATGTATCCATATGAACAATATTTCAAGTCTTTAAAAGGATTTGTGAGGAACTTGGCAAAAGCAGAAGGAAGCATTGCACTTGGTTACAAAGTAGAGGAGGCATTAGGATTCATAACAAAGAACATGTCTAACTACAAAATGACGATGTGAAGGGTATGGGATGACAAAGAAGAGACGGCAATGGTAGATGAGATATTGGAGGGAAAGGGGAATCCAAGAGAACTATCTGAAGATATGGGGAATGCAATGCACAAATTTATTTTGGACAACGCGTCACATATGCAAGCACATCGAGAGTAAAACATCTTCACTTAATGTCTTGCAAGTTGAAGGTATATATTATATTGGGCATTTCTAGAAATGAAGTATAATGAAGAAGTCTTCTCAAACAATAGGATTTCTTGAAATTAGTGCATGTAAGTCTACGGTAACAAAATATTGAGGGCATGGTGTCTTTAGTGGTCCCAAAATTATTCGTTATAGTTGCTAGCAAGAATATTGGTATGAATATGTGCATTGGTTACATGGCTAACAATTTTGAAGTACATTTGTATAGAACTCACTTGTCTAGTATAATAGAATGGGGTAGAAGAGGTATGAAGAAATTTGGCAAGAAAGGATGATAGCAAGGCTAGAGTTTTGTAGGGCACACCAATGTAGGAATAGAAGGAGATGGGTTCACTATCCTATATGACTAGGAGAGTTACTACCATTTGCAAAATGAATTCGAGGGGAGTTGGAGAATGCAAATGAGAGAAGGGAGGTAGTTTTTGAAGATGTGGAGGACTCATGTAACCCACCATCTTCATGGGCACGGAGGTTTCGTAGTATGTACGCATATGGGTATTACTACTAAGCAGGGTTTTCACCATCACTTTATGTTTGGCAAACAAACAACGAACTAAACGTCAAGATTCAACCCTACATCTAACCGGATTTAAAAAAAAAAAAATTTTGGATGGTCTTGCCATCAACAAGGACGGCCTATTTGTCGACTTGGACGGATGAATTGTCCATCAACTTTCGGACATGATCTTAACATGTCAAGACTCATCCTCATTGATGATGACAAACATTCCGACATGTAAAACCATCATGACGTCAGAATGGAAAACCTTGCTATCGAGTGAAGAGTGTACAAGGGAAGGTTACTAGAACATGTGACTCAGGGGTCACGACAATTTTTCAGAGACCATGTCGATCAAGTAGACGAGATCAAAACCCAGTTGACGCAATGTTACAGTACATAGGACAAATTTTAGAGATTGTTGAGCTAAATTACAAGCGACATTGCACTATATTGTTTGTTTGTAACTAGGTGAAGGCAAACTACAAGGGTAGAAATGCCACAATGAAGAAAGATGAATGGGGATTTACGATGGCCAACTTCAACTCACTCATACCATTTGGATACAAATCTTTTGCTTCCTCAATCAATTGTGACTAAGTGTTTTTTTCACATTGAGGAGGAACCTCATTGGAAAATAGTACTACAAATTGAGGTAAGGGGGCGGAGAGTGGACAATGAAATGGAAGAAGTAGAAGAAGCTAAGATCTTTAGAATGGGAGAAAGTAGATTTTGAGGGACTTTGTACTCCATTTGTCAATGAGGAGACCAATGTGGCCCCCATTCATACAAGTAGAAACATTGAAATGAATGAAGTATTTGGGCAAGGTATTCCAGGGCCAACAAAGGTTTTGGACTGGGATGTTGGGGAATCCTCCAAAGACAATGGCTGAAATTATAATTCTCCAACCATAGCGACGGACTTGCAAATGTTCTAGTCCATAGGGCTCCCAAGCAGATAACACTGATTGTGTCAAGAAAATGTGCAATCCAAGAACGATGTTAAATTTCCCACAAGAGAGTAAGAAATGAAGTGGAAGTTTTTTTTTCTATTGTAGAGCCTATAGCAAATGTTGCGTAGAGAATTGTAATGGTCAAGTTGAGATACTAAAAAAACAATACCCCCAAAAGAATACATGTACTGAGTCTCATAAAAAGAGTCCAAAAATACAGGTTGGAGTTATGTAGCCATGAAGTCATGAATAGGGTAGTTAGTGTAGAAGAGCAGTGGAGTAGGGATTGCAAAGGCATTTAAGTATTGTCTTGTGACTGAGTTCTTATTTTATGTAGTTGTTGGTCGAAGAATGTACAAGAGTTAAGACTTATATATGTCCTTAAGAATGAAATTGCATGTCATCATCATAATTTTGTGCCTTGTCCTTTTATTGAATTATTGGTAGCCAATAAGAGGAGTTTCATATTTTGATTTTTGTGTTATAGGTGGAAATGGAACAAATCTATAGTCAAGTAGTGCAAGGAGGGAAGGCAATGGTGATCGAAAACTCTCATCTTGTATTGTCTTCATACATAGAATCATGTCAGTCTTAGAAAGGTATTTGTCATTTTGAGGAATGCAAAGGTTTTCAAAACACTGAGTGTTTTCTAACGTTAATCACAGAAGGCAAAGAGTGGCAATGTAGAAGGTGGTGATATAATAGGGTCTTGACGAACTTGTTTTTAGAGATAGGGATTGATAGTTTGAATTGAGACAACATTGTTGCTATAAGAGAAAGGAGTACAATGTCTGCTGTTAGAAAACACAATGAGATTCTAATGTCTTTTATGTTATTCACAATAGGATACATGTTGATTAAATAATGGATGTTGCTTCTCTAGGAATTTCATATGGGTATCTTTTGTAGGGGTTCTATGACACGGCACTAGAAATGGAGAGCTTCTATAACATTTCAAATGGTAGTGGAAGGCCATTATAGTGCATGTGGTGAGGCAAAGGTCAAAGTCTTTATCCTTGCTCATAATTGGATTGTTATTTACTTATAGTACTTCCTCAAAATGACATTGGCTTCCCTATTTGTCAATTACATAGACTATTTGGTAGTTGTCCTTTGAATAAAGTGGAATTGTTGAATATATACACATAACTTTTTCTAAGTGTTCAACAATTATTTTCCTTATAAAGGATTATGCTTACACATATTTGAAAGGAATGGAATGCTCATGCTTTTTTGCCTTATAAGGTTACAATGATCTTCAAGCCCATACATTCTCTTACACCATCTTTAGTGTAACTTATGGAGAAAGGCAGGGGGTTGTGATTTTACTTCAAAAGGGGAACAAACAAAGGAAAGAATGTAGTGTCACACAAAATTATGAGAAGATAACATGTGAGAATTGACTGTTGACATTCCATCTATATTTGTAAATATTTTCCTTTGTAATTAGTAGTAAAGGAGTCGAAAGTGGACTTGGGATTTGTGCCATGAAAACCAGAGTTTGTGGTGGTGTTTTAGGATGCCAATGTATCTTTGAAAGCAGAAAGCATTTGACACCAATGGAGAGGGCCCTTAATGTCAGCCAATGTAGTCATATGTATGCTAGTTTTCTTGTCAACTATATGCATTGTGACAATGCGTGCATGTGATGTATATATCATTCTTGTCCCACTCTCTTATTCATACCTTATTTGTTATACATGGTTGCATACACACGTGACTAAACTATATAGATGGCTCCTAAAATTGGTAGACTATGTTGGATGCAAATAGTATTTGCCAATCATGACATCACAGACAGTGGTGTAACAATATTGCCTTCTATGAGATGCCAAGTCATGACTATTTGTTTGTGACAAAATCAACATTTCAAAAAGTTGTATTGATGCATTGCTAAAGCTGTGAGAGAAGTTGATACATGTTTGATTCAATATTGGTTGGATACATTAGTGTATCTTACGCATCAACTTTGTGTGTATGCATGTGTTCTATATACCCATGTAGAGCGACAGGCAAGTAGAGAAGGGGAAGCAAAACTTGTCTTAGTACATATAATTGTGTATAGCAGCAATTGAGAGATTAAATAGTTCTTGAAATCAAATATTCCATGATTATTTTTGCTTGGAAACATGATTATTTATCAAATACCATTACATGTTGTACTCTAGAAATGTAAGGTAATATGAAGTGTGAAGTTGTACATGGAAAATGCATTTGAAATTGACATTACTGCATAGGAAGTTGAAGATTCAATTCTAATGTAGCTTCAAAAAACTATCCACTCTATGTAAGGAAATCACTTCTATTGAATGTGAGTTAGAATTTTGGATCTAGATTGTTTGTTTTTCCTTCCTTGTCTTTTTAATGTGCACCATTCTTTAAAAAATGAATTCGAAGCTTAAAAAAATCAAGTACAATAATTACTGAGGTTAATGTATTTCCTATTAAAGTAATTGTAGGAAGAAATGAAAAGCTGCCATTTCATGAAGTATTGGCACCAAACATGCGAACACCAAAGCATGAATGTAGGCAATCATGCTTGGGAGGACAAAAAGTGGAATAACAATAAATATTGGGGATCAATTGTTGTTACTAATATGAGCGTAATTAATGTCCACATCACATGATATGCCACATCAACACTATCTGAAATGAAGGTACGCTTCAAATTTTTTTTAATTTAGTAGTATCTACACCAACAACCAGGAAGTGGCATCTTATGTACGCTTAATAAAATTTAGTAAAGTTTGTTAAGTTCCATCCACCTCTATTTCAATCAAGAGAAAGTTGTTGGTTTTTAGTTGTTCTAGTCACAATTTTCTACTAGTGGTATGAGCTAATTTAAAATACTTGTAAAATTGGCAGAAAGTGATCAAATAAATTTGTGTTGTATTTGTGTTTGTTTGGTAGGCCATGTTATATCCCACCTCCTCACTCTACTAACTCAACATGGTTTGCTATGAGTTAGTAAGTTTCCCATACATTGGTTCATCTACTATTTCTTTCGATACAATTGTATTAATTAGCATGTGAGTACCTTTTTCATTACGTTATGTGTTAACCTTGATTAAATCCTACTAATTGGATTTAAGGTTGGTACTATATTTGTAATGGTCTAACAAAAGTCTTTACTAATCACTCCTTTACTGCCATCTTATAATAAAAGGGTTTTTATGGGAGGGAGTGGGGGACAAAAAATAAAAAGATCTAATAAGTGTACATGTATTCCACTTCTCAATTATGAATTTTTCTAGTATCTCTCATGAGAGTTATTAAGTCCCTTAACTATTTTTATAAAATACCCACAATATGAAGGAATGGCATTTCAATTTCCTTCCCATTTTTTCATTTTTTCCTCTTCCTATTGTTTTTTCCTTAAATGTGTAACTACACACAAACTTATGGCAAAAAAAATTACATTGTATAATATGGCTTAGGGTTTAGGGTTTAGAATTTGGGAAGACCTTTGACGTTGAATAAAATCATTATTTATTATTGACATGCACTATTGCTTCACTAATCATTTACATCTAAGATTTAATATAGGATCACTTTTAATATGATTGTTAGGGAAAATCTTACAAAATGGAATTTGTAGATGTTGGAGACCTACTTTGTCTATCTAACTATCTTGCTTGTTTTGTGAAATGGAAATCTAAGGCAACTGCTAGAGGGGTGACAACAAGTGTAGGAAACCACCGTCCTTTATTATTATGCCCAAAATAGATGTGCAAGCTCTACCTTAGGTGTGGGGCAAATTCAAGTGGGGTGACCATCAGTGCATAAACAACTAGTGATACAATAGAAAGATAATGGATGAGAAAACCTCTTGTGGATGACTTCTTGTCTACGACGATTGCGGATGAAGGTGGGAACCATTGTCTTCTCTTTGTCCAAAAAATGACAACTTCTTGGATTCTATAGATCTAGGGCAACCTTGGATGGAAGATCTCTTGTTAAGAGTGATTGCGGATGAAGGTGTGAGCCATTGCCTTCTCTATGTTAAAAAAAATGACAATGTTTTGGATTCTATGGATACCCTCTTGTCAAGGGTGACCATGGGTGAAGGTGTGAGCCATTGCTTTCTGTATGTCCAAAAAATGACAACTTTTTAGATTCTAGGGGTGACTTCAAGTCTTGGGAAACCTCTTGTCAAGACCAACTACAGATGAAGGTGTGAGCCATTGCCTTCTTTGTATTCAAAAAATGACAATGTTTTGGATGCTGTAGGCAACAACTTATCAAGGGTGATTGTAGATAAAGGTGTGAACCATTGCTTTCTTTTTGTCTAATACTAATGACAAAGTTTTTGATTCTATAGGCAACTTCTTATGGGTGCAGGTGAGAGTTGTTGCCTTCTTTATATGTAGTACAACAACCATTATTATGATTGGGAAGCTTTTTGTTATAATTATGCATTGACAATAAGTGATTTGGTTGTCCAACTAAAACTTTGATTTTATTTAAAAATAAGTAAAAAAATCCATCCAAAAGAAGATGCATTAGGGAACTATGTGAGTTCACTTTCAAGTGCCTTAATGTTAGGCCCCTATCTCCTTGGGGTGCATAAAGTGCTTTATTGAGTAAGGGGGACCCTGGGGGTGATATACCAAGCCTTGCAATAGTCTAAGAAAGGAAAAATGAGAGACTCCCAAGCAATCAAGGCACAATAGTGCCTTGGATTAGAAGAAAATGGTATCATGTCATACATACTTGGAAAGCTCTTGAGAAGATGATTCTAATCGTTGAAAGAAAGCGTAATTTGAACTAGTAGGGTAGAAGTTAGGACCTTTCAAAGTTAGGGATGTCCTAATGGCGCCGGGACACTTAAGGGCTAGGAGTGAGGGTTCTCAAAGAATCACTCAACAAAGTATAGTATGGGGCATATCATTGGAAAACAATGAAAATAAGGAAGCTAGAATGCCAAGCATTTATGAGGTTCTAAGATAGGAGCCAGAAGTTATGGCCAAAAGAAAGGCCATGGTCAAGGCGTGACACTGCTCTTAGTGAACCCAAATCTTTGGAGGACCATAACTTTGTGAAATCTTGTCTAAATGGAACAAGTGAATAGTCCATTAGCATATACTAATTCCATAGGTATCCAAAATAGGTTTGCATGTGGGATTTAGAGCTCGGACCACAAAGTTACACTGTTTGGAAGTTCAAGAGTCCAAAGGGGGTGGAGACTTTGCAATTTTGGTTGGGAATGGGTGGTCTTCCAAAACCCAAGGGGGGTTGGGGAGTTCCTTTGATCCACAAGGGAGGGGTCTGCCGAATACCATAGAGAGTACTGTAGGATAGGTTGGTCTCCCTCCTCCCTCCCTCTTGAAGCCTTAGTGAGTCCTGGTGATTCAAGATTAGTGATGCAACTTCACTATCGGCTTCAAGGCACCATGTGACACTTGTGTGGGTGTCTTGAGCCACCAGTTGGATGGAGTCCCGCTCTTTGCTAGGCCATTTGCAATGTGTCCTGAGTTGTGAGTCTTAATTAGTTTTAGTGTAAAAGTAACAAATATATAATGGGCCTAGTATGGAGTGGGATGACAACCAAGGGTGGTTAGGATTATGGTGAATAGTGCCACCATGAGTCCTAGTACAATAAAATGGAAGTTCCGCCTTTTATGACCAAGTAACATACTAGGTGTCATGGAAGGGAGAGGTGCTAGTAGTCTCATGGATTGGGATTTAGCAATATGAGTTGGAAATGAAGACTAATGTTGTGCATGTTGTGCATGTTGTGTATGTGCAATGTTAGTTAGTTTGGGCCCAAGTAATATTGGAATTGAAGCATGGTGAGTTCAAAAAGTTTTGAAAGGTTGCTTGGAGTTGTAAAATATTAATAGGGTCATGAAACTTAATATCATTTTTGAGTCATCCAAGATTCTTTACAAACATCCTACTAAGAGAAAAAAAAGATGGAGATGATGAAGAGTTTTTGGTGGGTAGCCCTAGAGTTGTTCTATGTGTATGGCTTACAACAATCAAAGAGCATAGAGAATATGTAGGCAAAACATAAAGAGACATTGAAATCTATCTTGTACTCTATTGAAAAATTGGCTCACATGATGAAAATAAATTATATGGAGAAATACAATAATTACATCAACAATGAGGTACTTCATTCGGAAGTTGGGTGAACTCACGAAATTTGATCCAAAGAAGCAACTAGCATGTGCATAGATTGTGCTAAACTTGCTTATGGATAAACCATGGTTGATGAAGCCACTTGAAGTAGTTTCTTGCACTCATGTTTTCTAATAAGACAAATGGAAATGTAAGCCACACTACATGCCTCCAAATCTTGAAGAGTAATGTAAATATACTAAGCACTTTTTGCATGATGATCCATTTAAAAATAAATAAAGAATATTCTAAATGCAAAGTGCCAAGGTCCATGTGTTGAATCTTGAATTTGAATTCACTTGTGCAAATATTTGTAATTTTTGTCAAACAATATGCTCTAGTTTGTTTGCTTCTAAACTATTTAATGAGAAAGTTTACAAAAATGTAGTTGAATTTTAACCCCTAAATATCAAGAGTCCTTTTGGGAAATCCTATGGAGTTTTGTAGGTATCTACAATCTAATTTTTCATCATGATTTTCTAAAATTTTTTTGAAGATAGATGAATACATAATTTTTGTGGGAATATAAATTTTTTTGAGTTTTGGTGTTTGAAAGCAAAAGTTATAGCACCCTAATCCAAAAATAGAGGTTGGCAAGCAGCACAAATATTCTAAATTGAATTTTTAAATTTTTTTTCTCAAATATTATATTTAGATCTACATGTGAAGATTTGATTCATTCTATTTGGACAAGTGATGAGAAACTTATGGACAATCTTGGTCTTATGGCAATCTAAGCATTTTCTTGAAAAAATAACTTGTAAGATTCATTTTTTATGCATTTTTTATAATTTTTCTAAAAATTTTTTTTGATAGGGTATTATTTTCTTGCTAGAAAATTTTCACCATTGGAATTATTGTGTTTCAATTCCATCTTAGAGCTACTAACAATTTAATTTTTCTTTCAACCGTGGACCTACTTCTACTTAATAATTTCTGAAAAAATGAAAATCAAGTGTTTTTTTTTTAGAATATTTTTCCTAAAATTTCAATTCAATTTTTCAACATCAATTTTTTTAATTCAATATTTGTAGTACAAAATAATTCTACAAATAGTACTCAAAGTCATTTAAAATTGTAGGTCAAAGTTCAAAAAAAACTTTTATTCCAACTTTGAAAGCCAATATCTTCCAATTTTTGTAGTCAAACATTATGAAATTTTTACTCCATGATTTTAGACAATTGAAGTACAAGATTTTCTGACTAATTTCTAAAAAATATTTTTTTTCTATTTCTTGGATAAAGATAGTAGAAGTAGTAGTTTTGAATTGCAATACAAGAGGTCGCCCCAACAAGAGGTCACCCTACAAGAGGTCACCCCTTCAAGAAGTCACTCTATCCGTAGTCACCCTAAGGGCCACTTCACACTACGGCACAAGGTCGAGAGTCCATTGATTTCAGCCAATGAGATTGCAGAAACCCAAGAGTTGGGCCTCTCAAGCCTTCACACAAGGAGGCACAATCCAAAGTCTGTTGCCTACTTGTCTGCCTACATGGCAACCAAATGCCTACATGGTGACAGACTCTCGATTAGAATTTGGGTCGCCATTTTTGGCCGACCCAAACTCTAATCGAGAGTCTGTCAAGTTTTTTTCAGAATCTGACAAAATCTCAACCATTAGATTGGACTGTTTTTGTAGAAATAGGTAGGATGCCCTCCCTTGTTTATTTGTTTATTTGTTTATTTGTGTCCCCATTGGGGTTTGAACCCTAGTCTCCACCATTACAATGGGGAGTCTTTACATTCTATGAACCTACTTCCCTTCAATGTTTAATGCCACCTTTTTATTCCATTTATATCCTTCATATTCCTTGTTTAATGATGAGAGCATGTGCTGTAATTATTTTTCCAAGGCCATTTTTGACTCCTTTCTCATATTTTTTAACCTTTAGCTTGAAAAAATTGTCATATGGGTGACAATTTATTGGAAATTTCAGAAATTGGATGGATTAGTAGTTGAAAAAATGGAATAGGTTTGGACTTTGGGCTTGGACTTTGGACTTGGACCTTTGGCCATTGGAGGCTTCACACTATGGCTGGCCGAAGGCTCCAATTCCTAGTTTTTTTGGCCTATTTATTGCTCATTTCCTTGGACTCTCACCAAAGTTTGGCCACTAAATCCCACGGCCTCTCGACTTGGACGGCCATAGTGTGAAGAGGCCCTAAACCCATAGTTGCCTATCTTCATCACACCCGCATGCACCCATAAATGCACTACGTGGATGCCACATGGCATTTACATGGTGTAGGTTAAGAGGGGGATAGCTTTTTTGAAAGTCAAAGGTACATTTGACTCTATTGGAAGTTGCAATAGCTGTACTAGACGTCATGTGACATCTAGTTGTCTGGTTGTTGCCATGTTCAAGAAGACAATGTTGTATGTAGATCCAATTTCTAATGATATCGAGGGATCTCTTAATCATTTATAGCTTTGCAAAGTCTATTTTTCCTATCTTAATCTAAATATGATATATATGAAAGTCATATTGTTTCAATTACAAGAATGTTCTTTAGAATATTAAAAAATACATTTAAAATTCATATTATTTTGAATATCCAATTACAATTTGTATTTTTTTATTTAAAAAATCATATATTACTAAAAAAAATTGTCATAATTTTTCATGAGAATTAAGCAATAAACACGGTTTTTAAGACAATTAAGAATTTAAAATAATGAATCATACTAGAAATTTTGGGGGCACATCTTCAACTACATTTACAAATATTTGCCAAAATTAGTCAAAAAATATCTAATTCCTTGTCTTCTCCATTCTTTTCAAAGAAGACACTTTTACATGAGCATTTCTAGACATGTAATCTGTAGAGTCTTACTACCTTTTTTCATCAAAAACACTAAAATTGTCATTTCTCTTTCACTTGTTCAAGTGCTTGAGCAAGATCAAGAATGGAAATAGAGGCACAATGAGAGTCAAAGATATAACAAGTAGAAGCAATAGTTTTGATGAGAACATCAAAAGCCTAATTAGGGGGCTATGTGAGTGTGAGAAATTGTAAATAAATGCTTCTTTTTGTTTACATGTGTGAATAGAGTATATGTCGTGAGCCGGAAACCCAAACTCCACGGGGTTAGTATTAAATAGTTTATAATTATATAGAATTTTTCAAAATTTCTAATAGGTAAACAGGATTAGAATCCTCTTAGCCTAAACATCTCATTAAAGGCTGAAAGGATGATCCAAGTGTTCCGTAAAAGGATCCAAGATGGATCCGGATTCCAAACACCCGGATAGCAACAGCCTACAATCTAGAGTTCCGGTTTAGGAAACTAGGGATCCGATACGGGTAAACCGTCCGCTTGTGGAACAGTCGGTAGGATGACAAGTACTTAACCCTACTACTCCCATTTCTTCTTCCTCTTTCTTCCACAATTGTTTTGTGCGCATATAGTTAAAAGAAAGAATGGTGAGTTAGTGATCGATTGAGGAGCTACTCACTGGTTGCCTTCACTAGATCCGAGCTTACTTTCAGTTTCTCGATGGCGGAAGGAGATATCCAAAAACCCTTAATGACAAGATGGATGGTTCGTTCGACCATTTCGGAAAGGCTAAGAGAGCGGTCACAACTAGAGTAAGATAGGATGTGTCAAGCTGTTCTTAAGGCCATGGACTGTGAAGAATGACAGGATGATTTAGGAACTCATAGTAGGAGCTCCAAATCAGTATGAGTTGATAGTGAAGGGGCGACTCAGAATTTGGACAGATGAGGTCTGGGCCAAGGTATACGGATTCCCCCCAAAAGGATTTGGATGAGCTTCCCGCATAGATAAGTTTGTGATAGGAAAGTTCAAGAATGCAGCCCATTCCAAAGAGGGGTATGCCATCAACGACAGTCTAGATGCAAGGCAAAAGCAGGTCCTAGAGTTCTTGATCCCCATCTTGTATCCGGAAAAGCCTACCCGGGTTATTGTTACGGTAGCCAACACCATTTTTGGTGCCATGGAGGGTAGACCAGTCAATTGGGGCAAAGTGATTGGAGTAGTAGTCTCCAAGCTTGTCACCAATATAGCAAAGGCAAAGACCTGTCCAATTGGTCCTTATCTCTTCCATCTCTACTATCATGTAGAACTCTTGAATGATGCAGAAATGGTGGAGTACACCACTGGATCTGCCATACTACTTTACGGCCTCACAGAAGAAGTGGAGGTGGAGCAGTTGGCAATTGAGGAGGAGGAAGAGCCGGAAGCGAAGGAGCAACTCCTAGAGCAGAGAAGGAGGAAATCCACTGATCTGGCTTCACGAGGAAAGCTCCCGGCTCAAGAGAAGGTTCTGGAGGAGTTGGAGGAAGACATTTCTGGGTTCTTGAAAATCAGATTCAACTAGGTACTGCAAGCATAGGAGTACCATGAGAACTTGGTAGATCTTCTCAGGAGGATCAGGAAGGAGTTGAAGACAGAGCCAAAGGACATACTCAACGCCTTGAAGAAACTTCTGAATCCGAAAGAGTTGGGGAGGAAGGACAAATAGATTGAGGGTCTGGAGAAGGAGAAGACAGACCTTTAAGCTAGTCTGAGTTGGGCACAGGAAGAGTTGGCCACAGCAAAGTAGAGGAAAAAGGAAGCTCTGCAGCTAGTCAAGAACCTATCTAGGTTGGTAGATAGACCTGCAGATCTTGTCGTGTAGGCCGCTCTCGTCCAAAACCGGCTTGTAGAGGAAGGACATCTCACCGGATCCAAGGTAATCTGGATCCTAGTGGACTTCTCATCGTGGATGGATTCCACGCTGAAGGAGATGCGTCAACTGTTGGGACGGATTCATCCGGACCGTGTCATGGATTTTTCCAACTTTCCGAAAATCCATTTCGACATGGAGACCCCAGTGAAGTTGACATCATCAATGCCACTACCGAATAGATCGAAAGTCCCTAAGGAGACTCTTTGGCATTCAGACGAGCCTTTCTCAACTCAGTTGGAGAAGACCATCCAAGGGAATATAAGGACAGCACGAGAACCATCCAAGCAACCGTAAGCAACACACGAGTTAGTACCACCGGAAGTTATGATCTCGCCACCGATTCCAACATTCCGTTTTCCAAAGAAGGAGACACTTTAGACACCCAAGCCATTTACCCGAAGTGATTTAGCGGACTGGATTGGTAGATTGATGAATCTGGCTAGGACTCATCCGGAAGGTTTTGAGCATATGCTGCAGTCGCAACCAAAGAAGGAAAGGATCCCCATTGTCTTGGATGACACCTCTCTAGGTGAAGAAGACAAGAGGGGGGTCACTTAGATTGAGAAATCTAAGGACAAGAAGTACCAAACCGGATCAGAGGAAGATGAAGAGGAGGACTCGCCTCCGGAAATCCAGAAGGTCTAGACCTGGGTAGCATTAAGGACGACTCTAGTGAAGGCAAATCTGAAAGCAACTCTGAGTTCATCCATCTGGGCCTCAACAAGTCAAGGCGGGAGTAATCAGAAGAAGGCGCGAAAGGCGAAGTAGTTAGAATGTAGTTAGTTAGGATTTGAATTTTGAATTTGATTTGGGTTTCTAGGCGTGGGCCCAGGTTCCGGATTTATAGGATCTAACTTTTCTAGGTTTTTCGGGAAGTTTGTGATTGGTGACTTGGATTTCTGGGTGGCTTTTTGGCCTTTTTGGCTTTGGTTGTTTTGGGGTTTTAAGTGAGGGGCACGTTTGTTGCTTCTCATTCCATCCTAGTGTTATAGTTTGCATCTTGTCATTCTTTTTTTAATCTGAGCCACCAAGTGGATGTTCAGGGATTGATCTGTTGTATATCCAGCTTTCCTATATTTTCTTGTGAGTGCGTTGAAGTGTAAGAGAGAGGAAGAAGAAAGGAGGAATCCGGATCTAAGGAGACTTAGATCTGATTTGTGAGGAACGTTTGTGACGTAGTCTAGACTAGTGATTCTGGTCTTGAGCACATGCCTTCAAAATCTTGGAAGGGGAATCCGATAAGGAGTGGTGTGGATGTGAGTCCGGAATACCAAAAAGGATTCCTTGCGGAGATAACCAACTGCTAGTGGAAAAATCCCCATACCACTTACCGGAAGGTCAACCAAACCCTAGGATCAGTCTAGTGAATGATTAACAATCCCTATATCAGTTCCGATTTCTGTTGGTCTGTTGTTGTAGTGGAAAAGTCTAAAAGCGGCTTTGTATGACCTGCCTTTCGGATTGGCCATCTGGAAAGTTGTGAGAGTGTTTCCGGTCTGATCTGGTGCATAGTTGGTCTAAGTGTGTTTTGTGTAGTTTAGAGAGAGAAGAGAGTGTGAGGAATACGAGTGGTGAATCCCTACCCCTCTACAAGATCAAAGGCGGACCCTCTAAGGGTAAAACAAAGGCACCAAAAATGAGTGTGTGAGAAGTGATGGATTTGGATCTCGGAAGGGAGTGGATTCGGATTTGATTCCGAAAAGGTAGTGACCCGAAAAAGAGAAAAAAGAGGTGAAGAGAGAGCTTAAGTTCATAAAATGGATAATTTTGGCTTGCAGCAATAGTTTAGAATCCCCTGGGATGATATTTTGAGTTAGTTTACATGTTTTGGTGTTGTAATGGTACTTATGCTCTACTACGTGTATGATAGTATATATTATATTTGGTTTTAGAAATACATGGTAATAAGAGCTTTTATATCAATTAATTTGAAGAATTACCATGGAATTCCAAGAGTTTGCAATTGTGGAATTCTTACAGTACAAAAAATTGAGTGAAAAAATGACTACAAAAAATGACTAGATTGCAGTAACTTTGGGCATTTTTGACTACAAAATGACTAAGGGTCCTACTGTCATTTTGGACAAGTCATTCATGTAAATGACTACAGGTGTATTATCACCATCCATTCCTATCTTGGATGTAGAAATGGATGAGGAAAGATGAAGGTCGCACTTGATAAAGAAAAGAGAATTAAGGAAATGGCTAATGTCTCACCATGTGGAAAGTGCTAGCCTTGACTGCTAAAGTGGACGAACATGTGTCTAGTCATTTCTAAGTTGTCCTGAAGTTGCACATCACCCAACATACATCTAACGTGGACCTTCACAAGTCTAGTCATTTCTTAGTTATGATCAAGTTATGAGGAACCCTAGTAAAATCCAACGTGGACCTCCACATGGGAAGTCATTTCTCAATCGTGTTCAAGTTATACGTAACCCTTGTAGAATTTGACATGGATGGCCACGTCTGCAATCACGAAGGAGTCATTCTCCAATTGTGCATTAGTTGCATTTGGTCTCATTAATTGTGACATGTGGACAGTCATTTATAAGTCGTGTTACACTAAAGCCTAAAGGAGAGTAGTTGACTTCAGTAGTCACGTTCGAGTCATTCCAAAGTGATAGGATGAGGTGCCCACTGTTTGGAGAGTAGTCATTGTGTAGTCCTCAAGGAGTTCATTTACAATTGCGGTTCGGTCATTCTTCAATAGTGCCCAAATTCTCATTGTGAATGTAGTCTTCATGAAGATTTGTTCATGTCATGTGAATGACTTAGGGTTCAGAATTACATGTATTGTAGCTTGCAAGACCAACAGAAGCATAACATCCTCCTACCCAGTGCCTAATTCCATATCTTATTGAGAGGACTTCAGAATGCCTATTTCTAAAGTGGTGCATTGCATAGATGACCCTAAATTTGGAATTCACATGTTTTATCTACCATTGTGAACTCCATTCAATGCTTACAAGAAGAAAGTTGCAAAGGCCGTTTCGCATTCCAAATAGCCTGGGCAAGTCAAGGTCTCCATATTTACAAGAGTACAACCTATAAATCTAAAAGTTCAAACACTTATACAAGTGCCTACCACCCACTCGTCATAAAGAAGCAGAATTTTGTATCAAGTCGGTTTTACATACTGCTAGCTCTATATTACAGATGACCCCTTCACATGTTGAATGTGAGTCATGTCAGCGGCTTCAATAAGAAACATGAGTGCCACGTGTGCAATGAGAATGTTCCACACATCCACCTTCAACCAAGACTTTGGAATGGTCTTGAAGTGAAATTGGTGCTTACTTGGCAATCCGCTAATGGTCCCCACTTTGACTTTTTGCCGCACAGCCTAAGGGCTCATGAGGATCACTTCGTCACCGACATTTACCTACAACATAATAATACTTAGCCACTTTACAGTTCCAATAACTGAACACAGAAAAAGAAGTATAAACACTATTGGTAAGTAACTATATGACCAATACTCATTGACTAGGAAATGACTACAGGACGACTTCTTATATTCAACAACTACATTTTCAACGACGCATGACTAGATGTTAGTTGTCATGGCCCTAGTAACACCTTAAAGCTCCAACCACACTTCAAGAGCCCTTCACAGCTTTCACGGCTTACCACACTCCAATACCAATATCACTTAGGCTCAACTAATTAACACTGCACATGCCACACACTCACAGCATTAGTTTCCATTTCCAACTCACATTGCTAAGTCTTGGTGCCTAGGACTTCTAGCACGCACCCCACTCATGGCACTTAACATGTCACTTGGTGACATGGGGCGGAACTTCCATCTTACTATCCTAGGTCTCATGGTGGCACTACTCACCACGGTTCTAACCGCCCTTGTTTGCCACCCCACTTCATACTAGGCCCGTTGTGCATTTGCTACTCTCACACCAACACTAATCAGGACTCACAACTTAGGACACATGACCAAAGGCCTAGCAAGGAGTGGGACTCCAACCAACCGGTGCCCCAAGACACACACACAAGTGTCCCAAGGAGCCTTGAAGCCAATGGTGAAGTTACATCACCACTTGTGAGTCATCGAGACTCACCAAGGCTCCAACAAAGAGTGAGGAGTGAGACCAACCCCTCCTATAGTACTCTCTGTAGTCTTCGGTAGACCCCCCCTTGTGGGTCAAAGGGACTTCCCAAACCCCCTTGGGTTTTGGAAGACTACCCGTTTCCAACCGAAATCCCCAAGTTCTCCCTTTGTTTGGACTCCCAAACTTCCAAACTCTGTAACTTTGTTGTCAAGGCTTCAAATCCCACATGCAAGCCCATTGTGAATATCTACGCGACAATTAAATGTCGATGGACTACTCACTTGTCCCATTTGAACAAGTTCTCATAAAGTTATGTCTCTCCAAAGATTCGGATGCATCGAGAGTGGCGTCACACCTTCACCACGGCCCTTTTCTTGGCCATAACTTTTGCCTCATGGCTTAGAACCTCGTAATGCTTGGCATTCTAGGTTCCTTGTCTTTGTAGCTTTCCAATGATATTCTACCTGCCATGCTTTGTTGAGTGATTCCTTAAGAACCCCTCACACCTAGCCTTTGAGTGTCTTGGCGCCACCGGGACACCCCCAACTTTGAACGGCCACAACTTCTAGCCTACTAGTCCAAATCACACATTTTTTTGAACGGTTAGAAGCATCTTCTCAAGATCTTTTTAAAAATGTAAGACATGCCACAATGCCCTTCGTAAACAAGGCGTTATTGTGCCCTGTTTGCTCAAGAGTCTCTCATTTCTCCCTTTTTAACCTATTGCAATGCTTGGGAAGTCACCTCCAAGGTCCCCCTTGCTCACTAAGGCACTTTGAGCACCCTAAAGAGATAGGGGCGTGACACATAGCTTCCCAATGATTGTCTACCGATTAATGAGTAGGCCTACAGTTTTAGCCTTCTACTACGTCTTTCTAGGTTTGCATTAAAATTACTAGCCTTGGATTAGTCCTCTATCTATAGGGTAGGGATGCTCACGGTCTACCAGTCAGTCCCCAACTTCGGCGTGACTTGAAGAAGTCATTTACAAGTGAGAACGTACACTGCATAACTGAGTCTTGACTTCATGAAGTCATTTGTGTCTCATGTGTGGATGATGAAGACTCCTAAATGACTGACGTCAGTCGCGTTGAAGTCAAAGTGAAGGGCAAGACCCGATATTTTTTTTCCATCCTTCTCCCCCTCAATTAAACACATTCCCTTCTGCAAAGCTTCATAGATGTCTAAAGGTGCCACATTTTCCCTCCAAGTACTGCTCTTTTTGGACATGAATGAATCTCATGTGCAAATTATTGGGAATCACGGACATCACATGCGATTTCATAGGACTTCTTTGCACTTTGTTAATGGCGGTTTTGAATGGGTAAGTGCTAATTGCTACGAGGAGGTCTAGGTCAAGTACTAGACACAACAAGACACGTAGGAACATTCAAATGATGTTGATGGCCTACCTTGATGTATTCATTCATGTTCAGTATTTGCTAGGTTCTTTGTAGACTTCAACTTCATTTTGTCCTCAGCTGAGAATAGACAATTTGGAGTTCCTTTCTAAGATTTCTATTGGTGGACCAAATGCCTAGGCAAGCACCAAGAAGTCCACTTCCTCTTTCGTGCAGTTGAGATACATGGAGCAACAACTATCAGACTTTTTAGAACATCGGGCATATAGGCAAGTTGCACGCACAACTATTCAATATTATTAGGCAATATTAGTAGGTAGTTGAGCTGAAGCTACCTTAGTGGTACACCGACGCATGACCCTTCAGTACAATGCCGTGCCGTAGAGTTTTGAAGGCCACACCCTTTTTCTATAGGAAGAGGCATAGAATTATCACTTCCAATTATGATGAAGAAAGAGATGTCATCAATGGACCAATTGACCTTGGTTCCATCATTGAAGGCTACACTTCCACATCCATGGTAGAAAATGCAAGTTCAATGATAGAGCATTTGATGCAAGCTACAACCATAGGCACATGTACTTGTAGTACGGGCTTACTCTTTGAGACAGTGCCTGAGTGTGCTTCTCCTAAACTTGAAGTGCCTTATGATAGTCAGAAATCAATTTCTTTCAAGAGAAAAATCAGTTTCCACAATATGGTAGAGGAGGCTCTTGGTCCTAGCTACATGACATTAGTAGAGCAGGACAGTACGTCCAATGCAATAAAAGTAATGCAACATCCTACAGAGCTATCAAAAAGTGAGGAGTCAACCATTGTTTCAAAGAGAAGGAAGTTTTCAATGGCCCATATGTTACGTCTTGCAAAATAATAGAAGAGGTGGTAGGGGTGGTTTCCACTACCTTCTACTACAGTGTTGTCACAATTTTTGTAATTTGTCTTTGTGGGTTCAAATCTGTCTTGTTGTACTGTGGTTTTCATTTGGTGTCAAAGATATGTGCGCATCAGAGGAAGCCCATACCTTTCTAAAATTCTTTTGAACTGAAATGGACCAAAAACTTCCATGATACCTTGATATACATCAAGTGCCTGCACTTAAAGTTAGAAGGACAAGCACAAGGTAGATGAAATTAATTCTGAAGTGCATGAAGACATTTTGAAGTCAATATATAGTAACGTTTTGCATGTGGGTAGTCATTTTCAGGCGAATCCAATTATATTAGAGTAGCACTTTTGTCCGTTTGGAACTTGGACCCTCTGTAGCATTATGAGTCCTCTACATGGGCATTCTTGACTTACCCTATGTACCCTATGCATCATCGTAGGCTGAAAAGTATTGGCATTGTCAACAAATATGATTCTTGCAAGATTGCCATTATCAAACAATCAGAGACAAAGATTATGTGACAACCGCCTGTGGCTACGAGAGCTATAGAGCGAAACAGAGTACAATGTGTCAAAACTACATTGTCCATGCATTGAGTGTCAAGATTGTCATCGATTGTTGATCCAAAATGTACGCACACACCTCATCTACTATGGTAGACAACCAGAATCACGAATGTGGAGAGGACCAAGCCCTTGCGATTTTTTAGACGAAGAGTGGGAGCAACAATTTCAGGAAGCAATTGCCAAAGTGATAGTGGAAGTCCCTATTCACGAGGATGTAGGGGGGCAGGTTCAAGATGTCATTGTGGAAGTCAATGCAAATGTGGATACACAAGGCATGATACAACAAGCATCAAGGCTAGTGGAAGATCGTGAGATTTCAACAGATAGAATAGCACAAGAAGTTGGCGATGCTTTTGGTGCAGCAAACTTCCTTCATCAAGATATCGTGGAAGGGGGTCCACATGGAGGTGAAGACGTTGAAGAATGTGACGGAATGCCTTTGGATGGGGATGTGAACGAGCCCAATTTTGACACCACTACAATGGATGAGTCTCTGGAAGCCTTATACAATGGTTGCAAATCTAGCAAGTTGGCAGCCATCGTGTTGCTCATGAACCTCTGCACTGTTCATGGTGTAAGCGATCACTACACCAATGAGCTATTCAGTCTCCTACACCTCCATCTCTTGCTAGAGAAAAATACATTGCCCAAATTGTACCATGCAGCAAAGACCCTTATAGTGAAACTAGAATTGACATACAATAGCATCGATGCTTACGAGCGAGGATGTGTACTCTTTTGTGGGGAACATGAACATGCCATGCGGTGTCCTAAGTGTGGTGGTCGCCGATATAGAGATGAAGAGCGATGTTGCTTCCCACTAAAGGTTCTTCGTCACTTTCCCCTTATTCTGAGGTTGCAACAAATGCTTAGGAGTCGTGCTATCTCGAAGTTGATGGTCTGGCACTCCGAGAATCAAAGCAACTAGGAGGGAGGGGATGGGTTGGTGAGGCACCCTTGCAACTCGAAGGCTTGGAAGCATTTCCATGAGAATGTGGACCTAACATTTGTTGAGGACCCCCGGAATTGTCACTTTGCCTTAGCTGTGGATAGAGTCAATCCTTTCAAGCAAAACCATAGTGCATGGTCCACTTGGCCAGTGCTTTTGTTGAATTACAATCTACCCCCGTGGTTGAGCACAAAAAATTTCTTCATTATATTGTCCCTCTTAATTCGTGGGTGGGATTCAGTGACCTCCAATGTATTTGATGTTTTTCTAGAGCCCCTTCTGGAAGAGATGCTAGAGTTGTGGGATGGAGTTTTGGCTTATGACATTACAAAGGATGATGGTGAGAGATTATTCTAACTCTGTGCCATGTTGCTCTGGACAATTCATGACTTCCCTGGCTATGGCACTATAGGTGGTTTCTCTCATCAAGGATATGTTGCTTGTCCATGGTGTGGTGCTGATCTAGGCGTAGAGCATTCCGTAGAGCTTGGAAAGTGCACGTATAGTGGAACACGACGCTAGTTACCCAGAGGTCATCCGTATAGATCAAAGGCCATGATAGATCAATTCAATGGTGACATTGAAAACCGACCCAAACCATGTGCAGTCACAATGGAGGAACAAATGCAGCATGCAATGGAGTTTGAAGCCTGGAAAGTAGTTGGAAACAAAGATGGGGCTTCTAGAGACCCGTCGAAATTGCATGGCTTGAAGCGACTAAGCAGTCTATATAGATTGCCTTATAGGAAGGTAAGTGACACCAATCAATCACTAATGGATAACTTTGTAGTGACTAAGGAGTCGTGTAGGAGTCATTCATAAGTCATTTCTATGCCTATCAAGCATGGTAAGTGACTTCTTCATGACTTATCATTTGCGTGAGGTCCGGGATGGGGTTGAATGCCTTAAAGTACAATTCAACGAACCCTAATCGCAAGGGAGGATTTCAACTTCAGTATTCTGGGAAGTAATGATGTAATTTTCTTTCATGCCCTACATTTTTTCCTATGTTGATGTTATGTGTCACCACTTATTGTCTATGAAATTGCCTTTCCTTAAACTGACCCCATTGTTGACTCCGTCATGTGCAACTTCTTCTCATTCGCTACATACTAGACATGATGCACTATGAGCTAAACCTGGTTAAGATCTTCTTGAAAACCATAACGGGAAAGAAGGACACCATGAAGGTTAGGAGAGACTTGCAGAGGAAGAATGTATGTAAGCACTTATGGTTGACGCCTCATCCACGGAAGCCTAGCAAAATGGTGAAGCTTCGTGCACCATATGTTCTATCCAATGATGAGTTCGAGGAATTTGCATAGTGCATTGAATCCTTAAAGACACCAATAGGGTATTCTTTTGACCTCGACAAGTACATTCGGAAAAAGAATTTTGGGGATATGAAATCCCATTATTACCATGTGTTCATGCAACAGGTTTTGCCATTAGCACTTCGTGGGCTCATGACACCCGGGCCAAGGATGGCAGTCATGAGATTGGGTAGGGTCTTTTGGTGCCTTTGCACAAAGGTTTACAACCCGGACAACTTTCCATCATTGGGGGATAATGTCGCGGAAAGTATAGCTCTATTGGAGATTGAATTCCCACCATCCTTTTTTGATGTAATGCCACATCTACCCTATCATCTTGCAAAGGAACTAGACTTATGTGGACCAATGAGTGTGAGGTGGATGTATCCTATGGAGCGTTATCTAAAAGTTCTAAAGAACCACGTGCAGAATACGACGCACCCTGAAGCATGCATGGCAAAGGTGTACATGAAAGACAAATGCATTGGCTTCGTCACTGAGTACCTACAGAGATTTGAGGCCACGCAGAGACATGTATGGGATGTTAACGAAGAGTATGGTGATGCCGAGGAGGTGTTACAAGGTGTGGGCAAGCCACATGTGATGAGCCCTGACCTTAGAGACATAGCCCACTGATACGTATTCTCAAATGTGTCCATTATGGTAGATCTTTATGCATAAGTCGTAGCCTAAACCATCTTCTGTGTCGTCATTCTATCCATAGCTCCAATAGTGCCTTCCTAAACCAACCATGCACATCGTTGGTAGATGCACTATGTACAGTTAACCTCGTAGTATTGTCAGAGACATGAATCAGTCATTTTGAAGTCATGTACTTGGTGCCGATCTTTTGTGCTAATTCACAATGACTTCTTCAAGTGATGTGCAAGTCATATTCACATTAGGGACATTCCTGACCTGCCTGTTACTGGAGGTAGAGCTTGGTCTCTCCTCCATGTTATGGATTTTTTCTTTTGCAAGGGGGATGAACAAAATTTGTCGTTTGTGACATAGGAAGTGGGTAGAGGAAGTACGAACTAATCCAAAAACTTTGCTAGTAACTGAGTGGATGCACACCGTTGTGGAGGATTCTATTATGGATTTGAGAAGCACAAATGAGATGGAACAAGTCCTCTTGAGCAAGAAGCCATCGCATCGCACAACTCGATATGCACAGATCATGGCATTTGGAAACCACTTCTGAGTGGAGGATGAGACAACTGCTCAATTGGTTTCCTACTATAGTGGTGTGGCTTCCATGTTTCAATTGCCATCAAAAAGTATTGAAGATGCATCAGTGAACTATCTTGGAGTGCTGAAAGACATACTGCATCTAGATTATGGAGGTCTTCATACCCAAATTATTCTCCTTCGATGTAAGTGGGCGAAGTACCACGACAATCAAGGGAACCTGACATATACGCGGGATGACTTTGGCTTCCTTGTTGTGAAATTACTTCACATGGCGGAGCCCTTCATTTTCCCAAGTCAAGCCACTCAAGTTTTCTTCTATAATGTTGTAGAGAAGCCCGGATAGAAAGTAGTTTTACGCTCAGAAGCAAAAGCAAGACGGGAGGTCGTGGAGACCTCAGACACCTTCATCAACACGAATGTGGAGTCCATAGGGCTGACTGCTCCAAGAAGGTAGCATGATCGGGAGCAACCAATGAATTTAGTAGGGGCCATCAAATTGTTGGCAAAAGAGACCTTATTGGCCCAAGAAGAATACGAAGGTGCTAAGTTGTAGTTGCTTATCAAGTACATGCTTAGACATGTCCTAGATTCCATAGAGCTTTTAGAGTTCTCTACGTACTTGGCAATGGAAGTCATCTACGATGCAGGTAAATCAAAAACCAAATCGCAATAAAGTAGAGGAACAGTAGTCGAGAAGTAGTGCATGATCTTCTCTAGTCACATATGAGTCATTCTGAAGTCATTCTTTAGTAATGCTGGAGAGGCAATGTAGTAGTAAATGTAAACGAGAATCGATAGTACATGATACTACAGTAAGTGGCGATGGAAACCAAAATGAAATCGACTGTAAATTTCCTGAAATGTAGTAGACTTCTACCCTACAGTGTCCACAAATATTTGTCGCTATCTTCACTTCATGCAATTTCCATAGTTCTGCCAAACTTTTGTGCTAAACCATTATATTCAACATACTATGACTAATTGAAGAGCCCACCAATTTTGTAGCATTTTCAATACCCATATAAATTAAAAAGAACTAGATAAATGAAAAACAATTGAAAAACATTTCGAAGTACAAGAAAAAAAACCAAGCAAGACTAGCCTTGTAGGAAGATACAAACAAGCATTAGAGGAATGTGAAGGGTGGAAAAAAGACTAAAGATAAAATAAAAAGGCGGGTGGGAAACATTTTCAAATATATAGCTCAAAAATTCGAAATGGAAGTTGAAAAAATAAAGAAAGTAGGGAGAAATGATGAAGATTCTAAGCAAACAAAGATTAGGTTGTCCCAATAAAATTTGACAAACTTATGGTGAACACTCCCCAAATATAAGAAAGCCTAACCCCCAAAAAGGAAGTACAAAATAAATAAAACGCCCTAAACTTGAAAATCAAAATGAAGAATCAAAATTCAATTAACGGAAATAAATGAATTCGTGGAAAATAGGTCCTACATGCCTTCCTCCTGTGTCTCTTCCTTCACTATGTCGTACAAGAAGTAAAAGAAGAGTTGGAGGACACGTCTGCCATCTTTCACCCTATCATTTCTCATTCGCAACTGCCGTAGCCATCTTAGTCATTCATGAGTTGTATTTTAGTCATTTCTCAGTCGTTTTTACCATCAACCAGTCATTTCGTACGTGATTGTGGCCTCTACGTTGGAAGTTACAATGCCCATGTCACACAGTCGACAAAGTTCTGAATGAAATGCGGGGGATGAAAAGTAAACCTCCTGCGGTCTTCATCCTCTAGTCATGCTAATGACTGCAAAATGACTCGAGCGTTGTTGGACATTTGCTGTAGGTGCAATTACAGAGCACAAGTCATTTTCTAGTCACATTTTTGAAGGAGTTACATCCTACAATCGGATTTGTGCCCATTTTCTTGTAGTGGTAATGGTTAAACCAATCTGGATTTGGAATTAAAGTTGCTTAAGCTGTAGAGATAAAGTGGTTCTTCCCTTATTATTCTTGCTTTCACCTCTCTTCACTACATGTGAATGAACTTTTGAAATACTTATGTGTATAACTGTGGTCTTGTTGAATTTTCTATATGTAATAAAGCTTTAAGAATATATTTTGAATTGTATGTAAAAGTCCTAGTGATTGGGCATTGTTTGGATGTTGTGAAATTTCTTACAAAACTACACTACTTGAAGTTCTACTTGATGGCCATAGAAATTATTCATATTCAATATCATTAAGACCCCTTCCAACTCTACTATTTTAGGCCTTTCTTAGCTTGAAAAATATCATTTCTCAATAGACTAAAAATTGTGGAAATTATCATTTCCAATAAAACTTCTTTTAATATAATTTACTAGAAAGCCTCCAACCATCCAACCCTTATTTATTGGAGCTAGATACTAAATGAGAGTAGCTAAAAATAATAGTTCTTTATCTATCTACATAATCCCAACAAACAAGTACTTCAAGAAGTGTTTCGAATCAATACAAAAAAATTCAAAATCGATCTGAAGAAAAGAAATGCTAGCTAACATCTTACTAGAACATCATCCATACAATTGTACCATTAATCTTCAAGACGGGTCCCAACCACCATTTGCTTCATTCTATAACTTATTGTAGAATGAATTTTCTACATTGAAGGATTGTATCAAAGAAAACCTTGCAAAGAATTTTATTCAACATTCTAAAGCCCTAGCAAGAGTAGTAGAGCACCAATATTGTTTGTCAAGAAAAAAGATGGATCCTTGCAAATGTGTATGGATTCACATGGATTGAATAAGTTGAAAATAAAAAATTACTACCTATTGCTATAGATATTTGAACTATTTGATCAACTTGGGCAAGCCAAGATGTTTACAAAGATTGATCTTTATGGAGTGCACAACTCAATATGATTAAAAGAAGGGGAAGAATGGAGGACTGCATTTCAAACAAGGTATGGGCATTTTAAAAACAATATCATGCTATTAGAGTTGCTAGCACATGAGCCTGTGAGCGGGAAAAAATTTCTAGAAAAAAAGAGTGACGAACCTATGACATGGGTGTATAGAATTTTAAATTTTAGGAAATACTAGTTAATTTTGTCCAAATTTGAAGTGACTTACATATTTAAAAAAAATATGTACCAACATTTGAATTTGATTGAGTCATTGTTTGTATGTTTTATAGCCCCCCCTACATGCAACATATTTCACACCCTTTTATTTACAAGAAGACACCCAATTTTTTTGGTTAAGGCACTTTGGTGGGTGTGAATCTATTTCTCCTTTTTACACCCTATTTTTTGGGTAAGACACTTTTGGTGGTGTGAATAATTTTTTGTGTTTTACACCCAATTTTTTTGAAGATTTAGACTTTTTGGTTGGTGTGAATATACTATTTTCCACACCCTATTATTTTTATAAAGACACTTTGGTTGGAGTGAATGATTTTTCATTTTTACATCCTATTCTTTTTATAGGCACTTTAGTGTGTTAATTTATTTTTGTATGTAAGGATCCCAACACTTGGGCTTTTTACTTTGCATGAATTTCTTTTTCACACCCTATTTTTTTGTTAAGACAATTTGATTGGTGTGGACCTTTCTTTTTAACATCTCATAATATTTAAAAGACACTTCAATGGGTGTAAACTTATTTTTTATTTTCACACCCTATTTTTTGGGATAGATAGTTTGGTTGGTATGAACATACTATTTTCCACACCATATTAATTTTATGAAGAGATTTTATTAAGTTTATGTCACAGTGGACTTTGTCACAAAATCCTCATTGGTAGAGGAATCTCATGTCTCTCTACCCTTAGATGTTGATCCATCTATAAACTCTAGAACATTGAAAGCATATGTTTGTTTACGGGGTTTAGGTTTAGAGCAACCAAACTCCGCAAACATCAATGCCATTTGCTTGGCATACACTAAAAGATCAAATGACTTCTCTAGATTCAAGAGAAGTCTTCGCTCCTTCATCACTACATCTGTCGACATCAACCCCTTGCGCCTACAAACAAGAATGATTTAATGTTAGATTCATTAAGCATTAGAAGTACAATGCACACAGAGCTTTCACAAATCTTTAAACTTCCTTACTAGGTATATCCCTCTGAATGAACTTCCAAGGTACCACGTTCATGGCGTCTAGATCTTCTGATTTTGGAACTTCAATTGGCAAATCATTGACTTCAACTGCCACCACAATAGGAGTCGTCTTTTGCATGGGCAAAAGAAGGGCTTCAAAAATTTCTTCATCCTCTTCCAAAGCCATGATGTGGTGTCCCTTGTCATGACATGCCATAATAGAAGCACTTGTGATGAATAACAAACAATTTATTACTTGAATGATTTCATATACATATTTGAATTTAAGCTCACAATTTTTGGATTCAAAACTTACCTGTAGATGCTATGCAATCTAGAACCAAATCCCCTTTTTCAATTGTCCCTTCAATGATGAATTGGTAAAATCTTGCATCTTTCTCTCGAGCCCCTCTCCATAGCAATGATGTCGCCTCATTCGTCAACATGGTCTCCTTTGTGGTGTAGTTGATCAAAATGTTGTCTCATCTTATGTCCAATTCTGCCTTTAGCATTGATGGTAAGCGCTTGAAAGAGAAATTCAATTTTCCTCTCTCACCAAGGTCTTTCACCAAGAGGGTGATGCCAAACTTTAAAGTCTGTAAGAATAGGAACCAAATACACATTAGATATAAATGAACAAAAATAGACAATGTCAAATGCCTAATAAATTGTGAATAATCGTAAAAAGTTTACTGTGGTCATCTTGTTCAAAGCCGAGGTCAAGTGCACACAATTCATACCCATCCACTCCTTCTTCACAAATGTGGGGTACAACTCACATAGTCCTACAATGACGCCCTTCACATTGGTGCTCCACAAATGAAAGACAACTATGCAATCATGGTCTTGTAAATGCTTCTCTGCAAAGAAAATGCCATTGCTATGGCCTCATACTCTATATCTAAGTTCCATGTAGGCACGTGATTCGCCAGAAAAGGCACCCTTGGTACAGGTAGATTTTACTCATAGTCAAAGAGAATGAGGTCCACTAATGGATGACGGGTGACTTTATTGTCATACATACAAGCCTTCCCAGTTGACATCTACAAACAAATTTTCATTCAAATAATAAATACTTTTGAAAGAAAATATTCATGTAATTTCATAATATAATGAATTTGAGTATTATGAGAAAAATTAAGTTACCTTCTTAAGGAAGTCTACAATCTTTGTATAGCAATTTGGTTTGTCAATTTTCTCATTGTCCATGACATCCACAATGGAGATGTTGAGGACCAACTCCTCTGAATTCACCTCCTCATAGTCATTAAGGACTATGACTTGCATACCTTGAGTGACGATATCTTCTGTGAACTCTACAAGAACATCCTTCCTCTTCAACCCACTCTGAGATTCGACTTGCATTTAAAAGCTTTGGTCCACTGTAGAAGTCGCTAGAATTTGGTCCACACCTTCTACCTTCTTCTTGCCCTTCCCCTTGCCCTTCCCCTCCTTCTCTACCTCCTTCTCTTTCTCCGCCAACTTTGCCAAGAGCTCTCCTTCTTTCTTTTGCTTGTTCGCCCGAACTTCCTGTTCCTTGCCCTCTTTCTTCTTGTCAACAACAATCCTCTTCACAATGGCCCTCTTCTTTTGAGTGTCTATGAGGTCAACAAACTCTGGTACATCCAAATCAGTAACTCCAAGTCCATCAAAGGACTTTCTAAGCTCTACCTCCGACAAATGAGTGAATGTCTGTGGACAATCCAAGTACCAACCTCCACTAGTCAAATGGGTTGTGGTAAATGTTTGAAGCTGACTCAAAATATACATACACTCTAACGCACTGAGGTCCAACCAAGTGGACAAGAATGGAGGAAGATCCTCCTAAGCAATTGCATTCTTTGCTAGAAGCTCATGCTTAAAGAAACTGCCAATTACAAAAGAACAAGAAAGTCTAAAGTTAGAAAGTACAATATAAAGGCAACTCCATTTCATAATATATCAAATGAAAATATAGTGCTATACTAGTAACCATTCACAAAGGACCTCCTAACAATGAGGAGCGTCACTGTACAATAATTGCAATAAAATCATGAATATAACATATTAAATAATTTTGAAATTGATGGCATAACCAATAGTTGGGGTAGTAAGAAGTAACTCCAAAAGAGCTGTTAGATCTAACGGCTCTTTTCGGAGTACCTTACATTACCCCAACTTTTGGTTTAAAGTAGAAAATTTCAAAAGTACTCTATGCTTTGATGAATCGTAAGAGTGATGATTTACAATTTTCTAATGCTCATTTTACATTAAAATCAGCTCTAAAAAAGAAGGAAATTAAAAGAAATCAAACACTCATTGAAAAATAACCCTTTTCACTACCAAGTCTGATCCATCATAGCTCATAAAGGAGTTCGATTTTTTGAAAGCATTGGCTCCTTTGAATATAGGGCCAAAACCTTTCTCCAAAATCTTCCTCCTCCACCTTTCAATATATTTTGGTAGAGTCTCTAGCTCAAGTGGGCGGCCATGTTAATGTTGATGTTGTCTTTCTTTATCACATTGTCAAAGTACTCCACAACAACTTCCTCATTCTACACAAAGACCTCATTAGTTCACTTCTACATTGTTTGAAAGGCAATAAATTTTAAAACCATATAATGTGACAAAAGATTACAAAAATCACACATACTTTTCATGTGATTTAAAAGTTTAAAAAATACTCACCCTTGCCTACCAAACACACTTGTTGAGGAAGGGCAACAACTTTTCTTCAAAAACAGGCTTGGGTGGGAACCGCCTAGCATCTCAGGAAGGCACGGAGGAGTTCCACCACTTCAAAAACTTTGACTTGTGCAAGGCTGACGTATTGCATGTGGCAATAAGTTGTAGTTTTTCAAGGGTCATCTCCGGCACCTCATTTGTGGTCCAATGCTTTTCAATCTTTATAATGGAATGCAATGTTGTTTTTAGCTATTATAAAATGCAAAGGCCAATTAAAGAAACTATATACATAGTTAGAAAATACAAAATATACCTCTTGAAGAAATGTTGGCCCATGTGCAAGATTTGCTACTACGAGCAATTCCCCATTTTCGCAATCAACTTCATGCCCCAATCTTTTGCTCCAAGTCTCATGGCATTTGCAAGCCCTTGGTTTCTCTTTTCATCAAAAGGTGTCACCTCAGTGTAGACACATACTACAACATCTGCTGCTTGTGTTATCTCTTGCTGCAAAACTCCAACAACATTTAAATTACCTAAACCTTCAAGAATAGGTGAAGTATACACCAAAATCATTTAAAACCATAAAAATAAAGTAAATATGTACAACAAAAATGCTCATCCAAAAAACAAAAGCCATGAGCACCTCAATCGGCATTGAATACCAATGCTTTCTTTCTAATTGGACAATACAACGTTTCTTCTCTGAGGGCTTCAACATGTCAATAAATTACTCCAACGGAAGAAGCCCATACTTTTGCATGTGGTAAAGAGTGTGTACCAAGTTGGTCTTTACATGAGAGTCCTCCGTAGATCTAATATTTTCCAAAAAAGGTTACTAATGCAAATCCTAGATAAAAAATCAATCTCAAAAACTAACAGAGAAAGAAAAACAAAATGAATAACTAATCAAAGCCTTCAAAGTCACTCACTTGTTGATGTCACGCATCATTTGCATGACCAACTAAATTTTCCCTTTTGTTTCTAAAATGATGCAGTCAAGCACTATGTGCTACTTTGGGTGTGACATGTATAGCCTTCCAATGTGATTCATCCAAGCTTGAAGCCAGTGATTTCCATCACACAAGAAACTTTAAGTTCTTCATGAACTTCAATTCGGGCACCAAATCCACATAGGCACTGAAATTGTCATTTTTTACCTTCCACAAGGAATCCCACAAGTTGATCTCCTCTTCGGTGAATGTAGAACTCTCACCAAACTCATTTGTTGTGGAAACATAGAAGACCGATGCTCCTTCACAATATCTAATAGCAAACTCCCTCTCCAATTCGTCAACATCAGAAGAAAGAGTGGGTCTAACCATTGGCATTGCCACCAACCTACACAGTGGAATATTCAATCACGAATACTTTTTGGGCTTCATCCTTAAACTTGTGATGGTTGCCACAAAGTCCACCTTCTACAATTGGTGAAGCTCATCTTCCAATAACTCCTTCTCCTCCTCCACATCATCAATGTCCTCTATCTCAAAGTTCTCTTCTTCTTCTCCACCAATCTTAGGTTGCATCACATTGTTAGTACCTGATGTCTATGAAGGCTCATTTTCTTGTGTACAAGCAATAGTACAGTCCTCCATCTTCAAACACAAGAACGAACTTCAAATTCATTGGAACTTCAATGTAGAGAGTGAATAAAATACTAAATGCATGCTCTTGAATTAGAAGCATTCATTTCACAACAATGCCAAGAAAACTCTATTAAACATGATGGTACAATCATTGATGTGAGAGTTGAAACTCTCCTAAAGTAGCAATTTGATTAAAATTCAATCAATATCAACATTTTCATCTGAGTCTGAGCTTAAATGAATAAAAACCACCTCATGCTTTTTCAATTGTACACTACGTGCATAATCACAATACTCTTCAACTTGAGGGCTAGAAATAGACACTGAAGAATGACATTTATAACTGTACTAAGTACTAGATCTCTCTTGTGAAAATAAATTTTTTTTCCTTTTTTGCTAACCACTATAGTGACTGAGGTATGATTGCTCATAATTATCAACAGCATGGTCATAAGCATCTATAATGTTGTTGAAGCTTACTAGCTCTTTCTCCCCTTTTGGTAGGACCTCCATGGTCAAATTGTCCTTTGTGGGCACGGGAGTCAATGGCACCATTTTGTTGGCAACATGTTGAACCTCTGCCATCACACTTGCTACCTCTGATGAAGAAGCTGGACCAACGCGTTGATTGGTCGTTACCATCTACACATGTCAAAACTAGTATATAAGCATTTCAAATGTCATGTGCAATTAAATTACAGTAAAAAAAGTGAATTTCAAATGTACATATCTCAATACAATAAGTAACAATGAATATAAAACATGTGTAATTTAGCTTGGTGGAGACTTACATATTAATACCATTGACAAATATGGTGACATGATATTCTAGTGACTTATTCCAAAACTAAAAACAAAACCAATATCCAATTCATTTTTTGAAATCCAAATATAAACTTCACTAAGTTAGGAGTCAAAACATTTTGTAGTCCTTCAAGTACAATTCAATCAAAATGATAAGATTTAAGGTGGACATTAATTCCATTTCCTAATGAACTAAACATGACATTGAAAAGCAAAACATTTCTAAATGATGTCACTTGAACTATGAAAACAAATAGGGATAAGAAAATTTCAAACTATTCTTCTTACATATGCCCAAAATCAATGTAAGAGAATATAAAGGTCTACATAATCAAATCTTTTTTAATGCCAATTAAAAAATGTCCAATATCTAACCAAGCATATGTCCTTTACAGTACATGAAGACATCCTAGAAATATAGGGTTGGAATAAAATATCTAAAACTTGTTGTCAACACTTTAAGAAGAGAAAAAACATTTTTGGTGGTATTGGGAGGTACACCCCAAAACACCGTCGGATCCGATAGTGGTTTGGAGGGTACCTCCCAATACCACCAAAAATTGTTTCTTTCTAGGGTTTTCAAGGTGAGTGACTTTCTACCACTTCATCTCGAAGTAGTTGTGTGCGATCAAACAATTGACAAAGGAAGATTTTGAAATCTTGCGCGACCACTTCTATCTCGAAATGTCTATCTCCAACAGCTAGTGAACAATAGATTGGGCCTCCAGAAGACACTAAAAATTAGATGTACCACCGAAAGTGACAATAAACATTGACTAGGGTTCCGATGGAAGACACTAAGCAACAGATTTAGTCACGAAGGTGATAGTAAACATCAGTTGGGCTGAAGCTAACGATAGGCATCTTCTTCGAAGTTGGCAAGAAGTATGTCAATAAGGGCTCAATGCGAGATAGGGAGCATTGACTTTGTCCCTAGGTGACATTGAATTTGGAGAATGCACAAGCTTCTATAGATGTTGTTTATGTTGGCCAAGGTACATGGTTTCACAATCTCAAACCCTTACGTGGTTGGTGCTCAATTTTTTTGATCAAGGTGCATTTGGTGGACCAATTTCTAGGGTAGTGTGAGCTATCCTCCAAACCACTATCGAATCCGCCTGGTGGTTTGGGGGGTAGCTCATGCTACCCCAGAAATTGGTCATTCTCAAAGAACAATTGCAAATTATTTGTTTTCTTCAATTCTATTCATGTGCAAAGGTGAAAACGTTGCCCTACTTTACGGCACTTTCAACCAAAGGATTCAAAGCCTCTAAAAGAGGGCTTCGTGATGCATTTCCCAAACTACAGGGATGCAATTGCAACAATTGTAGGGCTTTAGATCTAGAAGCAAAAGGGGGCCAATTATTCAATGGAGTTTTGGGATTGTGGGTTGCGCCTGACCAAACACAAGCAAGTTTGAATCTAAGCTTCCTAAGCTCTTGACTTTCTATTAGGGTTTTGTCAAAGAGACCAATTGTGTGAGTATTGCACGGTACCCTCTAGACTATTGTCAGATTTGATGGTGATTTGGTAGGTACCTCACAATACCTACATAATTGGTCTTGGGGGAGGTCTAAATTTGATGAGTTATCAAAGATTTGAAAACAAGAGCTAGGGCCGCAATTGTAGAGGAGACAAGCTCCGACACAAAACTCGCGGTGGTGATTTGGCAATGCTGAACTTGTGATGGTGATTTGCAATTGACTGAAACAAAACTTGAACACAAGTACACAATCCTCGCTTACGGTACTCCTCATAGCATTCAAAGGAGGGCATTAGACACATTTCCCAAACTACAAGGATACAAGTGTAGCACATTTACGGCTTCAAATCTAGAAGCAAGAGGGAGCTAGTTTAGGGTGGAGTTGTGGGATCATGGGATGCACCTTACTGGACGCAAGCAAGTATGAATCTAAGCTTCCTCAGCTCTTTACTTTCTATTTTGGTTCTATGAAGGAGACCGATTGTGTGAAAACTGCCAATTCTATCAAGGAGACCGATTGTGATTTGATGGGTACTCCAAAATACCCACATAATCGATCTTGGGAGAGGTCTAAATGTGAAGCATTATCTTTGATTTGAAAATAGCTTCAATTGCACAAGATCTAGGCCACAGTTGCAAAGGAAACAAGCTCTATAGTGGAACCAGTTCTGGTGATCTCACGATGGTTTTCGATTGAACGAAATCTAGCAATCAACTAAAACAAAATCTCACCCCACACTAAACTCCCGCTCAAGTAAGGTGTCACTCATCTTAAACAAAGATTTATTTAGTTTGAAGACCATTGCAACCCACCCTACTGGTGCTTCCGATTCTAATTTCAATCAATATGTACTATTGACTTGAGCTGAAGGTGTTGTGAAAGTGGAATTTATCGTAATTTGCTACTTGGAGGAGTACAAAAGAAATAAGTCTTGATGATTTCTACTTGAGAGAAATCTTGTGTTCACAGCGAAAAGAATAAGATACAATAATTCTATCAAGACGAAGGGGAGAGGGGAGGAATAAAACACTATGGGTATCCTTATCTTAAACTTTTGACATTAAATTTGTCACATTGCCTTGCATGTCTATCGATTTTGCAGCATTCTCATACGTAGGGACTGTGCATTGGCTTCAAATTGTGAAGGCAAGAAAATTTGTTTCACAAATAGGGATGGCATGGAAAGGTGATGAAAGCGTACCTTTTGTTGTTGTTCATGAACAAGTTGTGCTTCCTGGACTTGTGCAACATGTGGAACCATCCCCTCCACCTGAGCTATGCTTCTTGTGGTTTGCTTCATGATCCCTTGATCTTCTTTGTCACGAGCCATAATCCCGGAATATCCCAGGTTAATAGTAAACAGTTTATAATTGTATAGAATTTTTCCAAAATTCTAATAGGAAAACAGGATTAGAACCCTCTTAGCCTAAACATCTCCCTAAGGCTAAGAAGATGCTCTAGGTGTTCTGTAACAAGATCCCGGACGGAACTAGATTCTGAAAACCTGGATAGCGACAGCCTATAGTCTAGAGTTCCAGTCTAGGAAAATAGGGATTCGTTACGGGTAAACAGTCCGCTTCAGGAACGGTCAGTAAGATGACAGGTACTTAACCCCACCACTCTCATTTGTTCTTCCTCTTTCTTCCACAACTGTTTTGTACGCGTATAGTTGAGAGAAAGAGTGGTGAGTTAGTGATCGCTTCAAGAGCTACTAACTGTCCAGATCTCAGTCTAGTCTTTAGTTTGTATTGGCGGAGGGGGATATCCGGAAACCAATGGTGACGGGGCGAATGGTTTGTCCAACCATTCTGGAAAGGCTGAGAGAGCGGTCACAGTTGGAGGATGATCTAAGTGAGATAGGATGTGTTGACCTATTCTTGAGGCCATGGATAGTGAAAAATGATAGGATGATTTAGGAGCTTATTGTAGGTGTCTCAAATCAGTACGAGTTGATAATGAGAGGGCGACCTAGAACATGGACTAACTAGGTCTAGGCCAAGGTTTACAGATTCCCCCAAAAGGGATCCGGATTAACCTCCCGGATGGATGAATTTGTAGTAGGAAAGTTTAGGAATGTAGCTCATTCCAAGGAAGGGTATGCCATCATCGACTGTCTAGATGCAAGGTAGAAGCAGGTCCTAGAATTTCTGATCCCTATCTTGTATCCGGAAAAGCCTACCTGGGATATGGTTACAATAGCCAATACCATATTTGGTGCTATGGAGGGTAGACCGATCAATTGGGGCAAAGTGATTGGAGTAGTAGTCTCCAAGCTTGCCACCAACGTCAAGAAGGCTAAGACCAGTCCTATTGGTCCTTACCTATTCCATCTCTACCATCATGCAGAACTTCTGAGTGACGTGGAAATGGTAGAGTATAATACCGGATCTACCATCCTGTAGTACAGCCTCATAGAGGAAGTAGAGGTGAAGCAACCGCCAATTGAGGAAGAAGAGGATCTGAAAGAGGAAGAGAAGCTCTTGGATCAAAGGCGGAGGAAATCCATCGATCTGGCTTCATGGGGTAAGCTTCCGACTCAAGAGAAGATTCCAGAAGAAGAAAGAGGCATATCCGGATTCTTCAAAACCGGGTTCAATTGGGAACTACAAGCTCAAGAATACCACGAGAACCTAGTGGATCTGCTCAGGAGGATCAGCAAGGAGTTGAGGAAGGAGCCGGAATACATACTCCACGCTTTGAAGAAACTTCCGAATCCGGAAGCATTGGAGAGGAAGGAGAAGCAGATTGAAGGCCTAGAGAAGGAGAAGATGGACCTTCAAGCCAAGCTGAGGTGGGCTCAAGGAGAGTTGGCCACAGCAAAGCAAAGGAAGAAGGAAGCCCTGCAGTTGGTCAAGAACCTATCCGGGCTGGTGGACAAGTCAGTAGATCCTATCGTGAAAGTCGCACTCGTCTAAAACCAGCTTGCAGAAGAAGGACATCTCACCGAATCCAAGGTAATCCGGATCCTGGTGGACTTCTCATCGAGGATGGATTCTACTTTGAAGGAGATGCATCAGCTATTGGGACAGATTGATTCGGACTGTGTCATGGATTTCTCCAACTTTCCGGAAATCCACTTTGACACGGAGACTTCGGTGAAGTTGACATCGTCGATGCCACTACCGTCTAGACCGAAAGCCCCTAGGAAGACTCTCCGACATTCTATAGAACCCTTCTTGACGCAGCTTGAGAAGACCATCCAAGGAAGTGTGAAGATAGCTCGAGAGCCAACTAAGCAGCCGGAAGCAACACAGGAGTTAGCACCACTAGAGATTACCATTTTGCCACTTGTTCCAATATTCCATCTTCCGAAGAAGGAGCCACTTTAGACACCTTGACCACAAACCCGTGGTGAATTGGCGGATCGGATCGGAGGACTATTGAATCCAGCCTGGACCCATCTGGAAGGTTTCGAGCACATGCTGCAGCAACAACCAAGGAAGGAGAGGAACACCATTATTTTGGATGAGACATCTCCAGGTGAAGAAGATGAGAGGGAGATCACTGAGATTGAGAAATCTGAGGAAGAGGAGTAGCGGACCGGATCAGAAGATGAAGAGGAGGAAGACATGGAAGGGGAATACTCTCCTTCGGAACTCCGGAAGATCCAAACCCGGGCAGCGTTGAAGATGACTCCGGTAAAGGCAACTCCGAAAGCGACTCCACGGTCATCTACTCAGGCACTAGGAAGTTAAGGCAGGAGTAGTCAGAAGAAGGCGTGGAAGGCAAAGTAGTTAGAATGTAGTTAGTTAGAATTTGAATTTTGAATCGGATCCAGATTTCCAGGTGTGGGCTTGGGTTCCAGATTTGTAGGATCTAACTTTTCTAAGTTTTTCAAGAAGTCTATGAATGGTCACCTGGATTTCTGGGTGGCTTTTTGGACTTTTTGGCTTTGGTTGTTTTGAGTTTTTAAAGAGAAGGGTAGTTTGTTGCCCTTTGATTCCATCTTAGCGTTAGAGTTTGTATTTGGTCATCTTTTCTTTAATCTAAGCCACCAAGTGGACAGATCTGTCGTATATCCAGCTTTTCGGTGTCGTCTTGTGAGTGTGTTTAAGTAAGAGAGGAGGAAGAAAGGAAGAATCTGGATCTAAGGGGACTTGGATCTGATTTGTGAGGAGCGTTTGTAACGTAGTCTAGATTAGTGATTTTGGTCTTGAGCACGTGCCTTTAAAATATTAGAACGAGAATCCAATTAGGAGTGGCGTGGGTGCGAGTCCGGAACACCAAGGAGGGTTCCGTGCGGAGATAAGCCACCTACAATGGAAGAAATCCCCATGCCACTTACCGAAAGGTTAGCCAAACCCTAGGATCAGTCTAGCAAACGACTTACAATCCCTATATCAATTCCGGTTTCTCTTGGTTTGTCGTTGTAGTGGAAACGTCCAGAGGAGGCTCTGTGTGACCTGCCTTCTGGATTGGCCATCTGGAACGTTGTAAGAATGTTTCCAGTTTGATCTAGTACAACAATTGGTCTAAATGTGTGTTGTGAAGTTTAGAGAGAGAAGAGTGCATGAGAAATACGAGTGGTGAGTCCCTACCCCTCTATACAATCAAAGGCGGACCCTCTGAGGGTAAAAGAGAGGTACCAAAAACCAGTGTTTGTGTGTGAAGAGATGGATCCAGATTCCGGGTAAGAGTGGATCCGGATTGGATTCCGGAAAGGTAGTAAACCGGAAAGAGAGAAAAGAGGTGAAGAGAGAGCTTAAGTTGGTAAAACGGATAATCTCAGCTTGCAGCAACAGTCTAGAATCCCCTGGGACGATATTTCGAGTTAGTTTACACGTTTTGGTGTTGTAAATGGTATTTACCGCCCACTATGCATACAACATTCTTCCTACAAGAAAGTGAGATTACAATTAGTGAGATCTAGAGCTCTCGCAGAGAAATTCACTTTCCGCTAGGATTTGCATCTACATTTGCGAGAGGATGAGAAAAAAGAAAGTGAAGGTGAGATCCACAGAACCTCACAAAGAGATTCAATTTTGGTGGACATTTGCAACTACATCTGCAAGAACACAAGAGGAATGCATGTGAATATTAGCACTTGTTTACAATGAACCAGTGCACTTGTTTATGGTGATCCAAGGAAGGGGTGGAATGTTGAATTGGCAGTTTCAAGCTGCTGTGAGAAAAAGGGTGGCGCCGTGGCAATTGATCTGAGGTGCATGCTCCAAAATGTGTTGCCCTCATAGATGGCACATTCTTTGCTTAATCAAGATCAACTCATGAGTTATTCTTGCTATGACTTTAAAGGGGGATTGTAGGTCCATTATTGCATGGAATTGAATACATTAGCTATTGTTGTGAGGCAAATAGCTAATGTTGGAACATTGGATTTCCAAATTTGAAGCTTATAGCTAATATTGGATAACGTGAAGCTACTTTGCAACTACTACTTGTGGCTTGAGAATCCCTTTTAGTTACTGATCACTTACCTCCATTTTGTTGGACTAAATGTACTTACAAAAGTGCGATTCTAATCTGATTTTGTAAGATGCTTAGACTTAGTCTTCCACTGCTAGAGCCTCCTCCATCATAGGAGCTTATCCTTTGAATCAGTTGTCTGGGTTAAATTTTCATATCCTCCACCATTTTAGAATGAAACAGATGTCAATTTAAACTTGGATATGTTACCTAATGTTTGTTAGAACTTTATTGGAAGAATGATATTGAAGTTCCAATTTTGTTTTAGGGTTTGCTTATTGGTTTCCTGTAGGATTCTACAATACTATTATGTCACTAAATTAAGTGTGGACTTGGTTGTTGAGATAGAAGATGTCTAAGGATACAAATGTTTATTCCATTTCCTCCAACAACGAAAAATCATGATTTTCTGATGCTTGCAGAATTCAAAATTCACAAAAACAGAACTACATTGGTGACAATGAATCATTCATCAAGTTATGTACATATAATTCCTCCAATTAGTCAAAAGAAGTATTCATTCAATTGATCTTGCTTTATACTATTCAATAGTCGTAGAATCTTTTGTTATATGGATACTTATTTTTTTTAAATAACATTGTCAAACATTTTATCCTTCGGTACTTCAGACAAAGAAATACTTTAAACTTTGGCCAAAAACATACATTAATTTCATTAAGATATTTGTTGATTTCATTTTAACGTTCTTAGAAGGAAACTTACAATTTCAAGCACTTCAAAAGTTCATGTGGTTTTAGCAAAGAAGGTTTTTATAAACAAGGTAGAAAATAGAGTTTGAATCCTTTCCATTAGGATGAAATGGGATTAGTATATAGAAAGCTATAACTTGATTAATTTCTCAAATGAGCAGATTGAATGACTGGATAACTAAACAAAAACAATCCCAGATTTCAATTCTCATTCTTGAATATAACATACTTCAAACGGAGAAGTCAATCAAGTCCTCAATCGAAGTGCTTAAAGTATTATGTATTTATATCTACAATGTACACTAAGACCTTGATAGCAAGTCGTGGACAAACAATTTTCTAACATCTCAAAATGCCATTTTGGCATGTGCCTCACTAAAAACTTTCTAGCCTTTCATTTGTACGCTGTTCCTAGCACTCTGATGTCAATGAACACGTCCCTAAAGTACAAATGCACTACATGCCTAAAAGTGCAAAATGAAAACAGAATCTCATATTCAACATTGCATTCTAAAACAGTAAAACTACATTGATTGCGAACTAGTTCAAAGTAGACATATGGGATCAAAAGATGCTTACATATGGGACTCCATCTCTTCCTGGAACATTTGGTGCAACACTTGTATCTTGAGTCATCACATCTGCTAAATCATTGTTTTGCACTCCAGCACCCTCTTCTTCGCCCACACCTCCTCCAAAAGAAAGGACCTTCCAAAGGTTTCCAGGTGTCACTTGACTAGTCTTTGACACAACTTTCTTTCCACAAGTCATCCTAGATCTTCTAAGTACCTTACTAGATGATAAATATAGAGAAATTTGCCTCTTACGCTTCTTCGTCTGCTCCGAAACAACTGAAAAGCTATGACTGCCTAAGAGCATGAAGTGAGAGCAAAGCACAGAAAACTATCACTACGGAATAAAACTACTATCTATCTTGCACAATATGAAATACACAATGGTCTGGAGAAGTGGGGAGTACTTATATGCACTAAAGAAGCCATCACCAAGTCAGTTGGACATACACATCTTAGAATGCATTGATGACTTTTACCTCCATTTTCAAATTGTTCACCCTAATGACTGACAAGTTGTTCAATGCGTCGCCAATTATAAAGTTTTCTACACCATCAATTTGAATGGTTCTCTGACAATGATGGCTCTATCACTTCTGCTATCCAATTAAGGAATACGTGAGAACTTCTCTGACATGGTACATATGTATGTCATGTGCATGTACTTGGAATTTTCCTAAGATAGCCACCTCCAGACACTTAATGTTTTCCTAGGTAGTGATAGAAGTTTGATTTATTGGTGGCTTGGCAACTATTACCCTTCTTGGAGAGTAATTGGGGAACTTCCTATTCTTTCATTGCTAATGGCTTCCTAGATAGCAAAGGGACTATGGAGCGTGAAGTATTTAATGAAGATGCAATAGAATGCAACCTCAACCAAGGAGGAACTTCTTTCATTTTCATCATTCTCTGAGCGTTTTTTTCCTACCATAGCTTGTATTCGTGTCGATGGTTATGATGTTCCACTTGTGTTTCATATAGACAAGGAAGGATGTGCAAGAGTATTAAGACATCTACTTCATGTCTGCTTTGGATTTGTGGAATCCTCTATCTATATCGAAGAAGAGAAGAAGTCAAAATTAGGAGGAGTGCAATCAAAAGGAGAGTTCTCCAACTCAATGCTCCAGAAGCAAACATGTTGTGTACAATCTACATCGGTAGAGAAGGTTTCATTGAACTTAGTGCTGTGCACCCCACCAAGTAGTCCAGCACAATCTCTATTGTCCTATCTTTTGTTGCATCCCAATAGAGTTGATGCCATGATTATAATGGATTGTTTGAAGAGACTAAGTACTATGCACTACTATAGGAATGAATTGTCAACTCTAAATTTGAACAATATGAAGTACTATCGTGTGAACTTTCTTCCACCTATCTTCAATGGGGATGTCATCTTTGAATTGCCTCCATATCACTTTTCTTTGTCTTTGTCATCAACAAGGAACTTAGAAGGAATGGACAAGCGATACGATGGACATTCTTGGTGCAAGTTGGTGACAATAAACATTCACAACTTTGACAATCTCAAGTTTCGTAAGTCGTATTGTATTGGTTACCTTGTTTGCAAAAATTTAGATTGTGATTATTTGAAGAGGGCTTCAAAACACAATGAATTTGAATGGACCAGATACATAACCTTTCCTTTTGCCATAGGGGATAGTCCTCCCAAAGATTATACTCTAATTTGCGAAGTTTGCAAGATATCACCTACATGTCTAGACACTTGCGATGCTAGAATGTACTACTCCTATAGTGAGAATCTTAAATTGATAAGGGCCACAATCCACCTAGGAAATTATGCTCATCTTGTCGCAATGGGCATGTATAGAGATTCTGCAGAAAAGATTTGTGGGCTCATTGTGAAGCAAGTGGCCAAGACACCAACAACCAACAACTCTACAATTTCTCTCTATACTAGAAAAGACTTTCTTACATGCTATTTATTTCATATTGGAGAGGGAGAGAAGGAGATGTTGAAGGAGGAGGATATGGAGGAGGTCATGTATCACTTCCAATATTTGAGTAGTCCAAACATATGAAATGTTATTTCTTCATTTCATTCAAACAACCAAGGAGGCGTAATCGACAACATTATGACTATGAAGAAAGAGTCAAAGTTTGAATTCATATACAATAGTGTCTTCCTTGGCTAAGGCAAAGAGAAGTTGTACATTTTCAAAATACTCACCAAGGGACAAGGAAGCGGAATAGACTTGGTGAGGCACATGCAACTTGGAGGTGATCTTCAAACTGCGTGGATGATGTTTGACCACGTTAAGTGCGTGAAGGAGTGGACCACAATGGCTTGCCACGTGTATGATTTTGGATACAAGAAGGTCATAACCATTTCAACATGCGACATGCAATCTAAAGATACTAAGGTCCAAGTGCAATTTTGGAGGTCGTTGAATGTAGTCATGGCAAGACATGGAGTTGACCATCCAAACTTCAAGGGATTCATAGCAGATAGCGCTATGGCCAATTGGAATGCAGTTCGTATTGTCTCTGGTAGTGGTTCATCTGATGACAAAATGGAGAATCGTGAGAAGACATGCTTATTGCACTAGAGTACTTCTCTCCATAAACACACACAAAAGCACATCAAGGAAACATTCCAACAACAACACATACGACTATGCAAACAATATAAAGAGTTGAAGATTATGGATGAAGTGGAGACAAGTTACCTTGGAATTTGTTCATGGTGGATATCATTTGCAATTGCTATTGAAGATGGTCTTCATCATTTTGACCATTGGCTTGCATTTTGGCATTTTAGGTCCCATCAATGGGGAGCTTGTATAGACATGGTAAGTGAACTGTGTTTTCTAATTTATTCTTTTACATTTTTTTGTCAATATTGTTAGATTGAGAGATATGTGTTAATATTTGGTTTCAAGTAAGCATGTGTGAGTTAAGTACAAATTTCCAAATACCCTTGACTTTTAATTTGTTTTTTCGATTATACATTTTTTCCCAAAATGTGGGTACTAGAAGATAGCATGGAAACATCTGTCCAATCTGACGGTTATTTTTGAACTACCTTGCAGTACCCACATTTTAGGTTTTGGAAAGAAAAAATTAAAATAAATTTTTTTAAGAAAAATTATAATTATGCAAATGGGATATACACTCCTATCACTATCAAAGTAAACCTGCCTAATTATTATAATGTTTGTTTACATAGGATGCCCCAAAATGAGTATTTTATTGTATTAAAAGGTCCTTCATTTAGTCATTTCATTTGAAATCCATATAGACAAAGCTTAAGTTAAAAAATGTTGATGGTTATGAGGCATGAAATTGAATTTATAACGTCAAGTTTTTGTGGATGGATTTCTAGGGTTTGACTTTGGAGGAGATGATGGACCTACCTTCGTGCAACTTGTCAGAAATAGTTCATAACAAGTGGCTTCAAATGTCTGGAAATCGAGGGAACTTATTTGATGCTACTTGCAATGATAGTATTTGTGCATGGATGCAAATGACAATTTATCGTGCTTACTTGAGAGGACATGCCTCAGGATCTGGTCCATTGAAGGGGAAGTTAAAGTTGAGAGTTGTGAGATGAAGCAGAGACCCTAAAAAGATAGCAGAGGCAATGAATACATTACTTGGAGCAGAAGGTGTTGGAACTCCCATACCACATTTGGAAGGAGAAGAAATCTTTGGAAGCACTAAGAGGAAGTTGGATGTACCCATTGGCGATGCAAGGGACTCACATAGACCGGACAAAGTAAATTTCTCTCAACCACATGTTCGAGCAAGATCTACAACGGCTTCTATTGAGTCATCCGAAGATGAAGGAAAGCAACCTGAGGTGGACCCTTCCCAACATGTTACAATTGCATTTGAAATCGATTGTAATACATCAAAGTGGCACATTGCAAAGATCAACCACAAATCAAATGCTAAGTGTTTTGCTCAACAACGAGGATCAAATCTCAAGTGCACTACCCAAATTGCAAGGGGAAAGAAGGGAACCCTAGCTCCAACCTATCGTAGGAGAAAAGAAGAGTATGAAAGTAAAAGAGAGGTTGTGGAAGACTTCTGGTTCTGTGGAGATGATATAGAACAATGCATGAAAGGAACAAAGCGCAAGTGGGTAATAGATTGGCTCGAGGTATTGGAGGTATGGCTTGTTTTGATTGGAACGAACCTTAGTCGAGAAGAGACATTATTGTTGCAACATGCTGGCTTCCGTCTCCAAGAACGATTCCTGTTGTCACCACATCGACTCTTTAACATGTCTAATATATTCAGGAGCGTCTTCTACAATCAACCGCCTCCAGCAAATGCAGATGCATATCCAATGGTGAGAAACAACCGAACCATACGGCGAATTGCAAATGCACCAACAATAGAATAAAGGAATAAGTAGAAGAGTGCTGGTAACATTAGATGAGAAATATTGGCAGTAACCTTGCTCCCCTTCCTAGGCCTAGGTGCAATAGTTTCCCTAGAAACTAAAGCAGATTCTAATAGAAACGTCTATCAAATTACAATGGGAATGTTTTCCACATGCACATGCCTAGACTTTGTGAATATGGCTATTTTTGCCATTGGAGGTCGACAACATTATGTGAATTGAAAGCACTTGTACTACCTATACTGGTACTTTTGCAAAATGGACATCCATGATGACAAATTCATTCATGCTCCAAGTTATAGCTTCAATGAGTTGAAGGTACTTCTAGTTCAAGTGGGAATCATCACAATTTTAGAATAGGCATAGCTACATTTATCCATGTACTTCACTCATATTATATTCATTGACATATATTATGATTGAAATAATTTGAAGATTTTGGAACTTTCCTGTAAATGCATTCTTGGAATATGGAAGCAAATCTAATTATTCAATTGTTTTGAAGTTAATTCATGTAAATGACTACAATTATGTACAATCCTTACCCTATTTTAGTACGGCATATATGATATAAAAAGAAATTCTTCTTGTTTTTTCCCAAATTTGACCCATTTGTAAACTTGTTCATTGTCTTTTGAATTCCATCATTTTTCACTTAGTTTTTCCATTTCTTTCTAGGTTTTCTCATTCTCCTTTTTTTCTTGTTATTTCTTTTCCATTTTTTTTCTAATCCCATTTTTTTCCTTTACCCATTTTTTGTTTTCCCTTATTTTTTTTTCCTTCCCCAATTTGTTTCTTCCCCTAAACCCTTTTCTTTTTCCATTGTTTTTCTTTCCCTATTTTTACCCTAAACCCTATTTCTTTTCTTTCCCTATTTTTTTCCCTTTTTTCCCTTTTTTTTGCCTTCCCTTTTTTTTCCTCCCCCTATAATTTTTCTTTATCCAATGTCTTATTCTTTTTTCATCTTCTTTCTTTCCCCCCTTAGTTGATCATTTTCTAGTATTTGTTTCAAGATGTCAACATTTTGTAGTACTTACAATCATGAAGAAAAATCAATTTTAGATTTGAAAATTATGTATAGTAAAACACCTCAAGATTAGGGTGAAATGTCTACTACAAAACTACAATAGCTTGTGGTCATCATCTCACCCTACCCTTTAGGTTGGCAACTCATCCTATACATGTCCACTTATACTAGTGCATGTTGGAAATCCTAATCGTAATGGGATATTCATAAGTCTTTATTATATGTATTCAATCTAGCTAGTGAAAACATTGCAACATAGTAACTCCCACATGACATTTGTCTAGTATACTCACAACGTCTGTCACAATTTTTGTTCTAGTCATTGAACCAAGTGCTCAAACTTATCAACAAAGTTTGAAGGTCCTTTTAGATAGTAATTAATAATTTCAAGACAATGGAAAATGTCTCACATCACAATCCATGGTTATAGGGGAAATGGTCATAGGTCACAAAATTTATTATAAATAGGAAAAAAAATCTGTTTTTAGATTTCTTTTGCTCAAAAAGGTTTTCAGGGCTCCATGCTCACAAGCTCCATGCTCACAACTCACACGCTCACTCCTCCAAGCTCGCATGCTAGCATCATTGGTCATGCTATTTGGACTAAAAATGGGCTCGTTATTTTTTAACATTTGATTAATAATATTTTCATGAGTTTTTGGATAAATTTGTTGTTTGCTATGAAGGAGACATCTTGATCTATTCCAAGAGTGAAGAACCTTTCAAAATTTTGTTACCAAAGCTACAAAATGTTGGATCATAAGTCAAATTAGAAAAGTGCATATTTCACCAATTGCAAGTGTAGTTGTGGAGGTACATCATTTCCAAAAAAGGCTTATTGATGGATCCAAAGAAGATTCAAGCTATCACAACTTGGTCAACTCCTCAAAGAATATTGTAAGATGTACAATGTTTTCTTGGATTTGCTAATTTCTATCATATCTTCATCAAAAACTATTTCAAAGTTGTTCTACTAACTTGGTTGACATACAAAGACAAGTTAGAATGGAGAGTTGAAGTAGTAAAAACTTTTTAGAATCTAAAGTTTGCTTTTGCAATAGCTTTGATTTTTATTCATTCAAACTTTTCCAAGCCATTCTATATGGAGACTAATGCTTTAAACTTCATGTTTGAAGCCACTCTATTGCAAATGGAAGAAGAAAAAAGACTTCATCCAATTGCATTTTATTCAAGAAAATTTCCAAGTGCTAAAATCAATTATGAGATTCATGAGAGGGAACTCTTTGCTATTGTAAACACATTTTTAAAATGGCACCTGTCATACGCACAATCTAAGAGTAAGTACCCTTACAACACCAGAATGTTGTAAATGACTCGAAATATCGTCCCAGGGATCCTAGTATGTTGTTACAAGCTTAGGTGTTCGGATTTCCTCCCTATTCAATCTGTCCAATTTCTTACTCTCTTCTGGTTGTCTGTCTATCTAGAATTCAATTTAGATCTGGCCTTTCCCAAATTCGAGTTACGTCTTTTCTAAATCACTAGTTTTCTATTCCTTTATTTTACCATCAAAGGGTCCACTTTTGATCTTTTAGAGGAGTAGGGACTTACCACTCGCATTCCTCACACTCTCTTCTCTCTTTAACTACACAAACTCCCATAACAATGTATTGCGATAGATTAGATAGGGGAACACCCTCACAACTTCCTGAATGGCCGATCTGGAAAGTAAGTCACTCAGGGCCATTTCTAGTCTCTTCCACTACAACAACAAATTAGAGACACCTAGAACTCGATAGGGATTGTTTCCTCATTGCTAGACTCATCTTGTGGTTGGCAAACCTTCCGATAAGTGGGGATTTTCCTCTAGCAGTTGCTTATCTCTGCACGGAATTGTGCTAGATCCCGAACTTGCATCCACACCATTCTTTAGTTTTGCCGGATTATTGTTCCGGTAATTGAAAAGCATCATGCGCAAGTCCTCATTCACAAGCCTAAACTTCGTCACAAACCTACCCTCCCAATCTAATCCAATTACCTTAGATCCAGATTCCTCCTTACTCTCTGTCTTACACCTCAGCACTTATGCAAACAAAGAAGCAAAACTTTGTAAATAAAGTTGGAACTAGAATGTCCACCTGGTGTCTAAGATTAAAGAAAGGGAACATAATAAAAAATTGAAAACACTTGGATGGAATGAGAGGGCAACAATCATGCCCACCCTTAAAAACCAAAACCCAAAGGCAAAAAGCCACCCCAAAATTACGGCATCCACACAATGATCCCTCGAGATATCCGAAAAGTCAAATGCAAGTGGCCCCTAAAAACCCGAAAGTTGGGCCCATGCTTAGAAACCCATTCTGGAACTAAAAATCCAAATCATAACTAATTGAAATCATCCTAACTACTTCCCCTTCCTTGCCTTCTTCAAATTGTTGCTGCCCTGACTCGTTGGTGCCTTGATGGTCACCTTCACCTGAGTCATCTTGACCTCTACTCAGGGATAAATCCTACACGTCATTGGTGGAGGCGAATCGTCATTGTCATCCAAATCTGTTTCGGATCTAGTTTGATAATCCTCCTCGTCAGACTTTTCAATGATCTAGACCTCCTCGTCGTCTTCTTCTCCTATTGGGGACGTCTCATCCAAAACTATCATTGCGCTCTCCTTCCTTGGTGTGTATTGGTGCATGTATTTGAAGCTTTCTAGATGGGTTCGGCCTGGATTCAACATGGCTCCAATCCAGTCAATCAAATCACTATGGACTGGTAATTGGGCATCTTGAAAGTGCCCTTCTTAGTCGGCCAAGTGGTTAGGACACTTGGTGGAGTGGAAACCTTCGACGATACTAGAATTGTCTTCTCGCTTGGCTCTCTTTCTAGCTCAGGCACCGTCTTCCCACTCATCCATATGGCATTCCGTACCTGACTCGAGAACGGTTCCGCAAATTGGAGGAAGACAACCCTCAGACCTTCCAATTGTGGATGTGTTGGAATTGATGGAGTCTCCTTAACTAGAGTTCCCATAACAAAAGGGAGTTCTAGAAACTATATGAAATCCATGACTCAATTTGGATCAAGATGTCCCAACAATTAGTGCATCTCCTTTAATACTGTTTTACTACAAGAAAATGGGGTATAAATGACTTGACTACAATGACTACACCAACAACAATGACTGCAAAATGACTTCAAAATGACCCATTTTCTTGTAGTGTTTCTATCTAGGCTAAAAAGTCGACTAGGATCATCATTATCTTCGATCCAATCACATGCCCTTCTTAGATTAACCGATCGTTGAAGAGGGTGGCTTTGGTGATGACCTTTGATGGTTCTACTACCAAGCCAGTCAAGCTCTTGACAAGCTGAAGAGCCTCCTTCTCCCTCTGTTTTGATGCTACTAACTCTCCATCCACCCAATTTACCCAAGATTGGAGGTCATCTCGTTCCTTCTCTAAGTTCTGGATGTGCTCCTCCTTTCCACTCAACTCATCTGGACTTGGCCATTGCTTGATTTCGTCCAGGACTTTATCCGGCCCGACCTTTAGCTCCTTGGTGACTTTGATCAAGAGATCCACCATGTTGTCATGGTATTGCTTCGCCTACATCACCCACTCAATTCTAGCATTGTAGAACACTGAAACTCCTCCCTTCTACTTCTCCAAAATTGGCAGCTTTCCTCATCAGGCCAGATCAATGGACTTCCTCCTCTTCTCTTGGCAGTCAACAAGTGGCTCCTCCTCCTCAAGCTCTTCATCTCTAGATTCTGGTTGATTCAACTCGACTTCTTTTGTGAGGCCATACTTCAAGAGCATGAATCCAATCTAATACTCTATCATCTCGGCACTACTCAAAACCTCTACTTGGTGGTGAAAATGAAATAGATAAGGGTTGATGGGGTTGTGCTTATCCTTTCCGACATAGTCATCCAATTTGATCACTACACCCACGATAACCTTCCCCTAATGCATTAATCTGTTTTTCATCGCTCTAAAGATGGTGTTGGCCACCATGACCGTAATCCGAGTAGGCTTTTCTAGATATAGAATCGGGATTAGGAATTCTAACATCCACCTATGCCTCTCCTCTTTACAGTCGTTGATAGCATAACACTCCTTCGCATTAGCCGGACTCCTAAATTTACCAGTCGCGTACTTATCCATTTGGGAGGCTAGTCCAAATCCTTTCCTTTGGAACCTATAGACTTCCGCCCAAATATCCTCTATCTAAGCTACAGGTCAACCCCTAATTGTCAACTTGTACTAATTTGGAGCTCCTATGATCATCTCTTGAATCATCTCCTCATTGTTGAGGCTCCACGGTCTTCGTATCAACCCAACACACCCTATATACATTAGATCTTACTCTCACTACTTTCAGATGTTCAAATCAGTCAAGATGGTGGACAAACCATCTGGGCCATGACCATATGTTTACAACTACTACCTTCCACCATAGAATGCCGCTATTCAAAATACGGATCCAACGTGGACAACACCAACCTCACTCTTCGTTCCCTAATGTGGTTACTAACTCACCACTCTTTCACTCAACTATACAAGCGTAGAGTGTTGCGAAACAAAGAGGAAGAAAAAAGGAGGTAGCGGTGGGTTTAAGTACCCAACGTTCTGCCAATGAACCCCAATAGAGAAAGGGTACAAGATTGTTCTCTTAATGATACCCTAGATTTCTAGGCCGAAACTTGAGGCTACAGATTTTACCTATCCGGGTCATTTTTGGATTCTGGGTCCAACTTTGGTCCAATTACAGAACATCTGTTATATTTCTACTAACTAATTTTAAAATTCAAGCCTAGTGAACTCTAATTATGTTTGCCTAACCAAAAAAATTTTAAAATTTAACTCTATTCTAGTTCTATTTTATCCTAATTCCATCCATTCCAAGTTTCCATATTCCCACAGCACCATTTACTTGAAGGTGCTTCTCATTGGGTGATTATATATACAAATCACAAGAATCTTGAATGATTTATATCTTCTTATATTTTGAATTGTCATCAAGCTCATTGGAACATGTCATTATCTTGTTTCAACTTCATCATCATATTTCACCCCAAAAAACAATAAAGACTATTAGATGCCTTATCTAAGAGATCATATTTAGAGACAAGAGAAGAAGAAATAGTATATGACCAACAACAAAGGACTCTATTTAAACCTTTGCAATTCCAATTTCATGCATTGACTATGGCATTGCTTGGAGACTTATCATTTCTTGTCCAAGTCTATATAGCATTGGCTTTGAACCTTCTAGTTCTTGACATGAAGGATCACTCACAAAACAACTATGACAAATTCAAGTTTTTAATCTCTTTCATTTTGAAGAACTCTCATATATTCCAAAGGGTTTTTGACACCTTTTAATGCTTCAATCTTACCATGATTTTCCAACCATAAGACATTGTGGGTCTTATAAGATTTAAAACTTCATATGTCAAGATTTTTGGTGGCCTCAAATGTGAAAGGTTATCTAAGATTTTGTGCTCTCTTGTGACATTTGTTCAAGATCCAAGAGTCCACAACATTGTCCATAAGAACTTTTACAACCATTACTTATTTCCAAATGCCCATAGTCTTCGATTTCTATAGATTTCATCACCAATTTTTTAGTTACCATCAAGTTCTTTTGGGACCACATATGATATTGTCAATCAATTAACAAAAATGACGCATTTTGTTCGTTGCAACAAGATAGTCACTAAGAAAATAACAATAGGACTCTTCTTGAACAACATCTAAGGAGATTATGGATTATTAGATGATACCATTTCAAACTGAGATTTGCAATTTGTTTCCAAATTTTGGAGGTGGATATCAACCTTTTTTTTGTTTTTCATCTTCAAAGTAACAATCGAACTGGGTGCATCAATCAAGTATTTAAACAATCTTTGAGTTATACCATCAATTATCAATAAGATAACTAGACTTTGTATTTGATGTTGGCTAAATTTGCATATAACAATATTGTTCATGCCTCAACTTGATAGATACCATTTTACGCTAATCATGGATATCATCCAAAGTTTGATTTATGAAATTTTTCAAAGATAGTCAAACTAGAAGCCAAAGACTTAACAACATGATTAATACAACTTCACATAGAAGATGCTCAAAATCATTATAAAGCATCAATAGATATGCTTAAAAAAATCACCTTCATTTCAAATCAAAGGAAAGTTTGGCTCCTTCAATGCAACATTAAGACTATCTGACCAAGTGATAAATTAAACTATTGTCTACTAGGATCATTTTCCATTCAACAACAAGTCAATCTACTTGCTTGTAGGTTGTAGCTACCAACATCTATATAGGTACATCCAATCTTTCATGTCTCTCTTTTTGAACTACAAAATGTACTAGGTAGAATGCTAACACCACCACCTCTCTTTGAAGTCAACAACCATAAAGAATACAAGGTGGAAGAAGTGTTAGATTTACAGCACAAATGGAACAAGTTAAAATGCTTTTTACATTGGTATGAATATAACATCAACGAGTGCGCATGGGAACCAACAATGAATGTAATCAATGCACCACAAAAGGTGAAAGAATTCCATTAATTTTATCTTAATAAACCAATGCTTACACAATGATAACTTCTTTAGAAGCTTTTACATTGGCAACCAAAGCTCTAAATAAAAAAGAAAGAGGTCCAAATAATAGCAAGAGAATACATCTTTCTCAAAGGATGTTTAGAATTCGTTCATCTTGCCCCAAGTTTGCTTTTAAATAGTTGCATGTTGAGACCTCAATATGTCTAACCGGAGAGTTTTTAGAAAATCATTAGATTCAAAGCTTTAACTAGAGGCAGAGCTTAAGCTTATTTTATTATAGTCACTAAAGCAAACAATCTAGCCCATGGATCCTTTGCTACTACAAGGACATTCTTAAGAAGAAGCGAGGCCCTCTAAATAACATAAAAGACCTCATTTGGACCAACTCTAGCATTGAAATCTTTAAGACAATGCTCAAGCTTCAATGGTTTTGTTGTAGTGTAGAAGCATGAAACTTGATGATTGCAAAATGTTCTTTGAAAGATGTTTTGAAGGACTCAACAATGAAAAATATTTTTGTATGGTTTGTCCAGTGGAAGGAAGTCTAGATCATCAACATTGGTTAAAAGGTCTTGTTTATCCTTTACCTAGGATTGAACGGACTGCATATGTAGCAAGCATTATTCAAATAATTCTTGAATTTCTTAAAATGGACAATATTTAGACTTCTCTTGGAACTCATCACTAAATCCCAAAGTGATGTCACGGACATGAAGAATCTTAAGGAACTTCCTAATTAGAAGAAGCTTCTCAAATTTATGAAAGAAATTGTTATTAGTAGAAAGCCTTTTGAGAGACTTCATATATCTAGAGAAGGTCTTGTAGATAGTAGAAAGCCTCTTGATAGGCTTTCTAGATAGTAGTATATAGGACATTAAGGCTAAAGTGATCTTTAGTCTTGACAACACATTTCTTGCACTTCTTGTTTTAAATATCCTTTTGTATTATTTCTTGCAATCTAAGATCTCATCTTGCCTTGGAAAACCTCTAATTATGTTGTATTTACAATGTCTATAGCAAATCACATCTCTATGAAATTGTTCAAAATTTATTTATTTATTAATATTTTAATGCTTAAAATTTCTTCAATGTTTAGAGGCTGAAAGTTGCATCAGAATACTTGTATCTAAAACAAGGCCAAAATATCCATCAATCTTTATTTTTTAACAAATTCAACCATAGAATCCATTGGTAAACTTGTTCAAATACCTAGTCCTAAAATGTTTAAACAAATAGCCCCATCGTTTGCAAGTTCAATGTGCCTAAACTTTAAAATGTAGGCTTTTACTAATCCTTCCAGAAGGTGATGTTTTTGTCTTTCATTATTAAAAAAACACTTAAATGTCCTCTAATTTTTGCACATTATTCAATATGTTGGAAAATGAATTGAAAACAAAATTAAAAAAATAAAAGTTCGATAGATAGATAGATAGATAGATAGATAGATAGATAGAACCAAAAAAACTTTCACAGCTTCACATGTAGATTAGGATGATTAGCAAAATTTCAACATGCAAAAAATTCCAAATTATGAAATCAACAAAGCATACCTAAGTCTTCCAAAAACCCAAAGTGGGCTCCTTGGTCCTTTAATTAGTGGTTAATTTCTTTTAACAATTTAAACAAGAAAATATCTATTTTCAAAATATATTCTATTGACTCATATTGAGCAATGACTTAAACTGAAGAAATCTTTTCTTAAGTATAGTTGTATTTCTAATTAACATGCAACAAAATCATCAATGTTTCAAACTTTCAACCTAAGTGTCGTTTCCATCATTTTTTTTATCAACAATGTATGTATAAAGGGGTCAAATAAGTTTTCGTAATCTTCATTTCTCCACTACTACTACTACAACCTCTAAGAACAAAACCTTTTGCATATCCTTTCAAAATCACCCTACCCTTTTGAAACATAACAAATAGTGCATACTAAATTTCAATTTCAAAATAACAAAATTCCATTTCTTGTGAATTTTTTCATTTAATATTCATGATCTTACATGATAATCGATTGAAAAACTTTGGTGATGAACTTTTCAAATCCATTTGCAAAGATGTATAGAAAACATTTATATGCATATTTGTAGAAGGAATGAAGACATCCAATTTAGAAATCTAAATCCTCATGTGAAATTTGTTCAAGGAGACTATAAGTAGGTTTGCTACAAGATGATCCAATTTGGTAAACACAACCTACAGGCTAAGGGAATTTCTTCCAATTCGGCATAAACTAATCTTCACCATTTGGCTAATTACAAAATTTGGCATTGTCTTCAAATTTTTCACTCTCCACTTCTTCACTACAACTTTATTCTAATTTAGTAGACTTGTGCTCCTATTTCTTGTTCTATTTTCTAACTCGAGATAGATACTTCTTGATATGATGGTTGTATAGACAAAGTCGAGCCAACTAGGATATATAAGATCTTACAGACAAAATTCAAACAACATCAAAAATTTCAACTTAGATTTATAATTACACTCAAACCACACATTTTACTCCAAATCAGATCCACAAAACACACATTCACATAAATTTCTAACTCTCATTCAAACTCCCAATTTATTACAATATCAATTTGGAAACATACATAGACCATAACAATTCAATGCAATAAGAATCCAATTCAACACACAAAACAAGACAATAAACTTCCACTCAATAATTAACATTCTACAATTAGACAAATCCTAGATTGCAATCACATTCACAAACATAACATCATTTTAAAAAAATGCTAACACATACACATGTATTTAGTAATTCTTTACAATGACACAAACATTCACCACAACAAATATAAACCAATGAGGCACATGAAATTCATTGCATTAATCCAAAACCAAAAATACACATTGAAATAACAATACACACTTTCAATATTCCACCACTTACCTACTTAAACAACCACATAGGTATAATCCTATTCAATTAAGCCCTCAAATATTTCAACAATACAAACCTTCCCAACACTCACCAAACTTGAGTTGGAACTTGCACATACATCATTGGAAGTGGGTGAAAAAACAAGTTTGCTTGAATCACTTAAATTGGTTAGAAATAGTTGCCAATCACTTTAACCAATTTGTCTTTTTAGTTTATAACTAGCAAATACCCAACTAGACAACTAGGTTTTACATTCTCCAATGACCATGTGGATTAACTTTGCCTATTCACAATTAGCATACAATTAGCTCTTAAACCAGACAAACTAGATAAAAATTGAAAAATCAAAAAGTGAATCCCCAACATTTGTCTTTCCAACAAGCATCTCCAAAAAAGATTGTAAATTTCTTCTATAGAGATTTATATATTGGGGTGACAATGTCCAAATTTTGTAAAATAAATATCTCTTTGATGTAATTGGACTTTGGCAAAGGAATTGTACCATCATGCTCAAATGTACAAAATTTGAGCATGATGGTACAAATAAAGAGATATCTCTTCATTGTAATTAGATACACTATAAGAATTATACATTAGGGGGGATTTGAGCATAAGGGAGGGTTGTTTCAAGGTTGTTCTTGTTATTGTCCAAGAACTCTGAACTAGCCATTGTTGTCAAAAACAATTCATTTAACAATATTAATAATTTATTTATTTTGTAAACTTTCAAAAAATGTTAGTAGAAAAGATTTTGGAGTAAGGGACAGTTGTTTCATGGTTGTTTCCTTGGCTATTCCCCATATTGTCTTGGAACTTTGAACTAGCCATCGCTACCAAAAAATTTTAATTTAAAAAATGAATAAATGAAAAATTATTTTTTTTCCAAAAATTTCAAAAAGTGTTAAGAACCTAAAAATTGATTTTCAAAAATATTTCTATTTAAAAAATCGAATAATCTTTAATAATTAAATAAAAAACATTATTTGACGTGGCCGTCTCCTAACCATGTCAAATTGCTAATGTGGTGAGTTTCCACAATTTGGGAACTCCGAGGAACTCGCATACTTCTATTGCCCTTGAATCTCTCTTAATATTAAAAATTGAAAACTGTTTTGAAAAAATAAATATTTAAAAAACATCAAATCATCCATTCATTAATTAATATTATTTGAGGTGGCACAGTCTCGGCCACATCAAATTGTTGATGTGGCAAGTTTCCAAAGGTTGGGAACTTTGGGGAACTTGCGGGCTTCTTTAGCCTTGAAATCTCTTCTAATGCGTATTTGGTGACGAATTTTAGGTGACATCTAATGTTACAACCCCTATTTTTATGTCAACAATAACGTTTAACATAACATCTTGAACCCGCAAACACATGGGGTTCTTATAGTTATAATACAAGTAAAGAGACATCTATTTTGTACATTTAATTACAATGAAGAGATATGTAATTAGATGGTATAAATAAAGATACTTGAAATTTTTTATTACAATGAAGAGATAACTATTTTACAAATTTAGGCATTGTCACCCAACATTGAAATCTCTATAGAGGGAATTCTAAAATTGTTTTGAAGATTCTTGTTGAAGGAAAGATGTGGATATGGATGTTTCCTACATATCTATGCACTTGGGTTTTAAAACTTCACCACTAATGTTTGTTTTTTCAATCAATTATCATGTAAATCCATGAATATTAAATGAAAAAATTCACCAAAAATGAAATTTTCTTTTTTGAAATAAAAATTTGGTATACATATTTAGAATGTTTCGAAAGAGTATGGTGACTTTGAAAGCCTATGCAAAAAGTTTTGTTCTAAGAGGTTGTAGTAGTAGTAGTGGTAGAGAAATAAAGATCACTAAATTTATTTAAATCCATTGTACAAGCGAGTTTGTCAAATCTAGATCTTGAAAACACTAAAAACAATTTTGCAAAAGAAATTGAGTTGCAACATAAATTTCATTTGAAAGGGATTCTCATTTTTTAATAAACACACCTACAAATATCATTGAGTGATTACTCATATGAAGTGATTCTACCCGCTTTGAGCCTTGCTATTTTGATAATAACACCAAATATCTAAAAGCTTCCTACAACAATAAGCAATATAATCATTGAAGAATTTGGTTAGATGCAATGCTCTAACTATAATTTATTCATAAGCATACACTCTCCATTTATTCTACTCAAGAAGCACTTTCAAATGGAATAAGTCAATTTTCATCAAATATTTTGGATTCTTCTTTTGCCACAAATTAGAATAAAGGAAAGGTTTTAAAATCCAAGGAGATTTGTTCTTGAATAGAATGTTCTTATAAATTTGCTAGGGGATAAGAGAACTAATGAGAGATATTTCCCTTCTTTTTCATCCAACACTCAAAATTGGATGAATTCAACATCAACTTCCAACCTTATATGCCTTCATTTTAATGTTTGAATTGGTTAAAAAAATAATCTGAGAAAATGCATTTGGTCTAAAATAGTAGGATGTATCTTTGAAATTTTACTCCATTAGTTTTTAAGTATCCTTACTTGTAGGAAGAAAATACATCAAGATTATCTTTGAGTTTTCTTTAGCCCCCATAGACCAAATAATTTGCTACATAGACAAACTTTGTTTTTGAGTTAAATTTTACCTTTTAGATTATATCTTGATTTCAATGTAATATTTTTCATGAAATTGAATGTCATTTACAAATGTAAAAAATCTCTATTAGTTTAGTAATTAATTATATTTGCTCTAAAATTTTCACTAATAAGCAAAAATGAATTAGTAAATATAACAAAAATAATCCGTAATTTGAATTTTTTTTAAAGAGATAAGAATACTTATGAAGAAATAGTGGCAAAGTTATTGAGTATTTTTTGGTTTATTACATCTAGCTTACCACCATCAAGTTAATTACAGATGTTATTTGATTGATTACTAATATTTTTATTTTTTCATATGAAAATCAATACTTTTTTTATAGGAGTTTTTTTTTAGAAATATCAAATTATAAGATTTCTTAAATTTAATTTGACTAAGATTTGTTCATTGAATTACATCAATTAGAATATATAATAGAATATTTGGAATTTTGAGCCAAAATGAAGCTTAGAATGAATAAACAATGTTCTAAAGTTTAAACTTGACATCCATACTTAAAAGAGAAAATACAAATGAAGTATGAAAGTTGATACAAATATATTATTTGGATTTTAATGCATGGAGCTTCCTAGTGCAATAAGTTGTTGAATTTTTGGATTCTTCAAAGTTTTCAGGAAATGGAATTGAAAGAAAATTTATCAAGTTTTCTTTTTGAAAGTTTAAATCAAATTAAAAATTAATACATTCAAAATTACAATCAAGTTTGACCACAAGAAATCTAATTTTTGGATGGTAGGACCCTATGTGGAATTAAAAGATATTTGGGCAAATGCACACTACACTATACCAAAGTTGGCAGAAATACATCCATAAAAGTCAATTTTATTTTTTTTGCATATTATTCCTCAATTTTTAGATTTTTTTTTCTATAATTTTTTGATAGTGTGTTAAAGCAATAGTTGAAAAAATTTCCTTGAAATTTCTTCTGAATTTACATTTAAAGATGACATCAAATTTTGATTCATTTCAATAAATTGTAGAAACTAAGATAATGAAAATTAAGCCTAATGAAATTAGACCATCCTTAGAAATATTGATTAAAATTATTTCCATAAGAAAGATTTAAATAAAGTTGATTTTAAGAATGTCTAATGTATCCCCAAAATCAATACTATTTCTGATAAAATAATAATACAAAATAGTCCATATCTACAAATCTAAAGATACAACTCTGGATATTTCAAACCAAAACATTTGATTACATATATACCTCTTTGAATATAATTCTTTCTTTTGCAAAATCTTTGAATTTCTTATAGATCAATGAATCCTTATCTTTAATGTTGTAGACTCTGACAGTAAATAAAGATACATTTCAAAGTCTTTTACAAATAGAGTGTAAATAATTTTGCAAGAATTTATTTTTTATATTATAGATTGTTAAATATACATCATTAATATGTGTCCTTTTACATGTTCTAGGACTTGTATATTTTTAAATTACAAGAGTTTAAAAAAAAATCCAATGAAATAAGGACTTTGACAGTCCATATTGGTACAATGTAGTGTGCATTTGTCTATCTCTAATACCATTGTCACTCCTCAACACTTCATCTACAACTTATTGTTGAGAATTTGGAATTTAGAAAATAGGTGAACACAAAAATGAGGACTATGAATCCTTCAACATGGTCCTAGATCCCACTTGTTATCAACATAGGATCTATCATTTTAGGATTGAAATGTATTTTAAAAGCAATATATTACTAAATAAACATGGGTTTGCTTTTAAAAGTTTCAACCTAAATGCATAACTCAAAACTTAACTTCTAAGTACCCAAACAATTGTCAACTATTCTTTGAAGTTAAATAAAATCTTACCCAATATTATATTTTTAGAATTTTATTTCTTAAGTGAATACCTTTGAACCTCTATTCTACACATCAAAAATATAATCTTGGAAAAAATTGTTTACTATAATTTTTCTATAAAAGATTTTGTACAAAAGTGCTCTCTATAAATCATAATTTTTTAGCATTAGAGGTTTTTGGAGATGAACCTAAAAACTTTAAAAGGGGGATCATGTTGGAAATTCATTTAAATTTTTAAAGAGAGTAGAATTTAAGAAGTTGTAAATCAATTATAGTTATTCTTGCTAGCTATGTCCTTTAGCATGACATTTTTTATAACTTGAGTTTGTGCTTGAATTTTAGATTTGACATGTAAAAAGAGGATTGATAGAATTCAAATCACTTTTATAATTTTAACACCTTCTTCATCAAACATTATAATCTTTCAATCAATTAAATGATATTTTGTGTTATCTTTTCTCATGTGATCTAGAACAAATCTAGTTTGAATTTCTATGGTTACAATTGAAAAAAATTAATCAAACTTATCAAAACTTAGACTTTTTGTTTATTTTTGAGTAATCTCAAAAAATCTCAAAAATGACCTACATCATTTAGGGGTTAAACTTGTTTAGATCCAAAAAGTAGCTTATGAACAATTTTAGATGAAAAGTTTTGGGTGGAGGATTTGAAATTATAATCTAAATTTTTTAGAGCTTTTTTCATGTTTAGAGATGGTGGAGCAAAAATTCCCTCATTCAGATATTATTGACCTTTTTACATAAAGAAGATGCTAAAAAACGTGCTCATAAAAGTTGCTTTGTAGCATCTGTCATACGCGTAGCGGGCAGTAAATACCATTTACAACATCCAAACGTGTAAGCTAACTCGAAATATCATCCCAGGGGATTCTAGACTGTTGTTGCAAGCTGAGATTATTCGTTTTACCAACTTAAGCTCTCTCTTCACCTCTTTTCTCTCTTTCTGGATTACTACCTTTCCAGAATCCAATCTAGATCCACTCTTACCCGGAATTCGGATTCGTCTCTTCACACACCAACACTAGTTTTTGGTACCTCTGTTTTACCCTTAGAGGGTTTGTCATTGATTGTATAGAGGGGTAGGGACTCACCACTCATATTCCTCACACACTCTTTTCTTTCTAAACTACACAACACACATTTAGACCAATTGTTGCACTAGATCAGACCAGAAACACTCTCACAACTTCCCGGATGGTCAGTCCAGAAGGCAAGTTACACAGAGCCGCTTCTAGACTTTTCCACTACAACGACAGACCAACAGAAACTGGAACTGATACGGGGATTGTTAGTTGTTCGCTAGACTAATCCTAGGGTTTGGCTGACCTTCCGGTAAGTGGCATGGGGGTTTCTTCCGCTGGTGGTTGTTTATCTCCGCACGGAACCCTCCTTGGTGTTCTGGACCCGTATCCACACCACTCCTAATCGGATTCTTATTCCAGTGTTTTAAAGGCACGTGCTCAAGACCAAAATCACTAGTCTAGACTATGTCACAAACGTTCTTCACAAATCAGATCCAAGTCCCCTCAGATCCGGATTCCTCCTTTCCTCCTCCTCTCTTACACTTCAACATACTCACAAGAAAACACAGGAAAGTTGGATATATGACAAATCAAATCCTAAACGTCCACTTGGTGGCTTAGATTAAAGAAAAGATGACCAAATACAAATTATAATGCTAGGATGGAATGAGAGGGCAACAAACTTGCCCCTCACTTAAAAACCCAAAACAACCATAGCCAAAAAGGCCAAAAAGCCACCTGAAAATCTAGGTGACCAATCACAGACTTCCCGAGAAACCCGGAAAAGTCAGATCCTATAAATCTAGAACCCGGGCCTACGCTTGGAAACCTGGATCAGATTCAAAATTCAAATTCTAACTATCTACATTCTAACTACTTGGCCTTTCGCGCCTTCTTCTGACTGCTCCCGCCTTGACTTGCTCGTGCCCGGGTGGATGACCTTGTAGTCGCTTTTGGAGTTGCCTTCACTGGAGTCATCCTCAATGCTGCCCGGGTATGGATCTTCTGGATTTCCGGAGGTGAGTCTTCATCTTCCATGTCCTCCCCTCTTCTTCTTCTGATCCGGTTTGATACTCCTCTTCCTCAAATTTCTCAATCTAAGTGATCTCCCTCTCATCTTCTTCACTTGGAGAGGTGTCATCCAAGACGATGGGGATCCCCTCCTTCTTTGGTTGCGACTGTATCATATGCTCAAAACCTTCCGGATGAGTCCTGACCGGATTCGTCAATCCCCCAATCCGACTCGGCAGGTCACTCCGACTAAACGACCTAGGTGTCTGGAGTGCTTTCTTCTTCGGAAGACAGAATGTTGGAACTGGTGGTGAGATCGTAACCTTCAGCGGTGCTAACTCTTGTGCTGCTTTCGGCTGCTTGGTTGGTTCTCGTGCTGTCTTCACACTTCCCCAAATTATCTTCTCGAGCTGTGTCAAGAAGGGCTCTATAGAATGCTAGAGAGTCTCCGTAGGGGCTTCCTATCTAGCTGGCAATGGCATTGATGCTATTAACTTTACTGGAGTCTCCATATCAAAGTGGATTTCCGGAAAGTTGGAGAAATCCATGACATGGTCTAGATCAATCCGTCCTAGTAGTTGACGCATCTCCTTCAAAGTAGAATCCATTCTCAATGAGAAGTCCACCAGGATCCGGATCACCTTGGATCCGGTGAGATGTCCTTCTTCTACAAGCTGGTTTTGGACTAGTGCGACTTTCACAATAAGATCTGCCGGCTTGTCCACCAGCCCGGATAGGTTCTTGACTAGTTGCAGGGCTTCCTTCTCCCTTTGCTTTGCTGTGGCCAACTCTCCTTGAGCCTAGTTCAACTTGGCTTGAAGGTCCGTCTTCTCCTTCTCCAAGCCTTCAATCTGCTTCTCCTTCCTCTCCTTCGCTTCTGGATTTGGAAGTTTCTTCAAAGCGTCGAGTATGTCTTCCTACTCCATCCTCAACTCCTTGTTGATCCTCCTGAGAAGATCAACCAGGTTCTCGTGGTGCTCTTGAGCTTGTAGTACCTAGTTGAATTCGGTTTTGAAGAATCCGGATATGCCTCCTTCTTCTTCTGTCGGAATCTTCTCTTGAGTCGAGAGTTTCCCTTGTGAAGCCGGATCGGTGGATTTCCTTTGCCTTCGATCTAGGAGATGCTCCTCCTCTTCCGGCTCTTCTTCCTCCTCAATTGGTGGCTACTTCGCCTCCACTTCATTTGTGAGGCCGTACTACAGGATGGTGGATCCGGTGTTGTACTTTACCATTTCTGCGTCACTTAGAAGTTTCGCATGATGGTAGAGGTGGAATAGGTAAGGACCAATTGGACTGGTCTTAGCTTTCCCGACGTTGGCGGCAAGCTTAGAGACTACTGCTCCAATGACTTTGCCCCAATTGACCGGTCTACCCTCCATAGCACCAAAAATGGTGTTGGCTACCGTAATCGTAACTCGGGTAGGCTTTTCTAAATATAAGATGGGGATCAAAAATTCTAGGATCTGCTTCTACCTTACATCTAGACAGTCGCTGATGGCATACCCTTCCTTGGAATGAGCTGCATTCCTAAACTTTCCTACTACAAACTTATCCGTCTTGGAGGCTAATCCGGATCCCTTTTGGAGGAATCTGTAAACCTTGGCCCAGACCTCATCAGTCCAAGTTCCGAGTCACCCCCTCATTGTCAACTCGTACTAATTTGAGGCACCTACAATAAGCTCTTGAATCATCTTATCATTCTTCAGTGTCCATGGTCTCAAAAACAAGCTGACATACCTTATCTCACTCAGATCATCCTCCAACTGTGACCGCTCTCTTCAGCCTATCTGGAATGGTCGGATAGACCATCCGCCCCGTCACCAATGGTTTTTGGATATCCCTTTCCGCCATTGCAAACTAAAAACTAAACTGAGATCTGGACAGTTAGTAGCTCCAGAAATGATCACTATCTCACCACTCTTTCTCTCAACTATATGCGTACAAAAGAGTTGTGGAAGAAAGAGGATTCTAATCCTGTTTTCCTATTAGAATTTTGGAAAAATTGTGTATAATTATAAACTATTTACTACTAACCCGGTGGATTCCAGGATTACAGCTCGCGATAGCATCTTTTGGCAAATTATACATTCTTGCTCTTAATATGAATAGTAGCCATGAAAATCATCTTTTATGAATTTGAGCCCAACTTTGCAAATGGAGCTTAATAAATCTAGTTTCAATTCAAACTTGAAAATTTCAAAATTTCATAGAATTGAAAATTTTATTGCAATTTGAACTTTGGGATCATAACCAAGGTTTATTGTTTTTCTTAGAACTAGAATGACATAGAATTTTGGTTCACACTATGATCATGATGTCTTTTATTCTTCATAAATTTGCAACAATTTCAAGTTTTTGCTTAAAATTTAAAACTTGTATATCATAGAGGAGTATGTAGTTTCATCTCTAAAGAATAAATTAAAATAATTTTCGCTTATACTTAGAAAAATTGTAGAGCATATAGAATCAAAAATTGAGGTGCATTGTTTAAAATTAATCTTGAAAAGATAGTGAGGACTTTGTGTCCTTTAGATGGTCAAACAATCCTTTTTGATGATGAGGAGCTTGAGATTGTCATCCAATTTTTTGTGTGAAATTCTATAAATGATGTATTTGCATTGTTGAATTAAACTTAGGTTGTTCTAGTTGTTATTTTATTTTACACAAGGTAGTTGTCAAAAAAATAGTAAACCTATACAATGTAGTTTAGTACTTTTAGACATTTTTCCTAAAGCTTCATTTTCACATTTGAAAGTATTTCTCTTTCTTTTCAGTAGCATTGAAAAAATGAAGCTTTTGAAATGTGGTTTCTACTCTACTTGTAAATTTTGAAAAATTTCTACACATAAAATTTTTATTGAAGTTTAAAGTTCAAGATCTAACTATAACCATATTTCTAAATTTAGAATGATATAGAACACTTCTAACTTATAACATAATGAGCTATACTAAATGTGTTCATATGTTGAAAATTTGAATTTTTTTGTATATTTTGTATTTGATAAAAAAAATTCTTCAATTTCTCTTCAAAAATTCATGGTAATTTCAAATTTCCACAAACACCTTTGAAACTTTTATCATGTATTCTAGATGTATTTTGATCTATGAAAAATAAAAAATAAAAATTTTACTCATAAATAAAAAACAAAATGAATATAAAATGGAGGATTTTGTAGTTTGGGTGTTAATGTTTGACTATATAGTGTTGGGCTTTGTCCTCTAAAAATTAATTGTTGCTCTAAAACAAAGACAAAGATAAAGTAGGAAATTAACCTTGTACCATTGCAACCACCAATTATTAGTCTATGGATAACTTTGTGGAGGCTTGTATGATGAAAATATATATTTTTCATCATATTCTTTTGTGGAAGATATTAGAATACAATTTTCAACAATGGCATTGAATATTATCTCATTGTGGTGTTTTTGACTTTTTATATAAAAAAATGCTTCACCCATGGAGCACCATGTTATGTATTTTTCTATCTTTTAAGTCTTAGTTCTTGATGTGAATTTGCACCATGAAAATTATCTTTTTTGAATTCGAGCCCTACTAATGAAATGAAGGCAATTGAAGTGTAGTTTCTAATCTATCTTGAAAATTTGAAAAATATATAAAATTTGATATTTTATTGTAATTTAAAATTTGGACCTAATTCCATCATGTGTTATTTTCTATTTAAAAAAATACTTGATAAATATTTTATTCCAAAATATTCTTTTAATTTAAAGTGAAAATAATAAGTATTTGAGAGAAATTTTTCTTTAAGTTTTCAAACTTAAGGCCATATTTGTTATATTGAGACTTTTTGTAGGTTTTGAAACAAAATGCTAGTTATTGGAAAATTCATTTAAAAAATAGGAATTGAAACCAAAAATAAAGAATTCTCAAATAGTGATCCTATAATGAATTATCTTATAATCAAATAAAAGGTTTTGTTGTTATTTATTTATATAAAAATACTAGTAAAGAGATAAAGCATTTTATCTTTGAATCGAGTATAAAAATGAGACTACAAAAAGTCTCAATATAACCAATATGGCCTTGACAAATGAAAGTATACATTTAGTTCTTTAGTTCGTTTATGATGGTGAGATCTCTTGGATTGTATGTCCCCTAATCATGTTTCAAACCCTTAGAAGGCTATCTTTGAGGAAGGGTGCATGGGCTTTGTTTCATGGTGTTTGAACCTATGATGTGAAAGTTGTTGAATTTAAAAGTTTTTAGTAAATAAAAAATTACCTTTATTTTTATTTTATTAACCTCTAAATGCTCGAGACACTCAAATGTGGTGTTTGGAAAACTTTGAAGTTTGATAAAACCTAAGTAATTTTCTATTTTTAGTAGTTTATATTTTTGAAAAATTCTTTTTAAAGTCTAATTTTAGCATCAAAAATCTGATTTTGAAAATGATTGATTGTGATTTTTGTATTCAAGATTTTGTGCAAAGGTGTCCATTGCAATCTTGACTTTCTATAGTGCTAGGGGCTCTTGGAAATGAGTCTCAAATACACTAGATCTTGGAGAAAAAATCTTGAACTTTATTTAAAAAAATTGTAGAGTAGATTTTGACAAGGCATAAATTGATTGGAATTATGTATGTTATGCCCTTTTACCTCAATTTTTTTGGTGACCAACTTTTTGGATTTGACATGTGAAAAGAAGATTGAAAGATTTCAAATCATTTTTGCAATTTTAACACACTCATGATCAAACATTATAATCTTTCAATCTATAAGTGATATTGTTATGTTTTCTTTTCTTGTGTGATCTCTAACATATATAGTTTGAATTTGTATGGTTACAATTGAAAAGAAATTGGTAAAACTTATATAAAGTTGACTTTTTGTTCAATTTAGAGCAAATTTCAAGAAGCTTCAAACAAGCCTTGGGCATTTAGGGGTTAAGCTATGGATAAATAAGAAATTCCAATCACAAATAGTAAAAAATGAACACATATGAACCTTAGAATGAAAGGATTTTGAAGCACAAATTTGTGGTCATAGGCCCGTCCTTTCAGGGTGAGCTGGGCTCGTTGTCTTCTTGCACCAGTGCGAATTGATAATACGCGAAGCTTAAGTTTACTTCTTCGCCACCTCTGCCATTGCTACCTCGCTGTCTCACTTCCTTCTGCTATGCCGTTCTTCTCCACTGCGATTTGTAGCGGACGTCCTACTTAGCAGGCAGGTATTTATTTTGTGATTGCTTTGACTCATTTTGTTTTACAGTAGCTTGTTTGTCTCGCGGTGGCTGGATGGAAATCTGGGATTTTGGTGATAGCTTTTAAGATTTGAAGAGCGACAAAGTGGGTTTTTGCAGTTTTGTTGGTACTCCGGCTCTGGACTTTTTGGGGCCGGATTGCTTGGGTCTGTTTTGGTCCTCTGAGGTGTATGCTGCGAGTTTCACGGGATGGGTTCGATTTCTTTTTGTTGTCAAGTTCCTCTTGGTGTCGGGTTGCGGAGTTTCTCTACAGGAGGGATTATACCAAGGTTGGACTCTGCTAGCGGCTTTTAGAAACCTGGGAACTTTTTGTCAATGCTGAGGTATCAAGGTGCTGCGCGAGGGAAGGGTATGCAGCCGGACTATCCACTTTTCGTGAATTCACCTTGTCTGGAGGCCCTTGGTTACGCACTCTGTTGTTTACTTCCGAGTGATGATGTCATCGCAGCGGGTAGACTGGAGTAGGAGGAGCTCTCAGTAGTGGTTGTTGTATTGGATTGTGCCCTCGCTCGTTCCTCTATCTCTTCTCGCTAGCTTCAAAAGTGGAGCAGAGGTTGTTCCTTCGTTGTTTCTGTTTTCTGTCATTCTAGATACTAGAGAAAAGGAGTGGCAAGTTTTGTGCTTAACTGTGCTAATGTCTGAAGTGTCATTGTGATATTGTAACCTGAGGAGTTTATTGTAGAGGATGAAGTGATTCAAAGTAGCTTCGAGCTATCTCGACATCTGTTTATCCCGTCGGTCCTTCAAGACGCGAAGGTCCTTCATTTGTTGGTGTTATTCAGCTGCTCCATTTATTTTAACTTTTTCCACGTTGATCAGAGCACCTTCACCGGGTGTCTGTATTTGCATCAGTATAATGAGATAGTAAGTGGTAAATTTTCACTGCAGTTTGGAGGGCCCCGGATTCAAACTGAAGTTTTTTCTAAACAGGGCTTGAGATTCTGAACACCAGTAGAAATGCTCTTACCAGTCTTGCTTTTACGTGTGGTTTAGCGTCTCTATCTATCGCGCACTTTCTCGGAGGTCCACACGTCAGCTTGCAATAGTGAAGTCGGCGTATTGTCCGGTGTGGTTACCAGGTCCAATCATCGTTTAAGCTTAGTGTGACATACCACGTTCTGAATTCGTGCATCCTCTACCAGTACCATTTTTAGGCCAGGTTTTATAGAGCTTACTGCTGGCTGTTTGAGTGAATACTAAAAAATATCCTGTCGAATATCTAATCGTTAGAGCCTGTGACGACTGGTTAATGCACAGTACAGACATGCATGCCCTGCCAGAAGTACATGTAGACCAAGGTTGTTGCGGGTGGTCAATTCAAAGTTGGAGTGTGCTCTATTGACCATTGCTGTTCGCGTCGCGGGAAGGAACGTGTATCGTTGTGTTATTCATTCAAGCCGCGGTGGAAATTATGTATCTCTTTGACCACTTGAAATTTCCATCAGAGCGGGTGGTTTGACAATTGAGGGAAGCTCTCCTGGATTCAGTTCATTTGTTCCCTAATCCGCTTTGGTCTTAGCCGTCTAAGAGTTTGAATATCTGATGGCTATTGGATTATCACTTATTTTTTTGAGGATGTTTCCTTGCGCTCTTGAACTGTGTTAAGTGCGGATGTTGCAATTCGGTTGGTGGGAGAATTTTCCTCTGCTTGGATGAAATTTTGCGTATCTTGTCAGCTAATAACTGAATTTAGACTTTCTTTGATCACTATGTTGACTATGTGTGACAAAGGCAGGAAGCTGGGATTGGATCTGGCACGGGCAGCATTTTGCATTAGTCTCGGGTTGCTATAGATTGGTTGGCAGAGTGATGACTGACGTAGCCGATGGAAACTCAGTAACAATGTCAGCAGCTCAAGATATCTCGTTGCTAGATAGACCGGAGGCCTTCGTGTCTTCGAGGCTGTCCCCGTGCTCGAACACTTCTTTGGGTGGTATAAACAACAAGTCAATAGTTCCAGAAACAGAGGTCGAAGTTGGTTCTTCCGGGAAGGTCTCACCAGTTTCTAACACCTTACCTGGAGAAACTGTAGCAGACCACGATGAGGGTACTCTTTCGACAGAGATACGGAACGTTTCAGTTGGAGCTGATGATTCCAGAGCTTCACTGGGTTGTCCCCGGCGGGATTTTCAGGGTATGAAGGATAGCTCCATTGAAGAAGCGATTTCAAAAACAGAGAGTCTCAAGGATTTACCTGCTGTGGAAATATCTGCAGTGGAAATATCTACCGTGGAAACACTTGCTGTCAAAATTTTGGGGGTGGAGACATCTACTCCGGGAAAGCTTCCTGTGGACACACCTGCTGTGATAATTACTTCTTTGAAAACACATGCTATTGAAGAATCTACTGGGGAGGCATATGACATGGACGTCCCTGTCTCGGCAAATCTCGAAATGGAGGCCACTCATGTAGGTGACAGTGTCGCTTTACAGGATTTAGTCAAGGACGGTGTTGAGAATGTGGGTCCTGATGTAAGAAACATTTATGATGAAGCCGAGGATGGCATCTTGCATGATAAGTCCGCAGACAGAGATTTTGGAGGTGAACAGGAGTCTCTCCCTCGTCCATTCAAGAACGAAAGGCGGGATCCTGAATCAGAATTTACCACAGTTAATGAATCACCATCGACTGAGAATGAAGACACCGGCCAACAACTCTGTGATAGTGGGTTTATTCGAAACGGAGAAACTAGGATGGACGGAACAGTGTTCGCCGCGAATCCTAGTATCTTATCTTTAACAGGTGCTACGAGAGTCGGAAATGAAGTTGTTAACAGCATAACTGATCATACCATCGAGACAACTGTAGAGCGAACTTTTGAGAAGTTCGCTGAGGACACGGGTGATAAGCTTGTAGATAATGTGGCTGATAGAATGGCAAACACTTTGGCAGATGGTGTGGCTGATAGAATGGCAGATGCTATTGCAGACGAAATTGCGGATCAGATCGCTGATCGGATGGCAGATGAAATTGCTGATAAGATGGCGGATGAAATGGCGGATGAGATGGCGGATGAATTGGCTGTTGTGGTGGCCGATGATATGGCAGACAGAATGGCGGACGAAATGGCATCTAGGATGGCAGACGAAATGGCCGACAGAATGGCTGATAGGATGGCTGACGAAATGGTCGATAGGATGGCAGATGAAATGACTGCTAAAATGGCTGACGAGTTGGCTGATGAAGTTATTGAAGGGGATTATGGAAGGGCTGAAGGAGTACTAGAGAATCAGAGGATGGATGGAGAAACTCTTGACGTCGGTGACATGGAAGAAGAGATGGCTGAGGATGCAAACAAAGTGATGGTCGATGACGATTACGAAGATGATGAAGGGACTGCTGACGAGCAGATGTCATTTGTAGAGGAGCTGGAGCGATTTTTTAAGCAGCGAAATCTGGAATACAAGGCGCCCAAGTTCTACGGGCTGGAGTTAAATGTTCTAAAGTGAGTTGTTTATCATGGAAATATAATTTTGGTTAGCAAAAGCATCTCGAGTCTTTTGTAAGTTAGTCAGATTGTATTAATAGGTTGCACGAAACTGGTGACTGCTTTTTCGTTGTTAATTTAGTTACATTTGTTTTTCAAGTAGGTTTCCTACCTTTCATATTTTGATTGCCACTATGGAGAGGGAAGTGAGATCTGCAATTTTATTTTGGTTCAATGTGGAATTTTACGAGGAACTATCTTTGGGTGTTCCAGGCTTTGGAGGGTCGTGTCCAGATATGGTGGCTATGACCATGTATGTGCTTTTGCAAAGCCTATGCTACTCATTGCTTACTAAATTTTGGGATTTTGGGAATTTGAACCTTAGATCATGCATTTGAAATCATCATGAATTTACTGATTAGTGCAGTTAGCTTTGGTGACAGCTCATGGTAATGGATTTGTTTGACTGATGGTCTGCCTCTGGTGGTAAAGTTAGTAGTACTGGATTACAGAATCATGATATGCTCAACTGTTAATGCAATTTTCATTTTGAAGAGCAAAGAATTTCTTAATAAGTACGTATTATTTGAAGGCACAGTCTATCCTTCGTTTAGAATCTCCTGCTTGATTCCGCTTTTTATATTCATGGCCGACGGACGTACTTAACATGTGCATTGTTTCATTACGCCTATCATGTTAACATGGCTTTGCTTTGATGTTTATGTACAGCTAACTAAAGCTATCCGTTTCTTTGCCTTCGTAGGTTACGGTAAGCAAGCTTTGGAGGACAGTTGGTGAAGAGTTTAAACCGCCAAAGTAAGATGGCCAGAGCCTTTTAATACTGAATTTTAGGTGTTGAAGTATTAGTATGAAGCTTGAGCGGAGTAGTCACGTTGAATTAAATAGTAATTTTATTGTGCTTTCTGTTTGCTGGCTGTACATTTCTGATAGATTCTTCAAATTACTCTTTTCACCTGCATTGTTTCTTGCATTTGCGACTAGGGCGGTTCTTGTTCACTTTTTTCGCAATACCTTCTCTGTTCGTAGGATGCTGTGCTGATTGAAAGATTATCCACAGGACCTGTACGACTATTTCATGGTCATTTCGAGGTTTCTTTGAGAAGGTATTTTACCTGTTGACATATCTGTAGTATGTTCATTGTGATCTTAGGGCTTTAGCGTAGCACTTTTTAATAGTTTGAGCACTTTATCTAATTGACGTTTTGGTTTCTGCAGCTGAAGCCATTTTGTCATTCTGCTTCTGCTTTTTGAATTTTGCTCAAGCTAGTTTGTGGACTGGAAGGTCTTAAGTTACTGTGTCTCTTTTAGCCCTCGTACTTCATCTGATTTCAGTATGTAATCGACTATGCAGGCTCTTCTGGATTACGAGAGGTTTAAGACTGGTGTTTCTGCTCCTGACTGTAGTCAACGAGCTGTCCAAATAACCAGCTGTGGGCTGGCAAATCAACAACGAACAGCATCACCTGCTACCCCATCGTCTGAAGTAGGTTACATTTGACTTGATGTTTTTTTTTAGCTCCGCATGATCTTACTCATGTATTTTGAATCAAAGTATTTTTGAATGTTCACTCTGTACACGTTTCCTGATGGGATTTCCCATTTCAAGTGAGAACTTGAAGGGGTATCACATTTCTTGAGGAGAATGTAAGTTGTTTATTTGGGGTTGGTTTTCCAGGACCAAACTCTAAATATTACAAACTGTGTTGATATTTTGTAGCTAAATATGGGCGGAACACCAGGGTCAGGATCTGGTCGTGCTCGGAGAGATGCCGCTGCACGGGCAATGCAGGGCTGGCACTCTCAGCGCATGGGGAATGGGGATTCTAAAGAACCTATCCCGAAGGTAAGATTAGGGTTGCTCAGAAAAAATTGTAGTTGTGATTTCTTCGTCAAATTGATGGGTGAAGTTTCCACTATGTTGTCTTCTTGCCTGATGTTCACCGTAGGTCTAGGGTGACGCTTCTACTGACGCTGACGCTATTATCTGGTACTGACGCCTATACTTTCATACTCTTTTTGAGTTTTTTGGGTTGCACATGCGTGTGCTGCGATTTGTTATCGCCCTGATCCGCGGAGTGACATATGCTGGTTAACGCATTCTATATGGATTAGACACTGATTTTGAAAAAACGAGGGTAAGCGTTAGGTTTTCAATTTTTAATGCATTTAATGTTATATGGAAGGCACTATTCTTGCAGGACAAAGGCTCTGGTGGGAAACATGTGAAAAAAGAGAAAAAGCTAACAAATATAGGTATCGAAGGTGCCCTGCTTATCATTATATACTTTCCTGGTATCTTGGAGTTTGTGCCACTGAGGTCGTGTATGATCCTGAATCTCTAATCTAATATTTCGGTTTAGACTGTTTGAGTCCTAGTTTACATTGAGTATTATTTCTATAATTTGGAGAAATGAAACCTTTTTTTATGTTCTACCTTTCGAAATTTTACTTGCAAATAGAAATTGTGGTGAACTTCCTACAAAAGATAGTTTGCATCTTGATGCAGGAGGATTTGGGCTGAAGAGGAAAGGGTCAAGCACAGTCCTCGAGAGAGCAGTTAAGGCTGTCCAGGCCAGAGGAAGACCAAGATTATACACTGAGAGTCTTCCAAGTAATTCTGCTGTAACCGGTAAGAGAAGTATGAAACAACAGGACTCCGGAAGGCGTCCTATGAAGATTGCTAAGGTGGATGGACCAATGGGTGATTTTGATCCTCCGATTGTTGACGAGGGTCCTAAAGCTGATTGGGTTAAAATCAATGTACATAAGCATGTAAGTTGCGTCACAATTTTTTCTTGTCAATCTGTTGATGTTTAGGTTGATATGTTACGGTTATTCTTCTAGTCAATATCTTTCTGCTCTACCTAGTCTTCATTGTGTTTTCTTTCATTCTTTAAATTTTATTAAGTGGGAAACAGTCAGCTGAAGTGATGTTAATTTATTTTTTATTGCTTTTGCAGCTAGATTGTTTTGAAATTTATGCACTGGTTCCCGGGCTAGCACGTGAGGAGGTGAGGGTTTCATATCTGGTTTCGTTCTTAAGCTTTAGTTTTGGTCTTCTTCTGCGTTCTCTTTTGTACGGAGCTAAGCTGCAAAATGGCATGCTCTATGAGCAATCAAATTTATTAGGATTCCTCTTTCTGTCTTTCGGATTTATGATACTACGTTGCAAGTTCAAGAAGGATGTGACGTGAGGAATCGAATAGAATGTCTTGAAACAGAACCACTACACTGATGTGAGGGTAAAAATTCATTGCCACCTACGAAATTAGTCACTACAATTTTTGCCGAAATTGGTTGAAAATGGAAATTCTTTCAACCTGCACTCCCAAAGAACAGTGACTCTGAAAAATTAGTGTCACGCACTAGAAGGGCAAATCAGGAATGGATATTGTGCAACATTTTTGCGTTGTACACGAAAATAACATTGGATCTTCGCGAATCTTCTTTTTTATTAAGTAGAAAAGGACTATCTATAATCCAACAATATATAAGGTATTTTAGGTTCATATCAGATTGATTTCAAAATCGTACTTGTGTGCATTTAATAATATTCATTGAGTTATTCCTAGTGTATGTTAAACATTATTCCTTATATTCTATTATTCGGGATGAATGTTTCACAAGTATAGTAGTTTTACTTTTTTACGTTCATCTGCACAGGTGCGCATCCAATGTGAGCCTGGAGGCAGACTAGTGATTGCTGGAATGCCTGAGGATCCGGAGAACCCTTGGGGTGTGACTCCTTTCAGAAAAGTAAGTTGCCAGAACACTCTTTCCTTGATAATACTGCATGTATACAATGTTTGACATGTATATCAAGCCTTGTCAATCTGTGTGTCATGTCAAGTAATATTGGCTGGTTTTTTAGAATTCACAGATTGTGGATTATTGATCCGAGACGGTATCTACTTGAATATTGCGGATTGTTGTCGGTACAATTGAGGTCTGCAACATGTTTAAAAAAAAAATAGTGGAAAAGTCCTTGGTCCAACTTTCTCTCGGGAAGTGACGCTGTCAAAGTGATATTTGTCTTGTGATCACCAATCATCTGAAATTTATCAGTGCTGATGTATGTCTTTGGATTTCTCATTTTCCCTTGTGTTTATATGGTAGACCTTTTATCAAACAGATCGTGATTGCAACTCCCCTAAACAGTGCCTTTTTTACCCCAGGTTATAAGTTTGCCATCTCGAATTGATGCTCATCAAACCTCAGCAGTGGTCACTCTATATGGCCAGCTCTATGTACGCGTTCCCATCGCAGAAGACGACAAATCATCTTAGTGGAATGATGTGCACATGCTGACTTTCATGAATGTACAAATGCAGTCCAGAATGCCGTCAAGACCTTGGGGATGACATCGTCAACTACTCCATGTTGTGTGTCAATCAAGTGACGTATCTTATAAGTGTTTCATGTATCAGCGGTTGGGTTTCAGGGCATACCACCCCAGAGGACTGAGGAGCATCCTCGCAAATGTTTAGGAGAAAATGATCTCCTGTTAGATCGAAGGCAATTATCTTGCACAGAGCTATTTTTACAGGGCTGGACAATTCCTCTTGTTGTATGCACTCATATCTTACTGAGCTTAGAACCTGTGCTTATTTCAGTTGTTTCAAATACATTATAACTCCATTTTCAAGCTCCAAGCGAATTTTTAGACCTGGGTATTAACCATTCCCGCTTGGTCAGATCAACTTCCCACTTGGTCAAAATTATTGAGTTTTATATATTAAATACACATTTCAAACCTAATGTAGTAATACATATATATTTGGAATTTATTTGAAAATTTTCAGAATTAAAAACATTAAAATGAATTTTTAAAGTTTTTTGAACGTAAATTATTTGTAACAGGCCTAGTAATTACAAAAATACTTAACCCGAGAACATGAAGTAACCATCGGAACTTCTCCGTCAGGAAGGAAATGACTGGAATCCCCTACACTAAATAGTGAAATTAGGTTGCCTTGCACTACATAAATACTTAATATTACATTACAAAAACGTACTAGTTTGAATTAGGTGTTGTAATTGGAACTCATGAACCTTCATTTGTACAGATGGAATTATATGTAGAAATTTTTGTTGACTTTGATGGCTTGTAAAGTACTTTTTGGGGGGTAAGTCAATCTAATTGTGAAGGCAACCTAATTTCACTATTTAGTGTAGTGGAATTATTGAAAATGTGTCTTTCGAGATGTAGTTTGGTCGATAATTGTGACGTTGGCCTTGAAGGGTAGATGCGTCTTTTGGAAGAAATGAAGTTGCCCCAACCATCTACTTATTCACTATTTCTCACCTTAGTTTTAGTGGCTCATAATGAGCTTGGCCCATAAAGACTCTTGTTGGCTTGATTGTGTCCCTTGCTTGACATGTAGTTGGATAGGTTTTTACCCAATAATAATTCTTGTGGTAACTTCTAGAGAGTTATGGGTGTAGTATTTCGCTATGGATAATATGCATGGGGTTGCATGAGCATCATGCATAGGGACGATTGCATGTCCATGCATGGTGGGACATGTTGCTTTGATTACCACGACAATGGCATTGTTTTGTCTTCAATTGTTGTGCTTGATTAGTGTTTTGGCATTTGATTCTATATCGGGTTTAGGGTTTACGACAACTAGGGTTTTAGTGATGCAAGGGTTTCTTTGGTTTAAGGTTACACTTTCGCTTTTCATGCACTACTTCTTTTCGTTTTGCTCTCTCAATGCGGCAGTGATGGCAAACTTAAGAGCTGCGGGTTTGGGCTAATTGTTTGTAGGTTTAGGTAGGGATGCTTTAAAGAGATTGTCTCAAGTTTCTCATTTTGGAAACCCTAGCCAAAATTGTTGTCAATTGTAGATTGGGGTGCAATGTGTGTTGGGGTGTGGTAGTTTTAGGGTTTCAAAGTTGTATGTCGTACTCTATAGATTCATAGTAGAATATTCATACGGGCTATTGTTTTGGGTTCCTCTTTGGTTTAGGGTGCTAATGTATGACTGATTTTGTTGTCACGATGTCACACCCCTATATCCTTTGGGTGCCCAAAGTGCCTTAGTGAGCAAGGGGGATCTTGGAGGTGACTTCCCAAGCCTTGCAATAGGCTAAGAATGGAGAAATGAGAGACTTCCGAGCAAACAGGGTGCAATAGCGCCTTGGTTAAGACGGGCATAGTGGCATGTCATAGATGCTTGCAAAGCTCTTGAGAAGATGCTTCTAACCGTCCCAAAACCGCGTGATTTGGACTAGTAGGCTAGAAGTTGTGGCCGTTCAAAGTTGGGGGTGTCCTAGTGGCGCCAAGACACTCAAAAGCTAGGTGTGAAGGGTTCCTAACGAATCACTCAACAAAGTATGACATGTAGCATATTATTGAAAAGCTACAAAGACAAAGAACCTAGAATGCCAAGCATTCCAAGGTTCTAAGCCATGAGTCAAAAGTTATGGCTAAGAGAAGGGCCGTGGTGGAGGCGTGACACCAATCTTGGTGAACCCGAATCTTTAAAGGGCCATTACTTTGTGAGAACTTGTCCAAATGGGACAAGTGAAAAATCCATAGACATCTACTCGTTGCTTAGATATCCAAAATGGTCTTGCATGTGCGATTTGAAGCCTTGACAACAAAGTTACATCGTTTGGAAGTTCGGGAGTCCAAACAAAGGGAGAACTCGGGGATTTCAGTTGGAAACGGGTGGTCTTCCGAAACCCAAGGGGGTTTGGGAAGTCCCGTTGACTCACAAGGGAGGGGGGGGGGCTACTGAAGACTATAGAGAGTACTATAGGAGGGGTTGGTCTCCTTCCTCCCTCCCTTTTGGAGCCTTGGTGAGTCTCAGCGATTCATGGGTGGTAATGTAACTTCACCATCGGCTTCAAGTCTCCTTGGGACATTTGTGTGTGTGTCCTAGGGCAAGGGTTGGTTGGAGTTCCACTCCTTGCTAGGCCTTTGGTAATGTGTCCCGAGTAATGAGTCCCGATTAGTGTTGGTGTGAGAGTAGCAAATGCACAATGGGCCTAGTATGAAGTGGGGTGGCAACCAAGGGCGATTAGGATTGTGATGAGTAGTGCTACTATGAGTCCTAGCATAGTAAGATGGAAGTTCCGCCCCATGTCACCAAGTGACATACCAAGTGCCACGAGTAGGGTGCTTGCTAGAAGTCCCGGGCATCAGGACTTAGCAATGTGAATTAGAAATGGGAACTAATGCTGTGAGTGCGTGGTATGTGCAGTGCTAGTTAATTGAGCGTAAATAATACCGGTATTGGGGTGTGGTGAGCCCTGAAAGCTGTGAAGGGATGTTGAAGTCTAGTTGGAGCTGTAAGGTGTTACTTGGGCTATGACACACCGTGAGGTACGACCGCAAATGCATGTTTGAGAAGTATGATTTAGGGTAAGGGTTGCCATAACAAACTTAGAGGACTTACGTACATCTTGCATTGTACCTACTTTCATTTACAGAGACTCTAAATTGAATTCCGTAGCTAGTGTTTCCTAGGATGAGCGATATAGGAAGAAATTCCTTGTGCAACTTTGTGACATCGAAGCGAAGGTACAACATCCATCTGAAGGGCTCATACAAAGAGCAGACTTGTTGTGGGAGTTGTAGGAAACGCACGTAATCCGAAGACAATATGCAAATTAGAAGAAAGACTTAGTGGTGGCTCAGTAATGTTTTATCTTGACTAGTAGAGTTGAGGACTTCATTTGGGGCATGGAAAATGGCGATGGAAGGGCCAGCTACAGATACGTTAAGATTCGAAGAAAGCCAACAAAAGAACCTGGCACTTTCAAGGCTACTGTAACTACATCCAAAGATGTCACTAGGTATACATTTCTGTCCCTTGCACTTACTAAATTCTTGCCCATTCTTGTCTCTTTGTTCTTCAGCCTTCTATAGTATTAATACTCTATTCTTTTTCTTTGTTTTATTTTCTAGGGCCCACTACCAATATGGTCCGCAAGACCACTCTACAAAGGTTAAGACTATGTCTTCAATGTCATTGCCAAAATAGAGATTGTAGGTGGTAGTTGCATTGATTGCAAAGACACAACGTTCAAGGAAGAAGACATATGCAATTGTAGATGCCAACAAGGAGTCACAGATAGTGAAGAAAAGGAGAGGAAGGAAGTAATCCACTACATTAGACACTTCAAAACTACAAGCAAGCAAATTACAAAGGCAAATGGAAGGTCCATGCAAGCAACTTGAGCCTAAGAAAAAAGCATCCATAATAGTGCTGAAGAATGTCTTGCCCTTTGATCTAAACATTCTTCCTTGTGACTGCGACATGGAGGCCTTTATATTTGCCAAGGACAATTCCAATGACAATAATTCTCTCTCCACATCCTCCACAACCCTACTCAATTTTTCGATATTGGAAACCAATGCTGCATTGGAAAATGCAATGTCCATTATAAACAATGTTGCAGAAAAAAACATTCGGATGTTCTCAACACTACTCTAGTGGAAAACAATGCAGACATATAACCTAAAGATAGAGCAGGAGACAATGTTGCCAAACACAACAGTGTTGCAACACAAAACACTGTTGATGTGCAACTTGGTGAAGTTGCGCAGTCTACTAGCGATAGTCGTAGCAGTGCTGCTGCAAGGAATATGCCAACGAAGCTATGGGACTCATTGAAGCAATGGAGGGGGTCATTGAAGCATGGATGTGTGGCTTCCTTCAACATAAAAACACTTTACCTAATACTGCAAGTCCCTAAGATTTGTATCTACAAGGTAGAGCATGTGAACCAAGACTGGGTTGAATGCCATGGATTGTAGGATGCAAGGGACTGTGGTGTATTTTCATGGCATTTGTTTCTTGAAATCAAGGAGTTTGTCTTGACACTATTGAGATATGGTCATAGTGTTCCCCTAATTATGTCCAAACACATTGCAATTGTCAAGGACATTGTCAAAGATGGGAAGGAGGTGATAAGAGACATGTTTCTCTTCTAGCAGGATGTGCTAAATTTGGCCACAAAGGTGGCACAGGAGACATATATGCTTAATAGTGAGGATGCCAAAAGTGTACAGTTTTGGGTGCAGAAAAATGGAGAGAATGTTTTCTACTACCAAGAAACGGGTGTACCTATTCAAGGGAGGATGACATCATCCGACATTCCCTTCACCATGGGGATTCATACACCTTGGCAATGCAAGATGATGCTACACTTTGGACATGAAGGAACGGTTTCTATTGAAGCCACGTACAGCACAAATGAAAAGAAGGTACACATTTCCTTACAATGTTTCTTAGACTAGAAATTAGGTTGGCTTCTACACTTATTTCATATATGCCATCTACTTGAATTTGTCGGACGTCTCCTTACTTGATTTACCATTTGTCTTGTGTAGTTTCCTTTGTATACAATAATGGCCTTTGACGAATGGCACAATGGAATCCTGTGTCCTTCGTATTGACATCACGTTCCACACAAGATGACCTCACTCCTTGGATGAGGGTGTTGGATGGAAACATGAAAAATGAGAGCTTGAGTTGGAAGCCAAACACCTTCATAGTCGATTGTGCACAAGGGGAGATCAATAGCTTGAGGTAAATGTTTTACATTCATTCAGTCTCCATAGTCGCATGAAGATCATGGTCTATAGGACATTGTTCTTAAGGTTGTTTTTGTTTGTTTTGAATGGACCCAATCGTCTTTGGGGGATTAAACAAACTTGGATGGTTTAGGACAGTTTAGGTTCCTCCGTGAAACACTGACCACTTCTTTTTCAAATGCTACATGATCATGTGGTCGTCTAGTGCTATCTTTTTATGTTTGTGGCATACAAGGTTGACAAAAGTCAACATCCTAGCCAAAATCACGTCCAAAAATCGGACGTCCAGACTCAGTAGACATTGTGACTCCGGTGGGTAAAGAACCCCATCCGCAGACTTACCATGGGTAAATGCAGTCGGGCGGTTGGGCGGACGAGTGGATGGGCAAACAAGTGAACAGGAGGATGGGCAAACTAGTGGACGGCTAGTGGCGTATAGAAACTTGGTGGGGAACTTTAGAAAATGAAGTTTATAATTGTGATTTTGGAACTACTGTAATTGCAATTGTCATTGAAAAGTATGGGAAAAAAATACACACAACCTTGAAATTCTCTTGACTTTGAATATTATCAAATCTATGACAATCATGAAGTCAAAGTTTTTGCATTACACAAGTATCTTGCATTATATCATGCTTGATGTATAAAAACAGAACACAATCATTTTTTTTTGACTTTTTCTTGTGTTTGCAACCAAGAAAAATGAATCGTATTTTCAACATCAATAAGCAAATTACAAATGCAATGAAATCATCAAACAATCAATTGCCAAAACAGCATTACATGCTCGAAGTATCATAAACACCTAAATACCTAAGCCTACATGCCTTTAATCTCTAAGGCTTGTAATCACTATCTCCTTTCACCTCAACCTTGCTACTGTCACATCTAGTTCCCCATCTGTCATCTTCATCATCGGATTTGTCTTCCATATCGTTTGATGAAGATTGCACAATTTGTACTCCTTCTTGTATTTGTGTACATGTCAATGATTTCATTGATGTACTTGTCTTCTTTTCCCTTTTGGTTGTTAATATAGTACCTTACAAAACTATTCCAATCATTAGAATTTCTAAATTCAAGAAGAAGTTTCAAACAAATGGATGTCCAAACTTTCAAATAGTAATTTGAGGCATATATTACATCCAATCTAGTACACATATGTAAAAAGTTCCAACTAAATCGAGTATCATTGAAGGAAAAATGAAAGCTTAAAATCAATATATACATTGGTACAGTTTTGTGAGTGCTCTAAGTAAGCTACCTAATGCTTTGTCCATTTTCCTTTTGAAGCTACTACACCTTCCATCCTTTGGGGCATGCTTTCTACAAGTCTCCTGCAATCATGTGTAGTAATAGAAGAAAAAACTTGAACTACACATTCCCATAATTCAATCATTCTTTTTGGAGGTGAATCATATTGATTCAATCTACTTTTGAGGATTGCCCATAGATATTCTATTGGATTTAAATCAGGGGATTGGGTTGGCCATGTTAGAAGACTAAAACTTTACCTTGAGAACCATTCTTGCATCATCTTTGTGGTGTGAATAGAAGCATTATCTTGTTGGAAAATGACTTTTGTAGCATCTAATTTGTATTTTCTAATTGTACCATCTATTGTTTGCTCTAAAATTTGATGATATCCATGTTGATTGAGGCGACCTTCAATTTTGTACACCAATCCTGGACCATGACTAGTCATACTACCCCAAATCATGATCCCACCACCACCATGCTTTACTGTCTCTATAACAGTATGAGTTGACAATTCATGTGGATCACAACTCCAACACCAAGATATTCCATCAGAACAAAATCGATTGATTTTAGACTCATAAGAGAAAATGACACGACTCCAATCATCTATAGTCCAATCTAAATGGGCTCTTGCAAAGTCTAAACGTGCTTTGACATTCTTGATTGAGAGACATGGTTTTTTTTCCTTCACTTGTGATTGTAAACCACCTCTACGCAAAGCACGTCTCACTGTTTCAACACACACTTGCATCCCAAATACCTCTTGCATATTTTTTGTAGCCTCTACAGTAGTATGAAGCTTCCCTCTAGTCATATCCAACACACAATACCGTTCCATTGCAAGAGTCAATTTTCTTGGTCTACCTCCATGTGATAATTCTATAGTAGAAACAAATTTCTTTCGGAGCCTATGTACAGTTCCAACACCTACATGCAAACTCCTTGACACTTCTCTAATACCAACCCCTCTGTGCAACATGGAAATGACATCTGACTTCTTTTGAGAAGATAATGGACGAACCATCTTTTCTACTTGGGAGCAAGGACTTCAAAGTACAAAGAAAATCAAAAGAGATGGTGTGTACACAAAGCTTTACAATAAGAGTACAAGTCTAATCAATATTGCATAGCTCTATAAGACAAGAATATAAGTCTAATGAATCTGCACAACTCTACAACAAAGCAAGTTCTTGTACACAATACACTCACAAAATTGTTCCATTGATTTATCTAGCTTTGAGCTTATGATTATCATGCATGTGTGCTTCTACATGCCATTGCTTTTGACATGTAGCCTCTAAACTTGCATTAGAAGTTAATTGGAACTTACACATGGCCATTTGCTTTTGCTAGGTGTCATCTAAATTTAATCAAAGGTAGATTTTTCCAACACTGGAACAATTTTGTAAGGTATTGTATGTACTTACCAATGCCTTCTTGAAGGCTAGGGATTGTTTTCATTTTCTTCTTTGAAGAAAGTTGACATGTATCAAGTGGGGTTCTACCCACATTCGGTCTATTGGTTGGAGAGGTAGCAAAGGGTTGCATTTTTCTTTTTTTATGGTCTTTGATAGACTCTTCAACCTCTAATATCCCTCCTTTTGGCACTCCTTGAATCACTGACTACATTGCATTCAAAGACTGCGTTGTCTGGCCTATCGATTTCATGGAATGTCATGGTGGATGGCCCCAATGTTTAACAAACATGGAAGCCAATGTCTCATCCTTATCATCATTGGTACATGATAAAATAATTCAACGTGGATTGCCTCCCAAACTCATCTCTTTCGAAGGAGACAATTGTCCTTTTCCAATCTGTGATTTCCTTGAACCATCCAATGTTGTACCACTAGTTTTGAATAGTGCATGTGAAAGAGCGCTACATGGTGGTTCTTGGGAATCTTCCCTTAGGTACTTTTTGCCAACACCATTGTTGACAAAAATGGGTCTACCTTACCCCATTGAACATGCCTCAACATTGTCTTGTACTTCTTGCGGTTTGGCATTTCCAATGTTTGCTTCCAAACATTTCTTGCTTGCTGATACCACTATTGATGCAACATTTGCATTGTGCATGTTCATTTGGACATTCACCTCACATCCTCCCTTGTCGTTGTGTTGGTCATTTTCTTCTACTACCACTACTGTGGATGGAGCATCGGAAATAAGAATTGCTTCATCGTTTTTGAGATTCCTATCATTCGCAACCGTTGCCCTATTGGTCGCCATTATCTCTACATACATATCCTCCATGTTCGCTAGAAGATTTTGGATACTCATGAACCTAGTTCCATCCACAAATCTAACTATCAAAGGTACATCTTCCTTGAGCCTACAATCGTCTTCATCTGATCAAAACTCATATATGTCTTCATCATTGACTCCGAAGTCTTCATTGTTCTGATTCGAGCTCTCAAATATTTCTTCTTCCAAATTGTGCATATCATAGTTCATGGCATCTCCATCAACAGATACACGCTCATCATCTTCATCTTACGACATAGGCCCCTCCAAATCCTCATACTCCATGTTGTCTTGGTATCACTTCTTTTCGTCCTTCTCTTTGGATGCAGCTATGACTTTGGAATTGGTGTATACATACACCAAATCTATTGCTCTCTCTGGCTTTATCTTGCTTTGAGATTTGTTGTGAACAAAAGAATAGCTACTCCAATTTTGCTCACATGACGATGATGATATCGGTTGGCCCCAAATCCTCTTTGTAATTGGAACAATTAATTTGCTACATGCACCCTCGAAATCCCACTAAGCATGAGTTGACAAGATTTGCTTGGCCGGATCCAACATGGCATGGCATGGAGGGTCCCAGTGTCGAATTGCTATAGACTCCTTCACTACATGCACATAAGTTCTCGGTTTACATATTCTCTAGATAACACGCTTGCATGCGTTTGTTGCATGTTGATCATTGGCTAGTTCTCTGTCGTGAAGAAGGTAGGGGTTCAAAAGAGCTCTTGCATAATGTAAATCTATCTCTACCATTTTGTTTTGCTTGAAAAATGACTTCTCCAAAAGAATGGTTAGGTCCAAGGACAAACCAAAAGGTTCCTTTTGTAAAGAAAAGACATGCTTCTCTAAATTCCTCATAATGTATAACACCTTGCCCATGCATGGTGTCTTGGCATCCAAATCACAAAGAGCAAACACTACAGGAGCCATCAATTCTCGGAAATTGGTGGCTCGGTCCCAAAAATGCTCACTCAAAATTGTCTTCTTCACCTCCCGAGACTCTGTACAAGATTTCATTTTCTTGGTGTCCCATAATTTGAGCATGTATTGCACCTATAGTAGATCCTCCACACTTTGTTGCAATCCAACTTTGACTTTCAACAAACGATCCATCATGATGAAATTTGAGGCAAATCTTGTTACTACGGGCATCAACAACTTATACTTTGTTTCGTGCTTCTGAAATATAGCTAGCAACATATGTCGCAACTTGAAGAACTTCACAATGGTGTGTGCCTTGTCAACTTCTTCCTTAATCCATTCTTGCTTCTCCCAATCTTTCAACAATAAATTCATGGCATGCACCACACAACCTTGAAAGAAAATGTGCAGATATTTACTTGACACCATATTCCATACTACCAAGTTTACTACAGCATTGTTTATAGTGAGTTGCATGACATTCGTCGTCCCACTTGTTCTATAAATTTCTTCAAGACAAACTGCATTCTTTTCGACCCCACTTGTATCTACCGATTCAAGGAATTGCTCACCTGCAGAGATAGAAGCATGCAATTTATCAATGGCCGATTGGTAACCGAGCTCCATCCATCAATAGACAATGTTGCTCCAAACTTCCTAATGTTATCTTTGGTTCTATTATGAAGCTTTGTCTTGATGTCGGTCTTCGCAACGTCAAGCAATTTATGGTGTAGATCATGATACGATGGTGGGGTATAGCTCGCATTGCATTCAACTGTTCTTTTCACCCCTTCTTTGAAGGTTGGATTTCAAGCTACAACAAATGGTATACTTATCATGTAAAAGAAATTGGCCCACACTACATCCAAATTGCATTTTGTTGTTGATTCAAAGCCATTGACCAAACTGCTCTGTCATTGAGGCCTACTACTTGATGCCCTCAAAGTTTCATGTTCACTGGATGTTTCTGTAGTTCGGTTCACTTCCGAACTAACACCAACAAATTCTTCCAGCATCGCACATGAATCTTCTTGAGTAGATCACGCCATGCCCCTCTCGTTTGAGAAATCGCTCCCAACCATACGTATGCTATTGCCATCAACATTGTCAACAATCAGTCTTCTCAGGAATGCCCCCTTGGATCGCATAAATAGAGCTCGAACATCTGACATCAATTGCAGACAAAGGCTCACTCTTGTATTACAAAAACCTAATGGGCCTTCATATCCCAAGTGGCTCAACATACAACTTACCTTCTTAGCAAATATCGAGTTGCAAGCCTTGTACTTTACTTTACCATTTGATGGGATACAATACCAACTAGACCAATCTTTGCTCATATTGACAAGTCACGAGTTTGAAATCCGTATATTAGACTGAAATTCAAAATTTTAAGACCTGATAAATAATGTCCCAATATGATAATGAAAAATGAGTGCACAAAGCCTAGGAAATCAAGGCCCCCCTATCCACTAAACTATGCATTACCAAGCAAGGGACACAAAAATTGTAGCTCCTAGCCCTTGGAAATCTTAGCATTCAGTTTCTCAAGAGTACTTTGAATTGGCTTCGTTCTTTTAATTATAGTCTCCAAAACTGGCCCTAACTGTTGGAGACAAATTTTGAATTCCTAATTTGCTAATTCACGCGGCGGGCGTGTGGTCTAGGTTGATGGGGATATTAGGCCGAATGGGTAGACAAGGCGAACGCGTGGACATCTGCACCCATGGTCCGCCACGTAGAGCGGACGTGTGAACAAGCTGGTAGATGGGCTAATGCGTGACTGTGCGGATGGGTAGGGTTGTTAGCCTATGAGCCCATGAGCTTGTGAGTAAGAATTTTTTTTGCAAGGAAAAATGACTCAAGGACCTATGATGGTGGAATTTAGAAAGTAAGAAGTTCATAAAATATAGAATTTATTTTCCAAAATTTGAGGTAGGTTAATCTATTTTTGATTCTAGGATTTAGGGTCATAAAAATGTAGTCATAATAGATGCAATTTTTACAATCAAAAACGCAAATTAGAGTAAAGCACGACCAAGATTTAGCTATAAAACACACGAATCCAATTATAATAGAAATCGACACACAATAACATGACTCATGAGATATGTCAATCTTGTGAGCCTAAGAGGCTATGGACTCGGTCAAGGAATCTAATGTCTCGGACAAGTCTGAAGACTATCTACTCTCTAACACAGATCCATCTATAAACTGTAGGACATTTAGAGCATAAGTGTCTTTATGACATTTTGGTTTGGGGCAATCAAAATCCGCAAAGGCCATTGCCGTCTGCTGTGCATAAAAAGGAAGGTTGTAAGTCTTCTCGAGATTGAAGAAAAGACTTTGTTTCTTTATGCTAGCATTTGCTAACATCAATTTTGGATGACTACAAACAAAAATGGCACCATGTTAGTGTTTTGGAACATGGAAGCCACCATATAAAGAAAGAAATAAAAAATTGCCAACTTACTTACTAAATTTTCCCTTCCGAGTGAATTTGCAAGGCACAACGAGCATTTCATCCAGATCTTGCAAAACCGCAACTTCCCGCAGCGGTGGTGTTGCCACCTTGGCCATAGTCAGGGTTGACAGGGTGTCCTGACGTAGCCGCCAACGTCCGGACATCTAGTGTCCGCGTCCGCGACCCCCCCGGATGTCGTGTGACATTCGCAAAATTGGGTTTTTACCCTGGGGTAATTTCCCGTCCACGGTTTCTACAGCCTGTCCACCATCCCGTCCGCCAATCCGTCCGCGACCCCATCCGCGGTCTTTAGAGCCTATCCACCAACCCGTCCGATCGCTTAAGAATCCCCGAATTTATTCTCTATCTTTATTTTTTTATTCTAAGAGAAGTTCTAATGCGATTTTATTTTTGAAATTTGGTACAATTCATGCTCATTTCTAAGAGTCCTTAGCAATGAACAAAAAGAACATTTCACTTTACAAATTTGTAAAGAGAAAAGTCATTTATTTTCGTAATTCATTTTTGAGTGCTGCAATAGAATTTCAAAGGATTTTTTTAATAAATATACAAAGAACCAATACTCAAAATAACAAATTAATTACGGTTTCGGGTTTAGGAAAATATTGGAGCACACATACATTTTGTAACCCATTCATTTAGAGCTTAATTTCCTATTTTCCTTTGTTCATTTTATGAAAACAATGCAATGAAAAAAAAATTGAGGGTCTAAATTGGAAACCCAAAGGCTTCTAAAAATCCAAGTGCCGTAAAGTCCTAAACCTTTTTGAAAAAACACTAAAATTGAATCACTCTCATTTGTGATGAATTTACTAATTACGTCTCTTCATAGTTGATTCATTATAAGTATACACACTAAAACAATAAAACCACAATTGCTTTAACCCCTAAAGGACCATTGTTCCCTCGGGGGACAAAATGGATTTCGGGCAGGTTTCTATGACTTCAATTTTTAGTCAAACTTTTTGAAACTTTCTCATAAGATAGAAAAACTGATAAGCTTCATGGGAATATAATTTTTATTTCAATCGGTGCCCGGGAGCAAAAGTTATGCCATCTTAAACATAATTTTCATGTCACCAAGTAGAAAAATAAATCCACAAAAAATTGAAATCTAATTGAAAATTTCTTTTTTCTTATAGATTATATTTTTGTCTACATGTGAAGCTTTGGTTCATTCCATTTGGATTAGTAATGTGAAAGTTATGAACAATATTGTTTTTCGGGCAATATGAGCATCTTCTTGAAAAAATAACTTATACGATTCATTTCTCAATGCAATTTTCTCAATTTCTCAAAAAAAATTGTTTGACAAAGTTAAATTTGTTTGCTAAAACAATCTCACCATTGGGATTATTGAGTTTCAATCCCATCTTAGAGCTATTAATGATTTAGTTTTTCATGTAATCTTGGACCTACTTCTACTTAACAATTTTTTAGAGAATGAAAATCAAGAGTTTTTCTTTAGAAATTTTTTTCCTAGAACATCAACTCAATTCTTCAACACAGAAAACTTTAAATTCACAGTCCATAGTGCAAAAAATTTCAACTAAAGGTGGTCAAAGTCATCTGAAATTGCAGGCCAGTGTTCAAAAAAACTTCTTTTTCCAACTTTGAATGCTATATCTCTCAATCTATGCGGTCAAAATTCATGAAATTTTTACCACATGTTCTGAGACAAATAAAGTACAAGATCCAATGGTTAGATTTTTTTTAACTATTTTTTGGGGATTTTATAGGTGAACGCAGCAGAAATGGCAATTTTGAGTGGTTTTTGACAGAAAAATGGCCTTGGTCCTTTAGGGGTTAACGGGTCGTCATCATAATTCAAATATCAATGGAATTGTTGGAACACAACTTCTAAGAAGGTCCAAGTAATTCCATATCATAAATGAAATGGTCTTCTTCCAAGACTTATTCCAAATGAAATAGAACGGGCTCAGAAACTTTTGCACCCACACATCATACATCATGCAATTTGTCATACAAGCTTGCCAACTAAATAACCATCTACATTCAAGAAGAAATATTTCACTTTGCACTCAAACAAGAGATATTTTTGATTTGTCAAAAATTGATACTCATTCAAAAACAATTCAAATACATGGAAAAATTCAAAATGTATGTCCAATTTCACATATATTGACATACTCTAGGGGTGCATATATACTAAGCAATCTACATGCATAAATCCGAAGTTCTACATTTATCAAATATTTATAAAACTCTATATAGTGCACTCTTGCACTATATTACTAATATGAATGTCGGAAGTGTTCATCCAGCATAGGCCAATTGAATTGGCCAGTGAACTGATTGATGATGTGGGCCAAACCACCCCGATAACCATCACCTCTTTGACAAAGCCGGTCCAAGTATTGGTGAAACACAATTCCCAATTGGTGGTGGCTAAACATGGCCATTGCATTTGTTTCCCGTTGCAATTTGTTGTAGTTCTCTGACATGCATTGTTTATTGATCCTTTGAGCTATTTTACCAATCGCATATTCCTCCGATGCACGTGATAAATGTGGAATGATTTCCACATTTGCATCTCTTCTATGCAAATATGCAATGCTTGGATCCACCCACCACCTCCTTATTAAAGCTTCGTTCATTTCACTTGCAGATGTGAACGTTTACAAGGATTTCATCAGTTCGGTAGCTACAGTAGTCATGCCCCAATCGCAAATGCCAATGAAAACACGTGATTCATCATCAAGAAAATGAAACATGATGTTGTCTGGAGAAATATCATTATATAGATGTCTAGACACATGTACCACATTCATGATATGCACCAATGCCCAAGCAAGCTCGGTGCGCTTCTTCCGAAACCGAGCGAGATGAAAAGCTTTAGTCACATCGGACTCTATTGGATTCAAATACTGTAACCGAACAAATATGTTGTCTAGATAATCGTTATCCAGGTTCAACATTTGTCGAAGTGTTCCGCCATTCCACCAATACGAGTATCCTTCATTTGTTCTTGCATGAAGTGCAACAAACCATATGACTCTTGAATGTGGAATCCTCATTGCCATTGATTCATTTTGATGTTCCAACTTTGCAAGCTGAGGCTGCGTAGTGTGGTGGTTGGATATCTTTGCTGTGAACTCCGAAAATGGAACTATCCCTGGACATCCTTCAATTTTCACCCTCTGAATCGTTGCATATCCTCCCTTCATGATTAAGCCATCTTGGGGAATCACTCGTGTGGTGTCCGGAAGTGCTATAAGATGATGTCTACCCATATCCAATTGAGCAAGACCCTCATCGCTAGTCCACCAACCCAAAGACCCTCGTCTATTACGCCTCTTCGCAAATGGGGTGCAACGCCCAATAAACAATTGAGCTTTGAGAATGACCTGCTCAAAGGCTTCATCATTTGCACGATGTTGTTTCTCGTATTTTCCGAGAACCACATCAGCGTTCCACAATGCATCATGCACCTTGTTCTCCTAACATTTGTTGAAACCCCTCTTCTCCGTCTCATGTTGCCATTGTGGAACGTATAAGGCATCCAACATTCTTTGCGTCATGTTTGCCTTGAATTTGGATGGACACTCCTCTCCATATCTTACATATTTTGTGTCAAGAGACACTGTGGTTTCCAATTCATAGAATTTTGCAATGCATTCGGTCATGAATGCTTTGCATGCATCGGATGGAATTTCCTTACTTTCCACCTCTTGTACCACTTGTTTTCCCTTTGCCGCCTTCTTCGATCTTGGCATCGTGATAAATTTTTAATACCTGAAATTTGTAACTAAAACTTCAAAGTTCGCTACAAAAAATGGCAATAGTGGGGCCCCCAAATAAGACTTCTACCTTCCCGAGGAGAGGAACCAATGGAGGATGAACCACCAAGCTCTCCACTCCACACTTGCAAAACACAAGGGGGAAGGCAAAAGTGATTGCGGACGGGCCGTCCGTCCCTCTTATACGGGGCGGACGGCTCGTCCCTGTCTACCTCCTCGTGGCTGTCCGATCGTGCGGACGGCCTTCCATTCACCTTGTTGCGGCCGTCTGATCGTTCGCCTCGTCATAGCCGTCCGATCGTTCGGCCGCACTCCGATCGCCTCGAGATGGCCGTCTCCTTTGTCCTGGCCGTCCGATTCCGGGGATAGTCTTCCGTCCACCCTGAGCCAGTTGTCCAACCGTGTGGATAGTCATCCGTCCACCTCGAGCCGGCCGTCCAATCAGCAGGGTGATCGGCGTCCGCAAGATCCAACGGCTGGCTTGTCGCGGACGCCGCGAGCTCGTCCGATCGGACGAACGGCAGGCTGTCCGCAAGATTGGATGGCGTGGATGCGGCAGCCCGTCCGGCGATGGCAGACAGATGAAACGAGGCGGATGGAAGAGATGAATTGCACGATCGGAAATTTTAATTTCTCTTGAACATCTCTAAGTTAAACATAGGTATCATATTCAACATTTCAGTTTCAAATGAAAGTAAGAATCAAGTAAATCATCTATCATAGAAATGAAAAAAAATTATAGAGGGATAGCCGGTGAGGTTTGCTTGATTGAAATACTCTCACCGTTGAGATTCTCATGTTTACATAATTCTATCTTAAAATTATTAATGTTCTAGTATCTATCTTGAATATACTCAACTTATCAATTCTCTTATGAATAAAAACTAAACATCTTCTGGGGGAATTTTTCTTCCTACATTCTCGTGCTCTCATCTAAATTCTTCAAGTCTTCAACATACAAAATTATAAAATCGTACTCACAAGTGGAAATATTTATTGTTTCAATAATTAGAAGCCAAAAATCTAGTCAAGCAAATAGCAAAATCATTTGTTTCAATCACCTTGAATGCAAATAGCCAAATATCTTACAATCTATGTGGGTTAAGTTTTTGAAATTACTTCTACACATTCATAAATTGTTATAGTACAAAATCATACAATCTGACATGCCAAAAACATTGTTCCTACATTTTCTAGTTCTTTGTAATAGAAATGGCAATTCTAAATCACTAAATGGTCTTGGATGGAGAAAAGCCTTCGGACTTCTAGGGTTTAGGGTTCAATTTCTAATAGCAAATGAAACTAAAATGGTGGTTCTCACTATTCTACAAACCTCTATTGTATATTTGGGACATCCTTTGCATTTGCAATTCACCTATTCACATTGAATGATTGAAATGAGAAAATTATAGAAAGTGGTCCAATACATTTTCCATTTTCACAAATACCCATTAACCCATAGTCATACATCAATGGTATTAAATCCTACAAATTACGTGACATAAATATCACTTTATTAAAATATAAAAATACAATGTATTTGTATCAAAATCACAAAAACGTGATTACAACTCATCAAGAGCATTGTGCTATATTTGCCGCACTCTACCGTCTATATACATTACAATGAGTGAACCATACAGTAAAACAAACATAAGATGACTAGAATATTATACTCTACTTAACTACTTTACTCTGAATCAAAATCTTTGTTGTCATTTGGGCCTGAAGGATGTTCCCCAATATATGGTCCACCTCCATAGTTGTAACCATATCCACTTGATGCACCTCCTTGTCCATATTCATTTCCATAAGAAGGACCTCCAAAGGTTGGAGGAGGAATTGGAGCACTCTCCCAGAATCCTCTTTCACTTGATCCGCCATAATAAGGGCCTCCCTGATGCCCATATGAACCATGTGTAGTCGATCCAGAGTAGTATTGAGAGCCTCCTTGGCTAGAACCACCATATTGACCATAGTGTGTCGGTCCATGGCTTCCTCCTATACTTTGAGAGCCAACTTGGGGGGCGTTACCATAATCTGAACCACCTGTCCCATCTCGTGATCCACATGCATTATAGTCATGATAGTAGGACCCACCATGTTGCCGACCCCAGTCTTCCACGCTTCGACACATGGCCTCTTGTATTTGTTGTTGGTACTCAATGTCTTCCCGATCTTCTTGACGTTCGTGTCTCTCACCAAATGTCACGGGTGCTGGATCATCATCATCTTCATCTTCATCTGACCAATCATCTTCAGCATCCTTCAAGACGACCGAAGGAAGTCCTTCATAGCCTCAATTGGACCACTCTGGCATGCAATCGCTTGGTCCAACCCAGTTAGTAGGAATTATGGCTTCCTCGCGAGTTAAATTCCTGACATTGCGCCCTGCAACCGTGCGCCAATCTACTTCTTTATGGAGTACTATCTCCGCCGAAATCATAGCCATGTTCGAATAGTTCATGACGTTTGGTTTGGAGCTTGGTAAACCTGATGAAGATGTTATCTCCTCGTAGCGGCGAACAAAGTGTTCGCTCTTACATGTGGACATTTGTCCCTCCCAACAACAAACTTTCACCTCTGCGTGATTATGTGGCCATAGTTTTGAGGGGTGTGTCATTTTGATGTACTTCTTGCATGTTGTGCAATCCCATATTTTCTTGGGCTCCTTTTCCCATCCCTTCTCTACAAGGCAAGTTATGTCTTCCAAATCTCTCCAATTGATCTCTTGTGATTTCCCCTTCTTACTTCCTCCCCCACTTCCACGCGACATGATAACCTCCAAACCTCAATTAATAATGAACCAAAAGGATTACAAAGTTTAAATCCAATTTCTGCCCGCTTTGGCTAAATATACCAAATGAAAAGTAAGAATTTGGATTAAAACAAATTCCACCTACTGTTACTAACAACCAAATCAACCATAGACTTGAACACCTTGAGTTTCTAACAACCCAATCAACTCAAACACGATTCCAGTAATTAAGAACACTCAAATGAACTCCGTAAAATTCAAGACTTATAAGTTGGGGCAACCCCTAATCACTCAAACCAATCCAATTAAAAAAAAGTAATACGAACACAATCGTTCACGCACCAACACGGAAGGGGCGTATAGATTCCCAAAGGCATTGGATCACCCACTCCGGAAGGAAAACGATTGTGAAGAAATGAGCCATCCGCGCCACCATTTATGCGGTCGGAGCTTTAAGGTATGCGGACATTGCTGTCCACATCGGACGGCACGAAGGCGGACGGGCAGATCGGGCGGTCCGAAATCGTGGTCCGTTGGATCGCACGGTCACCGACAAGAAGCAGACGGAGCTGCACGGACGCGGACGAGAAATGCGGACGGCGACTACGGACGCGTAGACGGGCAGGTGGACAGAGAAGAAGGTCAAAGGGCAGAGGTGGGCGGGACCGCGGGAGGGAAGTGTTTTTCAATTTCGGAATTGTTACTTGGGCGGATGGGCGGACGGGCAGTCGGGTGGATGGAGAGAAGCATGGGAGGGGAGGGGAGAGCTGGGCGGGAGGGAGGGAGGGAGAGAGGGAGGAGTTTTTCAATTTCTGAATTGGTGGACGGGCGGATGGGCGGGAGAGATGTTTTGAACTATGTGGAGATGGGTGGATGGACGGTTTAGCGGGCAGAGCTTGCATTATATGGTGAACTAAGAAAAGTAGAGAAATTATTTTTAATATGTTATGTCATGAGGTTTTAAATTGATACAACTATCAAAAGTGACATCCCAAAGTCTCTTCTTTGAAAAATCATTTGACTTGTAAATCAAGAATTCAAATAAGTGTGTAAAGAAATTTTGTTTTACATTGGTGCTTTTGTACAAGTTTGTGATGTCAACAATACTTTTTGACTAATAGCAAAAGAAATTCGATGTTAAGATTGTAACAAAAGCCTTCGTGGTTCAATTTATAATATTTATTATTCTTTTTCATGCCTTTCAAGGAAAATAATGAATCCCTAAACTCCCAAAGGCCCTACACGGCTACACTATTATACGAGAGTCTTGTGATATGTGATCTCAATTAAATGATTTATTTCTAAATTTTTGGTTCAAGATTCTTCACTCAAGAGTTAAATTTTTCAACACGAGATATTGTAAAATGAAATTCATTAATGTAAAAAATCTAAAGTGAAGAAAATGAGAAGCCCAACAATCTAGTATAGCAAGATGGAAGAAAAGCTTTCTTGGGCTTACTTTAAATGCAAATACCATGCGCAATGTATGTACTCAAAGTTTTCAAGATGACAAGATAACTCAATTAACTTTTATACTAGTCTGGTATAAATTCCTATGGTTAAATATGCCCAAAAATCAATTTAAAATTTTTTTGTCTCTTTGCATTCGAAATGGCAGTTTTGAGTGATATTTGATGGGAAAGAAAGCATGAAGGCTTTAGGGATTCTAGATTTTAGAAAATCCTAGGCCTACATAACTACAAAATTAACATAAGCAATTCAATCAATATTGTAAATTTATAATTTAAAAGATATGATATTATGAACCTTTCTATATAATCATTTGCAAAAAAGTTTTGAGATGAAACACACTTGTAATCATTGAAGTATGACCATTTCTAATTTCTTGTAATTGAAAACTCATCATATTTGAAGGTCAATCACATTGTACATTACCTAAGCTCTAATATTTTGGGGTTGTGATCAATTTATGATCGGTTTACAATTTAGGATGCACACAAGTATACATAGGTATAAGTGTCAAAGTGTATATGATATGAATTTTCAATTCATTTTGTTGTATAAATGCTTACTTTAATCTTGTCCACAACATTTCACATTACATTAAAATGCTTGAATCATTTTAGCACCATCCCATACATTTGATAAATGTTATAATAGAATAACGAGATAATATAATTTCTTTTAGTATATTCATAATTTCATATTGGTGTTCTAAACTATGAATACATTCGACAACAAAAATTGAAGACACACTCTAAGTTATAATTGAGTGTTCCACATTTATTTAATGGCTCATAATAAAGTGATAATTGAGGTGCTCAATCTTAAGAAAAATTGAAACCTACCTGAGTAACGTACTCACATGAGTACATGACAAACTAAGAAAGGTCTACATTTGCATTATATTGTCATGATTGCATTCCAAACTACAAAGGAATCATAGTCTCATAGGTAAAACATATTTCACACATCGCATCAATAATTTTGAAAATTCGTGCAATGTTATAAATTCAATATGTACAATTGAGGGTTGTATAATTCTGATTTTTTGGCAACCCGGGCAGGTGGGAGGGACATCCCTAAATAGGGCCTTTCCTATAAATAACAAACCAATCATAATCCAAAAAAGAACCTCATAGAACAAAAAATAGTACCAAGCCAAAAGAGAATATTCATATTTTAGCCATCCAACTATCATGTCCATCAAATCAGCCCCACGTCTTTTCAATAAACTTATGAGAAGAAGTTTAAAGTACATAAAACCAAATAAAGATCATGACAAGATCTTTTTATGGTATAATACCAATAGGTAGAAAATATCAAATCACTAGAGACCACTCAAGCTAGGAACTAAATCAAGTAATATCAAAGTGATTTAGAACCCCCCAAAAGAATTTGTTGCCAAGGTCTTATGGAAAGAGCCGCCATAAAGATTTAACCAAAGAGGTTGTGGACCTCACTTGTCCCCATGACAAACCAAACATCAGAATGTTAGTAAGTCGTAGACAAGGTGTCTTCAGCCCACAACAGCGTGTTATAGCAGTCACAAAAGAAAAATCAACAAGCAAAGCTCAACACAAAAGAAAATGAACAACAAAATACAAATCAAAGCCTAACACATTGTGCTCCATAGATGACCTGTGTAGACGCCATCCTGGACCTCACTCCCACCAACCGTAGTCACTTCCAACGCCTTGTAAAAGCCAACAATATGAAATTGTGAAGGCTCAAGGGTAGTTTCAATCCCTTATATATTGGCCATAGCAGTGTTTAATTAATGTTAGGTCAAGTCCATGTCGTGGTCTCCAAGAAAACGTGCTTTGGATCCCAGCCACCCATAGGCCCCAAGAATTAATGACTTGGTGTCTAGGGATAAAAAATTAACCAAGTCAGTCAAACTTGTACTAGAAGGAACCCTCAAATTAGGAAAAATCAAATCTCCATAATCCAAGGATTTTTTAAGGACCTTACTTGTAGTCATCCATCACAGTACTATCATAGTACCCCCTATGATGTGCTAGGCAAACCTATGACAACCAATGAAGCAAAAGACACTAGTCAAGTCAAATTGACAAGTGTAAAAAATCCATCTTAAGCATGGAAGCTTCTAATAATTTCTTGACCTACAACTAAGTGTAAAAACTTGTCGTATGATCAAGAAAGAGCCAGATGATTTCAATCAAATGTCCATGGCTAGAAATTAATTAAGAATATAGACCCATCAAAAAAGAAAAAGGTCCATATTGCATATAATGGTGTCAAAGTAAAAAAACCCCAATGGCTAATTAAAAGAAAAAGAAATAATCCTAAGGAAACCAAGACTTACGGGAGGGATGGGAGGGGCTTATCAATAAATCCCCTAGTAAGTGTATAAAATACAACCCACTATAGAAGATAACTATAAAATACCCATATAAGAAAATATTGGACATTAAATAGTAACAAATATTTATAAAAGGTTAACTCTCTTATAAACATCAAATGTATTCCAAAAGAGGTGCCAACACCATTTTCTTTGTAATACAAAAAATAATAAATAATGTGCTAAGACTGAGGGTTTAGGGTTTAGGGTATAGGGTTTAGGGTATAGGGTTTGGACTTTGGAGAGCATGTTTAAATGTGGGATGGAATATCTACAATTACCTTTTCTTACATTAATACTACATTGGATACTTCTAGCATTCAAGAGTATTTTTTGTACATGAATCTATCCTTCTCAAAATTCAATGCTTTTGGACTGCTGGCGGATTGACGTTAGGTGGCCTCTAAAGTAAGGTGAATAGTGCTAGGTGTGGTTGGTCGGCAATGGGGGATGGCCTGAGTGGACGGCCTGGTGCGGGGTCGGTTGAAGATGGCGGACGGCCTTAGTGGACAAGATGGTCTGGGAGCAGCCCGCAGTTCCAATTGGTGGACGGGAGGTCCAGTCGCGGTCTAGAGCCGACAGACAATTGGCCGTCCGCCACCGAAGCGGGTGGACAGGTGCCTGTCTGCCAATCCCAGCGGTTGCCCCTCGTCCGCCGTGGCGGACGACATGTCCGGGTCCGCTTTGGGGCGGACGTTTTTTAGGTTTGGTGGCAGATGGGTATATGGGGGGACGGCCTCCTCATTTGCTCTCACTTCTACTCTCCTTCGGCACCAGGTTGGATGTGCTATTGTTGCTTTATGTGTTAGTTGCTCCTATAGGGTGGAGAGTGGGGGTCCTTGAGCTTTTGTTACGATTGCTGATTTATGTTGTTACGTATTTACACACATTTCACGGTATTCACGTGCCGTAGTACTATTTTTCGAAGGGCTCAAAAATTCAAATCATATATCATGGCGGATCAAGGTGTTCCTACCAACAACGGGAGGACTTCAGGAGGTGAAAAAGAGAGAGGGACTAAAGTGAAGGGGGCCCCTCATGGACTTCACTATGAGATTTTAGATGACCCGAACATCAAAGTGGAGAGCAGTTGGGAGGAGGAGGAAGGGGAATATTGGACCTTCAAAACATGCAAGAAGTATGTTAAAATGTACCACATTGACAAGTTGTGGCCTCGGGATTGCCACGTGGTGCATACACATGGTTTTTGTTGTAAGCCACGTAATTGCAACAATAAACATTTTGTGCATCGATCGGAGGAGGTATGGCGGACGCTATTTGGGGACAAGCCAAGGAGTAAGGGATGCATAAATTATAGTGTGGTGTCCATGGTGTATGCAGACCTCATTTTAAACCATAAGGTAGATTGGAGCACTTATCCATCCAAGGTGGATTCTTTACTTTTACTGCAACCCAATCAAAAAGACATTCCCGATTTGTACGATTCTCAGGCAGAACCAAGTGAACCAACGAAGACCCCAAAAGTATTAAAAAATACTACAACGCGTACAACAAAGGTCTCCAAGGTTTAAGGTGATGCAATACAATTAAGGCCCGTAGATGTGGTACAACCTTGCACGGAAGTGAGCAATATCTCCACGAGAGGTGTGGATAGAGAGGTTTTTGTAACTCCTCCAACGTGCTTCACATCCACACCGAATGTGATAACATTGGGTGAACAAAGCATGGCTCCAAGCAAGGAAACTACAACGAATGAAACAACCTTGGGTGGTGTAGACTTGGCTGCAAACAAGGAAACATTGGTAGAAGAACGTGGGTCACCTTTTTCGCCAAATGGAGAGGTCAATGAGGAACAACTTGCAAGGACCAATGCTAGAATTCAGGGTTACATAGATAGTTAAGCTCTTGAGAGCTTGGTTGAATATGCAACTCCGATTTCTCAAGTGCCAACGACGCCAAGGCGAAGCCAAACATTGAGCCCAATTCGAATGTTGAGTCTGCATCAAAAAGTAAGCCCGAGTCGAAGGTTGAGCCCAAGACAAATACTAAGCGCAAGACCTATCGGGCATCCACATTTGGCAACTTTAAGCTCAACTCAATTGGAGATTCTTTGTTCCATACCCACCACCAATCAATTGGAAAAGTTGTTAGAATGTTGTAGTCATTGGCAAGTACTAATAGAACAACATCTTCATTCTAATCCCGAAAATGAGGCAGGTAGTTCTAGTCAGCCTGCAGGAAAAGGTGGCTGGGGTACTATTTTGCAAGCCGCATATAGATTGAGAACTTCAGCTCAAATGGTAGCTGAAATTACTCCTTGGTTTAGGGACGTGGCAGAGGAATTTTCAAAAATGGCACCTGAATTGTTGACTGGTGCCTTGGCTTTTTGCAATTTCACCGAGAAAGTGGCACCAATTCTTGAAGGTGGCGTGATGAACTTAAAAGTTTGAGGGCCTTAGAGGAAGACATTCATCGGCTGAAGATGAAGTGTGAGGACTTGGAAATGAAGCTACAGTTGTCACAGAAAAACATGGAGCAGGAACGTTGTAACAAGGTGGTTCAAAGAAAGCGCATCAAAGAATTGGAGCTCGAAGTACAAGAGTTGAAGAGGGGTAGGCCTACCATGGACTCCGTGATCATTCCATTTGTGCAAGAAAGTCAAGAGAGTGATCAACTCTCTCTTCCTTTTGAGAAGGCAAAAGCGGTGGAGACGTCCATCATCTTGAATTTGGATGAGGTTGGAATGACAAGAAATGTGAACAAGTAGTACGGACCATCATTCCTAATGTTTCCGTACATTGCAAGATGCTTTGACACAACGAAAGGCAGTGAGGTGGAGGAGCTATAGTTGAAATTAGATGAAGCAATTCAAGAGAAAATCCTTGTTGAGGTGGAGTTGGACCGATTTCAAAAAATCATGGCCTGGAGGAATGCATGCCGAAGAGCGGATTAGAGTCTCGATGGTTGGCATGGGTACAGAAACTCCAAGACAAACCCTCTATAGTATCTCGACCAATGAAAGGGCTTATGAAATTGGCAATGAAGTCGGATGAAGAATGCAATGCCGTGGAGACCTCTTTGCTTTGGTTCAAGAAAGTGTTTGATGAACATCCAAGGGGTTCCACCGAAATTACATGTTGGGGGGACATGGATGATATGTTTGAGCGGTTGAACCACGCAAAGAAGGACAATGTTGCACACATCGATTGGGCCTTGGAAGTAGAGGAAGAGTGGGTCCCTTACAATACGCTTTCAGCGCACATCAAGGAGAAAGAGAAGACAGTAGTGCATGCTTGCGATCCAGCCCCAGGAATCTTGAAGAGTCATTGTAGCCTTTGCCAAGGTCCTTTTGGCCCTGAAGGAGCCCTAACCATGGGCCAATGTCGCCACACTTTTCACGTGACATGCATTGTGAAAGCATCACTCATTCGTTCGGTTTGTGCCAAGAGTTGTTCTCCTCTGAGCCCTCGGTTCTATGAAATGCTTGGGATCTTGGAAGATATGCCCCCCGGCCATGAATTTAACCGATGGACCTTCCTCTTGATCAAGGGCCATACCAGTTCTAGAATTTCTCGCATTGGGGGCAACCTCTCACGTAGGATTCAATTGAATGCCGACATGGATTGTATGAGGAGTCTGGAGAGCCAGTGGATCCTTTCATGTGGATGATCGTTAACAGAGAGGTGGAGTTGCGGGCCCGGCTATTGAAGATGGTAAGGCTCGTGAATTGTTTCGTCGCAACATGGAGGGCCATTGGAGTGTGCAACACAAGAAGTTTTTTCGGTTTCCCGACAAAGAAGTGCGAAAAGGGCCCAAAAAAACTTGGGTAGAGGTGGAGCATGCTCAAGAGTTCAATGAACAATACGGGGCTTATAATCACACTTTGATTGGTAGGGCCCTTTTCTTGTCAAAGTTGGAAGAAGCTGCTAAAGCTTGTGCTCTTGTTGAAATAGATGGGGAAACAACTACAAGGCATTCATTTGTGGAGGTATTTGGGGCATTTGACAAGAGGATAGGTGACATTATAGCTGAATGGAGGGGGTTTCTATGGCCGATTTTCGACCAATAGGGTTACCCATTGAAGCTGATGACAAACAGGTCAATGTGTTCGTAGATCGAGTGGATGCTGCGTGAGGGCCTTGAAGGTTGAAGAAGTAGATTTGTCTCCAAAGCAAAGCTCAAAACGGAAGAGAGAGGATAATGATGACGATGACCACTCTCTTGAAACCAAACGACAGTTTACAACGGTGGATATGGAGGTTAGATCTAGAGGAGGTGTTGTCTACAGTCCTGGGTCAAATACTCGACGAATGAGTGCAAGACTTTTGGCTAAGGAGGGGCATCTCACGATTTAGGAGAGGGTAGTGGTTCTTAAGTATAAGAGAGGCTTTCCTTATTTTATTATGTTTAAATGTTTAATAGTATAGAAGTATACCGGTGAGTGTGGCTTGAATGTTATAAGGGTTGAGTACTACTAGTAATTCATTGTACTCATGATGAATTTTGATTTGTTTTAAAGTTCTTTATATATCCAAATATGAAATATCAATATATATATATATATATATATATATATATATATATATATATATATATATATATATATATATATATATATATATATATATCTTTGAATTAATCATTTGTTTTGCTTTCTTTTAAGTTCATGCTATGGTGATTTATGAAGGACAGCTTTTTGTGAAGTATGTTTTTTTCATGCTCATCTAGAAATTTTAAATTATTAGACCCTTTGACAAAACCATAATTTTCTAAAATCTCCTCATTGGCTCATTCCATCCATAAATCCCTATTTTGTCCTACATCTCTTGAAGCATTGAACATTTGAACAATTGAACACGACCTACCCCACTCGTCCGCTTGACCGCCTGTCCGCCCGACCTGCCATCTGCCTGTCCGCAATATCCGTTCGCCTGTCCGCCCGACCCTCGTGGGCCCGACCGCCCATTGCTCGACCGTCCGTCCGCTCGACCGCCTGTCCGCTACGCAATTAGGCGACAGCGGATTGCATGTTCTGTGGATTCAAAAATGGTTTGCAATGGTCAGGCCAATTTGGGAGACTATAGCTGTAGGAAAGAAGTCATTTGAGAGCAGTCTTGAAAACTGAACGCTAAGATTTCCAAGGGCTACGAGTTGTAATTTTTGTGTCCCTTACTTGGTTATGTATAGTTCAGAGGATGGGAGGGCCTTCATTTTCAAGGCTTTGTGCACTCATTTTTTATTATATTTGGACATTGTTCATTTGGTCTTCACATTTTGAATTTGATTCCAATATACAAAATTAAAATTTGTGACTTATCACTATGAGCAAGGATTGGTCTAGTTGGTATGGTACCCCATCAATCGGTAAGGTAAAGTGCAAGGCTTGCAACTCGGTGTTTGCCGAGAAGATAAGCCGTATGTTGAGCCATTTAGGATATGAAGGCCCATCAGGTGTTCGTGATACAGGAGTGAGTCTTTGTTCGCAATTGACGCCCGATGTTCAAATCCTATTTCTTCGATCTAATGGGGCATGTCCGCAGAGACCGATCATTGACAATGTAGATGTTGGTAGCATGCATATGGTGGAGATGGATTTTTCAAATGAGAGGGATATGGCGCATTCTACTCAAGAAGACTCATGCGTAGCACCGAAAAAATTAGTTGGTGTAGGATCCGAAGTAAACCGAACTACAAAAACATCCAGTGATTGTGACACTCCAAGGGCATCAGGTAGTAGACCTCAAAGACAGAGTAGTCTAGTGGATGGCTTTGATTCCGCAGCAAAACGCAATTTGAATGCAATGTGGGCCAATTTCTTTTATGCAACAAACATACCATTTGCTGTAGCTCGAAATTCGGCATTTAAAGAAGCAGTGAAAAAAACAGCCGAGTACCAAGGGCCCTACGCTCCACCATTGTATCATGATTTACACCATAAATTGCTTGACCAAGCGAAGACCGACATCAAAACAAAGCTTCATAGTCGACCCAAAGATAGCATTCAGAGGTTTGGAGCAACATTGTCTATTGATGGATGGAGCTCGGTTACCAATTGACCATTGATAAATGCCATGCTTGTATCTTCTGCGGGTGAGCAATTTTTGGGATCGGTGGATATAAGTGGAATAAAAAAGAATGCTCCTTTTTTGGCCTCTATCTTGGAAAAGTTTATAGAACAAGTAGGCCCCACAAATGTTGTGCAAGTGACTGCAGACAACGCTCCTATAAATCCGGCAGCATGGAATATGGTGTCGAATAAATATCTGTACATTTTCTTTCAAGGTTGTGTGGTACACGCCTTGAATTTGTTGCTTCAAGATTGGGAGAAGCAAGAATGGTTGAAGGAGCTAGTGGAAAAGGCCCAAACCGTTGTGAAGTTCTTCAGATTGCAGCATATGCTGCTAGCTATATTTCAAAAGCACGAAATGAAGAATAGCTTATTGATGTCGGTGAAAACAAGATTTGCCTCCAATTTCTTCATGATTTCTCGTTTGTTAAAGGTCAAAACTGGATTGCAACAAAGTGTGGTGGATCCATAATGGGTAGAATATGTGCTCAAGTTATAGGACACGAAGAAGGCAAAATCTCGTATGGAGTCTCGGGAGGTGAAGAAGACAATTTTAGATGAGCATTTTTGGGCCCGTGCCACTAATTTCCGAGAATTGATGGCTCCTGTGGTGTTTGGAAGCGATCCCAAAACTGGCTAAATTTCGCTCAGTTGCTACATAATTTCTTCATGCCCTCAATGTTAAATTCAAAAAAATCTTCCAAAAATGAACATTTGGCTAATTTTCCTGAAGCAGTTTTGGGATCACTGGTGTTTGCTCTATGTGATTTGGATGCGAAGACACCATGCATGGGCAAGGTGTCGCACATCATGAGGAATTTAGAGAAGCATGTCTTCTCTTTACGAAAAGAGCCCTTTGGTTTATCCTTGGACTTAGCCATTCCTATTGAAAAGTTGTTTGGTAAGCGACGGGAAATGGTAGAGACCGATCTACATTATGCAGGAGCTCTTTTGAACCCTTACTTTCTTCACCATAAAAAACTAGCTAACGATCAAGATGCAATAGATGCCTGCAAGCGCATTATCAGGAAAATATGTCAACCAGGAACTTATCCTGACGTAGTGAAGGAATTTGTAGCATTTTGACACCGAGATCCTCTGTTCCACGACATGTTGGATCCGGCCAAGCAGAAATTGTCGGCATATGCTTGGTGGGATTTTGAAGGTGCATGTGGCAAGCTCATTGCTCCAATTGCAAAGAGGATTTTGGCCCAATCGGTGTCATCATCTTCATGTGAACGAAATTGGAGTAGCTACTCTTTTGTTCACAACAAATTCCGAAACAAGTTGAGGCCACAGAGAGCAGCCGATTTCATGTATGTATACACCAATTCCAAAGTCATAGCTGCATCGAAGGAGAAGGATGAAAAGAAGTGGTACCATGACAACGTGGAGTTCGAAGATTCAGAAGGGCCTATCTCGGAAGATGAGGATGATGAATCTGTATATGATGATAGAGATGTTGTGAATTATGATATGCACAATTCTAACGAAGAAATGTTTGAGACTCCTAATCAAAACAATGAAGACTTCGGAGTTGCAGATGGAGACATGTATGAGTTTCGATCAGATGAGGATGATTGCAGGCTTGATGATGATGTACCTTTGATAGCTAGATTTGTGGATGGAACCGGATTCATGAGTAGCAAAAATCTTCTACCAAACGTGGAGGATACGTATGTAGAGATAAGGGCGACCAATAGGACAACGGTTGCGAATGATGGGAGTCTTGAAAAGGATGAAGTGATTCCCATTTCCGATGCTCCATCCTCGATAATGGCAGTAGAAAAAAATGACGAACATGAAGACAAAGGAGGATGTGAGGTGAACGTTGAAATGAACGTGTTCAATGGAATTGTTGCGTCAATAGTGGTATCGGCAAGCAAGAAATGTGTTGAAGCAAATATTGGAAATGCCAAACCACACGAAGTACAAGACAATGTTGAAGCACATTCGATGGAGTTAGGCAGCCCAATTTTTGTCAACAATGGTGTTGGCAAAATGCACCTCATGGAAGATTCTTCCAAACCACCACGTAGCACTCTTCTACGTGCACTATTTAAAAGCGATGCCACGACATTGGATGGTTCAAGGAAATCATGGCTTGGAAAAAGACATTTGTCTCCTACAAAAGAGATGAGTTCCGAAGGCAATCCAAGTCGAATCATTTTATCATGTACCGATGATGATGATAAGGATGAGACATTGACTTCAATGTTTATTCAACATCGGGGCCATCCACCACGCCATTCCTTGAAATCATTAGGGCACACATTGCAATCTTTGAATGCAATGCAGTTAATTATTCAAGGAGTGCCAAAAGTAGAGATATCACAGGGTGAAGACTCCATTAAAGCTCGTAAAAAAAGAATAATGCAACCCTTTGCTACCTCTCCAAGCAAGAGACCGAATGTGGGTAAAACCCCACTTGATACCTATCAAGTGGGATCAAAGAAGAAAATGAAAACAATCCCTAGCCTCAAGGAAGGCATTGGTAAGGCTATATTAAGAGCGAAAATGGAGAAGAAGACCGGTAGATCAATGAGATCATTCACATCGACACAAATACGAAAAGGAGTGAAAATTGTACAATCTTCATCAAACGACATGGAAGAGACATCTAGCGATGAAGACGACCGATGGGAAACTAGATGTAAGAGTACCGGGGCTGAGGTGAAAGGAGATAGTGATTACAAGCCTTAGAGATTCAAGGGATGTAGGCTTAGGTGTTTAGGTGCTTATGATACATTGAGCATGTAATGGCAATTGATTGTTTGAAGCTTCCATTGCAGTTGGAGTTTGCTTATTGATGTTGAAAATATGATTATTTTTTTTTGAATTGCAAAACCAAGAAGAAGTCCCCCCAAAATTGATTTTGTTCCTCTTTCTTTGTATGATGCATGATACATTGCAAGATACATATAGAATGCAACAATTTTGACTTCATGATTGTCATAGAATCATAGATTTGGTAATTTTCAAGGTGAAGAGAATTTTGAATTTTTTCTTTAATCCTTTCCCTTGATAATTCATAATTACAATTATAGTTTACAATTTCTTTGGTTGAGTACACTACAAAGGATAGTCCATAACTTCATATGTTATTGTAAAAAGCATTCAAGGAATCACAGTTTACTTGAAGGAGTTGAAGCTTTGTATTAAATAACTAGCCACTAGCTGTTCGCCCGCCCGGCCGCTCGGCCGCATTTACCTAGGGTAAATTTGCAGACGGTGTTTTTTACCCCCGAAGACGCAACGTCCGCAGGGTCCGGACCGTCGATTTTTGGATGCGATTTTGCCCGGGACGCTCACTTTCGTCAATCCTGGCCATAGTGGACTTCCTCATCAGTTTGAGGATGGCATTGAAAATGTCCTTATTCTCCTCCAAGGCCACAATGTGGTGGCCCATTCCATGACAAGTGATAATAGATGCACCTGGAGGCAAGGAAATTCAAATATATTAGTTAAGAAATAAAAACGGTCGAATGATTGCAACCACATGTAGAGATGATAGAGTAATTGAATTGAATATTGACCTGTGGATGTGGTGCAGTCAAGAATCACATCTCCTTCGATGCTTGTAGCTTCAAGGGGGATTTGAAAAAAGCCTTGGATCTTTTTCGCAAGCCCCCTGCCAAGGCTTTCCGTCATTGATGGCCATGTCATCCAAGTGGGTGTAGTTCATCACCATGTCATCTTGTGCAATGTCATCACTGGCCTTGACCATCGTGGTTGTGCATTTGAAAGAGAAATTGGATTTCCCTTTTGCACCTAAGTCCTTTACTACAAAGGTGATTCCAAACTTTTGCGTCTATAAAAGCATCTAGGAAATGTGTACAATCATGAGAAATGAGAAGAATGTAATACATTTTGAAGTCTGTTTTGAAGCTTGAGAAAGCGAATGAAATTTACCATCTTTGTCTTGTTTGTAGCTGAGGTCAAATGCATGCGGTTCATTCCCATCCACTCCTTCTTTAGCATGTCATACTTTTCATACAATCTAGTAATATCTGACTTTGCTTTGGCACTCCACGAATGAAATGCAATGATGCATCTGTGATCTTGGAGATGATTGGAAGCAAAGCTGAATGTTGATTGTAGGGCCTCATCTCCCACCTTCTCGTTCCATTCTAGCCCCTCATCAAGTGGAGAAGACAGCCTTGGCATGGGCAAGTTCTCCGAGCAGTCAAAGAACATGACATCCACCTCTAGCCTAGCTTTAGGGACACTATGGAATATGGAGGTTTTCCCCGCCGACACTTACCAACAAATAGTGCATCCATTGATGATGAGAAATGAACTCAAACTACAATAATTTGAATGAGAACTGACCACCACATTTTCAAACTCAAATGAGAGATGCCTACCTTGTTTAAGAAGTCCAAGACTTCTTTGTACTATGTCTTTGTTTTGGACTCCATGTCATCTACCAAGTCGTCAATAAAGATGTTGAAAATGAAATTCTCAGATTTGGATAGCTCATCTTTAGTGAGGACAATCACTTTGGTCACATGAGTAATGACCTCTTCTGTGAGTTGAGAGAGAGTGGCCTTCCTCTTCACTCCACTTTGGGATCCCACTTGCAACTCCGAGCCTTGATCCGCCGTGGAGGAAGCTGGAACATGGCCTCCAACCTCGGCCTTCTTCTTGCCTTTTACCTTGGCCTTCTCTTCCTTGTCCTTGTCCTTGTCCTTGTCCTTCTTCGCGAGCTTGGCAAGTCTCTCCGCTTCCTTCTTCTCCTTGGTGGTGAGAAAGACTTGGAACCAGGCTTCTTTTTGTCGATCATTGGCTTCCCTCCTCGTGATGGCCTTCCTCCTCTGTCTATGTATCATTCCCGCGAACTCATCCACATCCAAATTGATTGCCCCCTTGCCATCCAAAGAAGCTTGTAGCTGCACCTCAAATGGATGAGTGAATGCCAGGGCGTAGTCCAAATACCACACTTTTCCATTGAGGTGAGCCATGGTGAATGTGCAAAGTTGGTTTGCTAAGAACATGCAGTCCCCTGAGCTGCGGTCCAACCATGATGCGAGGAATGGAAGTAGGTCCTTCTTTTCGATAGCACCCTTTGCTTCGAGCTCATACTTGAAGTAGCTATAGAGAATAAGAAATAGTTAGTAGAGGTATATAGAGAATTAAGATCAAATGAAGAAGGGGGGATATCCTATCATGTAACATGAAGACTATTTCGAAAAACAAAGAATAATGTAGACTACACAAACATACTGATAGAGGATCCTCCCAACCACCAAGTTAGACCCCTTGGAATTTAAGGAGTCCCCCTTCTTGAAATAGTTTCCTCTTTTAAGATAAGGATGGAATCCTTGGTCCCAAATCTTCCTCCTCCATCCCTCAATGTACTCTTGCAAGGTCTTCGACTGTAGTGGAACATTCATGTTGATCTTGACGTTGTCCTATTTGACAACAACATCAAAGTACTCCATTACTACATCCTCCACCTATACAAGTGAATGAGCACAAGTACTATTTTCACTCCATCATGAAGATTAAAGATGAATTACAAATTGACATATCTTGTGTTCAATAGCCTCTACAGAATACTAGAATTTAACAAATAAATTTGAGTGAGGCACTTACCTCTGCAAACCAAACACACTTGTTTAAGAAAGGCTCGAGGTGTGTTTTGGAGACGAGCCTGGTTGAGAACTTCCTCGCATCCCATGATGGAATGGAGGGGTTCCACCATTGTAAGAATTTGGTCTTGTGTTTTGCCGTGGTGTTGCAAGTTGCCACCATCTGCAATTTTTCTAGTGTCATCTTTGGCACCTAGTTAGAGCTCCAATGTCTCTCTACGTGCACCAGTAAGAATCAAATGTGTCATCTACATAAATGAAGATCCAAATCTAGATAAAGTTTTGTATGAATTGATGAACATCAAAACACACCTCTTCAAGGAAGCTTGCCTTATGAGCAGGATTGGCCACTATGAGGAATTTGATCATGTTCACGTAGAGCTTCATGTTCTTCTCCTTGGCCCCTATCCTCATGGCATGAGCCGCCCCTTCCATAGTCTTTTCCTTCGTTGGTGTTGTCTCATGGTATCTTCGAAGCGTTGCATTTGCCGCCTGCACAATCTCTTGTTGCAAGAACACAAGGATCTTAAATCAATAATGCACTCAAAACTGAAACAATAGAAAAGAATACAATTGATTCATGTAGAGAACGTTTCTCTCACCTTGAAGACAAATGAGGTGAAGTCCACCATCGGCATGGAGTACCATGTCTTTCTTGGTAGCATCGCAATGCATTTTTTTCTCTTTGATTGGCCTCAACATGTCATTGAATCTTTCCATGGGAAGCAAGCCATATTTTTGCACCCGGTATAGCATGTGTACCAAGTTTGTCTTCATGTGGGAGTCCTCTGTAGATCTACATATTGGAAAAAAACAATGTTGTGAGTAAATCATTTTTCAATTATGGCATGAGATGAAATGAAGGTTCTGAACTCAATATGAATGATTAGTGGGATTAGTGAACTCACTTGTTGATGTTGTGCATGACCTATATGACAATCTCGATTTTGCCTTTGGTGTCCAAAAGAATGCAGTCCACTGCATAGTGCCTATCAAGATTTGTGGAATACATTCTGGAGATGACATTCATCCAAGCCAAGCGTCAATGGTTTCCGTCATAGACGAAGAACTTTAAGATCTTGAGGAACTTGAGAGTCCGGGTTGCAAATCTACATACTCTTCAAAGATAGCATTCTTCTTCTTCTAGAGAGGGTTGCACTCATCCATCTCCTCTACCATGAACTTTGAAGTCTCACCCATCTCATTCGTGGTGGAAACATAGAAGACTATTGCCCCATCATAGCATCTACATGCGAACTCTTACTCAAGAAATTGCACATCGCACGAAAGTGTCAGCCTTACCATAGGCATGGCTACAAGGTGGCAAAGTGGAATTAGAAAGCGGAACATGTTTTCTAGCTTCATCCTTAGTGAATTGATAGTGGAGATCAAGTCCACTTTCTGCAACCTTTGTAAGGTCATCTTCCAACAAGTCTTTTTCCTTGTCATCCACCACATCTTCCTCCATTGGATGCCCTTCTTCCTCCCTTCCAATTTTAGGTTGAATGGTGTCATCAGTTCGCAGAGTTTCAACAACTCTCTATTTGAGTTTCATTCACAAGCAACACATCCATTTGCGAAAGCAACCGTAGAAATGATGACCAAATTGTAATGGAACTAAATCAATAATGCAAGATAGATGATATTTGAATCACACAATAATGGTCCCAACACTTTACATCAAACATGAATTGAAACAACACTTATATCTAAAATATCTATAGGTGTCTATAACCAAGTCTGCTCAAATGTCACCCACCACGAACAACATACATGGAAGAGTACATATTAAAATAAAGTCCACTCAACCCTCAACATCACTCTCTAAGTCTGAGCTCAAAAGAATGATCACCTCTCCAATCCACCCCACGCTATTACTACAATCGCACATTTCAAATGATGGGCTATTAATGGACATGGACATTTCTGGCTCCAAGTTGTACTTGGTCTCGAAACTCTCAAGGGAAAATTCCGGTTGCTTGTACTTTCGAGAGTATTCCGCAATGAGGTGACCATGCCAATTGGTATTGTGATCATCTTGGAGTCCTTGGAATCCCCTACAAGATGACAACTAGCACTCTTAAGAGATTCAGTCCTTACCAAGTCCTCTTCACCGACGTCCTCAAATTCACTTGACACATCCACATCTACATTAATAGGAGTCTTTGGCTCAATCTACTCTCCACCATCTCGACCCACAATTGCTGCAATTGGCTTTACCAAGGTGGAAGGCATATTGCTCTGTCCATCCAATCCCTGGATTCAAGGACAACGCCAACGGAAATCGATCAAAAGAAATACCAGAAATGTGACAAGGTAGTTGAAGCCAATAGCAACATAACTGAAAATACTACGTGAGAAGACTCTCAAGAAAGAAAATCGAAAATAAAAAAGTTCGTAAAGTGGGAGTCGCACCGCCTACCTCCCCGTGCTAGGATTAATTCCTATAGCAAGCGTCACTAATTGCCCTCATGGATAAACCCGTAAATATGGGCCCCTGTTTTTCTAAAAAATTTTTTGAACCAAAGCAGGTCTCGGGAGATCCTTGTGATCCTAGGACGTGTCCCTAATGAGACAAGCAGCGAGACTAGACAACAAGGATAATGATCAGACACACCAAAAAAAATTGGAACCAAGAGGGGTTGGTTGGCACGCCACGCCCAATGTGAGCCAGACACCCATGATGTGGTGTTGGCCAACAATGTTGCGAGCGTCACTCATCATCCTCGGGGTGAATGTGTAAATCTGAGGGCCTAATGTTTTAAAGCTTGTTCAAGGCAGATGGAGAGAAGGGAGATCCTTGTGATCCCTTGGTGTGTCTTGAGTGCGAGAGGCAGCAAGACCAAACAACAAGGATAATGATCAAACACACCAAAAAATAAATGGAACCAAGTAGGGTTGGGCAGTGCCCCGCGTCCACCACGAGCCCAGAGCCCATTTGTCAATGCGGTTAAAAGAACATTCTGAGGGGCACACCAGATGCGCAATCGGGATAGGAAGCACTACCACGAGCATTTCCCCCTAGAGGAACATTTGAAAATCTAAAATCTAGATGATTCAGGAACAATTTGATGAGATGCGTACCTTGCAAGTGTACATTGTGGCTTTGCCTGGCCATGGCATCGACTTTTTCATATCTTCGTTCTCCCCATCTTTGGCACAACTTTGAGTAGTCCTCATTTCCAGTGCCATCTCCTCACTTTGCACATGCAGCATGATAACAAATCTGAGATTTAAGATCTAAATTTTTGAACTTTGAATTCTCACGTCCGCAAATGTATATTCTTGTGAATGTGTAGGGGGAGTGCTAGATTTTCGATGGAAGAGGCTTCGACCTTAGGGGAAAGCAAGCGGTGATTATTGCACCAACACCGTTTGCATGTAGTGGAGGCATCTGAAAAATGGAAACTTTATAAATGTTGCTAGTGAGCCACCACTTGATGACCGCGGCAGTTGATCGTGGCATTGGCAAAGAGAATGTCAGCTACCTCTGTGGCCGCACGGTCAGTGGGGTGGATCCAATGTGGATCCACCCATCTCAAATAACTTTTGGCTTAAATTCTAGTTTAAATTAGAAGGGCCATCCGGCCACTTGAATGACATTCCATTGCTATTTTTAGTGTTGCATTCCTGAAGAATAGGTCGTATAGGTGAAGCCATGCTCCAGCACAAGGCGTGGTGGCGGCGTGGAGTCAGCATGGTGTGTTGTTGGCATCTCGACAGCGTGACACGATGATGGAGTGGACGAGGGTTGGCATGAGGTTGTGGCCACATGATGTAGTGGCCACCAACAATCCAAGAACTGGATAAATTTACCTCGTTTGCTACCGAATGGCTTCATGCTCACAGTGCTAAATTTATAATTATCTTCTTGAAATGAACATTTGTTAAATTCCCCTAAACCACTGTTGGAATTGTTGATGGCTATGTGACACTCTTGTTTTTAATTTCACATAGGATTCAAGACGGCCTCATTTAGAATTCAAGACATTGTAATGGATCACTTATTAATTTGGATGCAATTAATCATTGTGAATTTGTAATCTTCTTTGTGGAATCCTCTCCCTATTTCTAATTCCTTCATGTCATATCTCACTAAGCTTGTTTATCCCTAAGGTCCAACACAAATTTCATTCTTAGAAATCTATTTTTATACCTTTCTAAGCATTCACTTTGACAAAGATATCGGATGCTTTGATTCTTGGAATCATATCTCTCTGTTACATAAAAGGACTTCCAAAATCGTGTGAGACTCAAAAATAGAAATGGAAAAAATGATTGAAGTACTCACCATGGCGATGCAGTTTTCTTCTTCTTGATTTCAAACAACTCCTAATTCCTGTTGGATGCCATCTCTTGCACCAACATGCTTTGGTTTGACACCTTTTGTCGTGAGACGGAAACTTGGAATCTACCGAGTTAGTATAAAATAGATTTATTATAGTATAGAATTTTTCAAAATTTTCACTAGGCAAACGGAATTAGAATCCGCTTAGCTTAAACATTACATTGAGGTTGAGAGGATGATCTAGGTGTTCCGTAAAAGGATCTAGGACAGATCCGGAATCCAGAAACCTAGATAGCGATAGTCTATGTCCTAGAGTTCCAGTCTAGGAATCTAGGGAACCGTTACAACAAATGGTCTGCTACTAGGAACGGTTGGTAGGATGACGGGTACTTAACCCCCACCACTCCTATTTCTCTTCCCTCTTTCTTGTGTAGCAATTTGCACTCGTATAGTTGAGTGAAAGAGTGGTGAATTAGTGATCGTTTCAAGAGTTGAGCACTGTATTTCCCTACCAGATCCGAACCTAGTTCTAGTTCTCGATGGCGGAGGGAGGTATCCATAAACCTTTAGTTATTGCATGGATGGTCTATCCAACCATTCCGAAAAGGCAGAGTGACCGGTTGCAATTAGAAGACGACTTGAGCATGATAGGGTGTATTGGCCTATTCCTTAGGCCATGGACCGTGAAGAATGAGCAAATGATTCAGGAGCTCATCATAGGAGCTTCGAATCAATATGAGTTGACAATTAGGGGGCAATTCAAAACTTGGATGGATGAGGTTTGGGCAAATGTATATGAATTCCCCCCAAAAGGATCCGGATTAGCATTCCGAATCGATAAGTTCGCGGTCGGGAAATTTAAGAATGCGGCTCATGCTAAGGAGAGGTATGCCATTAGTGACTATCTAGATGGGAGGCAGAAATGGGTCTTAGAGTTCCTTATCTCGATCTTGTATCCAGAAAAGCCTAATTAGGTTACGGTCACGATAGCCAACACCATTTTTGGAGCAATGGAGGGTAGACCAGTCCACTCGGGGAAGATCATTGGAGCAGTGGTCTCTAAACTTGCCGCCCATGTTAGAAAGGCTAAAACCAACCCAATTGATCCTTACTTGTTCCACTTCTACCACTATGTAGAACTTTTGAGTAATGTAGAGATAGTAGAATACAACATTGGAACCATGATCTTGTATTATGGCCTTATGGACGAAGTGGAGGCGGAGCAGCCGGCATTCGATGAAGAAGAAGAGCCGGAAGAGGAGGAGGAGGTAATAGATTGGAGATGAAGGAAATCCACCGATCTAGCTTCACAAAGGAAACTCCCTATTTCGGAGAAGGTTTCAGAGAAGCCGGAGGAAGAAATTTCCAGATTCTTCAAGACCGGATTCAATTGGGTGTTGTAGGCACAAGAGTACCATGAAAACTTGGTAGACCTACTCAAGGCGAACAACAAGGAGTTGAAGGTCGAGCTTGAGGAGATACTGGACGTAGTAAAGAGACTTCCAAATCCAAAGGAGCTTGGATGAAAGGAGAAGCAAATCGAGAATTTGGAGAAGGAGAAGAATGACCTCCAATTTAGGTTGAATTGGACAGAGGGAGAGCTAGTTGCAGCAAAGCAGAGGGAAAAGGAAGCTCTACAACTCGTCAAGAACCTATCTAGTCTGGTGGATAGACCCTCAAAGCTCATCATCAAGGCCTCCCTCGTCCAGAACTAGCTAATCGAGGAAAGACATCTGACCAAATCTAAGGTAATCTGGATCCTGGTTGATTTCCCATTACAGATGGAGGTAGTGTTGAAGGAGATGCGCCAACTCTTAGGGCGTATTGATCCGGATCAGATAATGGATTTTGCTCACTTTCCAGAAATCCATTTTGACATGGAAACTCCGGTGAAGCTAACATCATCATTGCCACTTCCACCAAGACTGGGAGTTCTTACGGAGACTTTCTAGCATTCAACAAAGCCCTTCTCAAGTCAACTAGAGAAGACCATCCGGGGAAGCGTAAAGATAGTTCAAGAGCTAGCCAAGTAGCTAGACATAGCATGAGAATTGGCACCACCGGAAGTTATCGTCTCATCGCCTATTTCGACAATTCGTCTTCTTGGGAAGGAAACCCTTCAACCACCCAGATTGCTTATCCGAAGCAATTTGGTAGACCGGATGGGAGGACTGAAGAATCCAACTCGGACTCATCCAGAAAGCTTCAAGCATATGCAACAGCCTCAACCTAGGGAGGACAAAACCACCATCATGTTGGATGAAACATTTCTAGGAGAAGAAGAGGACGAAAGGGAGATCACTGAGATTGAGAAATATGAAGAAGAGGAGTATCCAACCAGATTGAAAGAGGAAGAAGAGGAGGAAGACATGGAAGAGGAAGACTCACCTCTAGAGATCCGGAAGATCCAGACACGAGCAATAGTGAGGACGACACCGGTGAAGGCAACTCCAAAAGTGACTCTGAGGGCATCCATCCGGGTACCAACAAGGCAAGGCAAGAGCAGTCAGAAGAAGGTGCGAAAGGTGAAGTAGTTAGGGTTCAGTTAGTTAGGATTTGAATTTTGAATCTGAACCAGGTTTCCAAACGTGGGCCCGAGTTCCGGATTTTTAGGATCTAACTTTTTGGGTTTCTCAGGAGGTCTGTGATTGGGCGCTTGGATTTCCGAGTGGCTTATCGGTTTTGGATTTTTGAGTTTTTAAGGGAGGGGCAGGTTTGTTGCCTTCTCATTCCATCCTAGCATTTACGGTTGCTATCTTGTCATCGTTTCTTTAATCTGAGCCACCAAGTGGACATTCAAGAATTGATCTGTTGTATATCCAACTTTTTTGTGTTTGCTTGTGAGAGTGTTGAAGTGTAAGAGATAGGAGGAGAAAAGAAGGACTCTGGATCTGAGGTGATTAGATTTGATTTGGGAGGGAATGTTTGTGACGTAGTTTAGGCTTGTGAATACGGTCTTATGTGTAGTGCCTTTAAAACACTAGAATGGAAATCCGGCAAGGAGTGGTGTGGGTGCGAGTCTGGAATACTAGGGAGGGTTCCGTGTAGAGATAAGCAACTGCCAACGGAAAAATCCCCATCCTACTCTCTGGGAGGTCAACCGGATTGTAGGATTAGTCTAGTGAACGACTAATAATCCCCCATCGATTCCAGTTGTTGTTCATATGTCGTTGTAGTGGAGAAGACTGGTTATGGCTGTGAGTGACCTGCCTTCTGGATTGGCCATCCGGGAAGTTGTGAGAGTGTTTCTTGGTCTGATCTAGTGCAACATTTGGTCTAAGTGTGTTTGTGTAGTTTAGAGAGAGAAGAGAGTGTGAGGAATATGAGTGGTGAGTTCCTACCCCTCTACAAGATCAAAGGTGGAACCTCTGAGGGTAAAACAGAGGCACAAAAAAACACTAGGTGTGTGAGTAGAGACGGATCCGGATTCCAGAAAGGAGTGGATCCAGATTGGATTCCGGAAAGGTAGAGATCTGAAAGAGAGAAAGGAAGTGAAAAGAGTGTTTAACTCGATAAAACAGATAATCTCAACTTGTTGCGATGGTCTAGAATCCCTTGGGACAATATTTCAAGTCAATTTACGACGTTTTGGTGTTGTATTGGTATTTATGCTCCACTGCGCGCACGACACCTTCATCTCCTATGCTACTTCCTCCACCAAAGCGAAAAGACTTCTTTAACTCTCTGGGGGTGGACTGAGAAGTCTTGGACACGACCTTTTTCTTATTCATCCTCAACTTCTTTATCACCTTAGGTGATGAGAAAAACAAACTATGACGCCTCTTTCTACTCCTCACTTCTATCGGCTCAAGTTTAGCACTCTGTGTTTCTACAAGCATGGGGTGAAAACACTCTACATCAAACCTTCATGTCATCTACACGAGCTATTCAAAATCCCGCAATTGAATTGGACTTTGGTAGGACAAGACAAGAGACTTATCAGATGGTTAAAGCTTTTTCACCTAGGCATAGGAAGTGAATCCCATCAATTTATTTTTGCCCGTAGCCATCAAGGATGTTAACTCTTGTTTAGGGCAGCCCTTTTAATGTGTCGAGAAGGGGCATTAAAATAATTCAGTGATTTCAAGAATGTATGCTACAATTAACTTTGCTCGACTTCCAAGGTGGAGGGGTGGAACGTTGAGCATCTATTTGGTGGACAATAGGCAATCAATGTTGGGGCCATTTGAATCCCCCTACAATCCCCAACATAGAATAAATGATTAAATGACAGTCTATATGGCGATGCACAAAATTCAATTTCCTTAGACAGTTGGTTTTGTCTCTCCATTAAGGTGTAAAATTAACATATGTATTGAAATGAACGTATTGCTCAACCACACTTAACTTTCATGAAAATATGATACTACATAAGGCCAAAAAAGTTTGGTTGTCTCCATTGTTTCGAAAGTCCTGGTCCCTCTCGCATTCCTCTAGCTCTTGCTCTTGCTTTGTGAGGATAGCATGTGTTAGAGTACATAGTCAAGATGCTCTACTTGTGTTTCCCGTAGACAATGGACATCCCACCAAAGTCATGAGTCACCTACTACATGTCTGCTTTAGATTTGTAGAGTCTTCTATCTACATTGAAGAGGAAATGTTGTCTCAAGCAGGTGAATTCGTGCAATCCATTCATGTTGTCAAGAGTGTAGAAGGAGATGGCCATTGTTGATACACAGCCCAAGGAACTACAGGGCCTATAGACTTCCGCTCTCCATGCTAGGGATTTCAACGAAAATTTGGAGTCGATAGTCGGATAACTCCACAGTCAACATGCCTTATGTTGCACGCATAGTTTCAACTAGTTCACCCTACGAGGTCTTCCTAGTGCTCCCCAATAGTACAATTCTACTATCAATGAAGGTAAAGAAATTAGAATCTATCATAGAATTGTCCAGTGAATCAAAAGGTGAGTCACCTGATTTGATGCTTGAAAAGCAACGATTCCCAATTCCTTTTGAGACAAGTGAAAAGGCCTCTATCCACTCAAAACCAAACACCCTCTTCAATCGTCCGGCACTGTCTCTATTGTCACGTCCTCCAGTGTACCCATCTCCTATTCACCAAGTCAGCATAATGGAGTGCTTGAAGAAACTAGCCACTGTGTGGCGTTGTCGGAATGAACTATCCAACATGGATGTCAATGCTGTAAAGCACCACCATGAGCATTACTTGCCCACACATTTCAATGGAGATGTCATCTTCGAATTGCCTCCATGTCAATCCTTGTCCTCCTCCTCAATAGCCAAGAACTTGGAGGGAATGGATAGGCGGTACGACAGACACCCGTGGTGTAAGCTGATGACCATGAACATTGACAACTCCAACAACCTCAAGTTCTATAAGTCATATTGCGCTGGACATTTTGCTTGTCAAAATCCAGATTGTGATTATGTAAAGAGGACTTTGAAAATGAATGAAACAGAGTGGACCGGTTACACAATCTTCCCTTTTGCCAAAAGAGGGGGTCCTTCCATAGATTGTACTCTAGTATGCAAAGTTTGCAAAAGCCCCCCCCTATACTTGAATACATATGATGTTAGAATATACTATGTATATTGTGATAATGAAAAAATGACAAGGGTTGCTATCCACTTCAAAGATCATATGCACCCAATGCAAAGGGCGTGTACAGAGCCTCCGCGGAGAAAATCTCGAGACTCATTGCACAATAGGTGGCCAAAACACCCGCGGCCACCAACTCTACAATTGCACTCTCCACTAGCAAAGAGTTCCTCACGAAGTACTTGTTTCACAACGGAGAGGGGGAGAAAGAGATGTTGAAGGGAGAGGAATTAGAAGAAGTCATGGATCGATTCCAATATCTCAACAGTCCAAACATTAGGAATGTCATATCATCATTTCGCTTCAACAAGAAAGGAGGGGTCATCGACAATATTATGACAATAAAGAAAGAATCAAATTTCAAGTTCATACATGACAATGTCTTCCGAGGATAGGGAAAAGAGAAGTTCTACCTTTTCGAAATGCTCACAGAAGGACTCGAAGTGGAGTGAACTTCGTCAAACGAATGCAACTAGGAGGGAATTTACAAAACGCCTGGATAATGTTTGACCACGTCAAATGGGTGAACGAATGGAGAACCATGGCATGCAATGTGTATGATGTGGAGTACAAAAAAGTCATGACGGTGGCCACCTGCTATATGCAGTTGGAGAACACGGAGATCCAAGTACAACTTTAGAAATCTCTAAATACTGTCATGGCAAGACATAGAGTGGAGCAGACCAACTTCAAAGGATTCATGGCAGATAGTGCGATGGCCAATTGGATCGCAATACAGATTATCTATGGAAGTGCATCTCTTGATGAGAAAATGGAGAATCAGGAGAGGACATGTTTGCTGCATTAGAGTAGTTTTTTTCTAAAGCATACCCAAAAGCACATCAAAGAAGCATTCCAACAACAACACATTATCTTCTACAAACAATACAAAGAATCCAAGACTATCAAAGAAGTAGAGACTCGGTACCTTGCAATTCAATCCTAGTGGTTGTCATCAGGTGCTACAAGTGAAGAAGATCTTCATCAGTTAGACCACTGGCTTGCCTTTTGGCATTTTCGACACCTATAGTGGGGAGGCTTCATGACTATGGTAAGTGAATTTGTAATTTGATTTTGAAAGACATGTTTTCCTCTATCGAAATCGGTCGTTGAAAAATAGAATTGTATCCTTCCTAACTTAGACTGAGGCATGTACGTGGCAACTCTAATTGAGAATATTCGAGTAGGAATTACTTTAACTTTTATGAAACTATTGATGAATATGTGAGTGGGTACCAAAATGAGGGGTTTAAGGACAAGGCACCCAGACCTTAGTCGGATCCGACTGAAGGTTCTAGGTTGCCAAATATTACTCTTTTTTTAGAGACTTCCACTTAAGAAGGAGCTCTTGGCCCCCCTCCTTAGAATCTCATGTCATTCTTTTTCCTCCAAGGTAGATGTTTTGTCTAGGGCTCATTTGTAGAGAAGTGAATCTCGTCAGTATTTTTATATTCATAAATGTCTTGCTCTGTATGTAAATGATGTTTCTACATTTGCAATGAGTCTGGGTTGATCACATGGGCTATTAAGCCTCGGAAATGAAATTGGATGTCTTCACTCATGTATTTTGGATGATGGATCTATAGAAATTGAGTTTGGAGGAGATGATCGACCTAACTTTTTGCAACTTGTCCGAAGCGGTTCACAACAAATGGATTCAAATGTCGGGAAAGCGAGAAAACAACTTCTTCGACGCAACTTATGATGATAGCATTCATACATGGATGCAAATGACCAACTATCAAGCATACCTCAGAGGACATGCATCTGGATGAGGGCCGTGTAAACCAGGAAATTGGTTCACTATTTAAAAATCCAAAAATATAAACATTCGGCATGAATGTACAAATCTGGAAGTGTTAGTACTCCAAATTAAGCCATAACCATCAATTAGAGAGTTTTCCGCTAAATAGCAATGGGAACTTCAAGAGGTTAGGGTGAGATGCTAGAAAATCCAATTAGGGAAAATTCTAGGGAAAAATAGGGAGTTAAAACTAGAAAGAGGTTAGGCAAGATTTGGTAGAGTAACTAAATTAGGCTAATAGTAAAATGATGACAAAATGAAAACCAAAAATCAAAAAGAAAAAAGAAAACCAAAAAACTAGAAGTAGGAAATGAAACTTAAAGTAAAGTAAAAACCACAAAAAATAATAAACGTGAAAAACACAAAAGAAGTGCGTAAACTTAAAACTATTATTAAAACACTAAAATAGTGCTAGAAACACTAAAATAGGATTTACTATAATTTAGGGGGTTGAACACTAAAATAGCACAATTTACACTAAACTAGCAAATTTATAGTAATGTAGTGCGATTTGCACTAATTTGGCACATTTTGCACCAAATTAGCAAATTTACAGTGAATTAATGTAGGGTGAAAGTAGTTAAGTAAAATCAATCCGTTAGAAGTTTGGATATAGGCAAAATTAGGGTTTGTAGCCCTCTCTCTCTTAATTTTCCAAGGACTTGTAGGTAGGATGTATTTTCGAGAGTTTGGTGAAGAAATGTGATGAAAAATGGAAGTAAAAAGTCTTAGGAAGGATTTGCAATGCTTTAGGGTTAGAAGTAGGCAATTTGTTGAGTAGGTTTATTTGTTGTATGAGCAAAGTGGGTGAAAAATAGAGAGTGTTGGAGGCCATCTTGAAGGCTGATTTTCGGATTACGAGCAAATTTTAGGGTTTTTGTGTGGATTAGGAAGGATTTTGAAGTTGAGAATGAAAGCAGCTACATTGAATAAGAATATTGGGGGCATGACAACGAATTTGGGTCTCAAAATTGGTAGGCAAATGTGGGGCAAAGTCAGGCTCCCAAAGAACCTAATTTTGAGTCATTTGGAATAGTCATTTTCATGGAAGGAGGTCGGTTGCCATTCAAATGAAGAGAGACAACTTTGAAGGAAGATATTGAAGGCGTTACAATTCAATTGAGCATGAAATTTGATTGGCAAATGCGAGAATACGTTAGGTTCTCAAAGAGACTAATCTTGAGTCATTTGGAAGAAAACTGAAGCAATAGTGGCCATTTCTATGGGGAGAGGTCTGCTCCTGCTCAAGTGTGGAATGACAACTTTGAAGGAAGATATTGAAGGTGTCACAATTCATTTGAGTGTGAATTTTGGTGAGTGGATGTGGAAACAAGTTAGGTTTCTAATGAGCTTGGTCTTGGACCATTTGGAGGAAAATTGAGGTAGTGGTGATCATTTGAATCCAAGGATGTTGGCGGCCATTACAACTTGGGGCAGCTCAAGTAGGTCAAGTTTGGAGGTTGATAGCGGAGCGACTCCATTGAATTATACTCTGAACTTTAGGAAAGAAGTCAAGCTTGAAGTCAACTCTTCAAAGAGACAAATATCAAAAGATTTGGAGCTTAGACGAGGTGTTGGCAGCCATTCTAATGAAGCATGGTCTACTGCCATGGTAGGAGTGGTTCTTTTCTTCTCCCCTTCTTTCCCTTTGATTAGTTGAACCATGTTAGTACCTTGTTAGCTAATTTTTAGGTGAAAATTGAAATTAGTGCTTCCTAAAACAATTGTAGTAGTAATCACAAGGTTTTCTCTTGGTCCTTGTCCATGGGCAAGGGCATGGAACTGTGAATGGTGAGTTAGTCACCTAAAATTATGTATCATGATTGAACTACTTTCAACATACTTAAGGTACACATTTGGATGAATTAGGCTCTTAGGTGATTACATAGTGGGAGTAAAAGTCAAGGCCTAAGGATAAATTTGCATATGTGGCCATGAGTTCATAAGAGTGTGGTCCAAGTTAAGGTCAGCAAGAAGTGTGCATGCCTAGGAATGGAACCATGGAGTCATGGAAAAGATGCTAATTGGATGTCAATGCATGGTGAATTAGAGTAGTAGTAGACTTGTGATTGTTGTTTAGAGTATGTAGTGTAGATAAATTGGGTGTTGGAATTATTGGTGGGGTCACAATTAAACCTATTTGGAGGTGGTAATTGTGAATTTTTAGTGGTTTTTTGTGAATGCATGTGGATTTGGTGAGTTTTGGTGAATTTTGGTGAACGGGTGTGATGTACTTAGTTTTTTAGGACTCTAATTGTTCCATTTTGGGGTCCAATTTGGAGATTTTAGTTAAGATATTGGTCTAGGAGGTTGCCCGAATTTCTTAGAATATGTATTAGGAGTATGTGGTGATTTTAGGACACATAATTGGGTGATTTAGGGGTGCTGCCCCTCTTTCACTTAACCCATTTACCTAAAAATTTATTAAAAAATATTTGTGGAGTCCATTGTTTGGAAGGCAAATTAGATAGGGGTCCCATACACTCCCCGTCAGCCAATTCTAGAGGGTTTCTTTGCCTTGCAGTGAGAAAGCCTCATAGGCCGTTTAAAAGGGAGCTCAAACTTAGAGCTGTGAGACAAAGTGGATGTCCCAAGAAAATTGCAGAAGCGTTGAATACATTGCCTAGAGCCGAGGGGGTGGGAACAAGAATACTACACTTGGAAGGAGAAGAAATTTTTGGGAGCACTAAGAAGAAGTTGGACACATCCATCGATGATGCCGGAGATTCACATAGACCGGATAAAGTCAACTTCTCTCAATCGTGTGTACAAACGAGGTCCACAACAACTTCTCTTCAATCTTTGGAGTGCCCAACTCAACAACCTCAATCACAAAACTCTAAACATGTTACAACTGTATTTAAAAGTGACTATGACACCTCCAAGTGGCACATTGCTAGGATCAGCCACAAATCCAACACAAAATGCCACGCTCAACAACGGACCACCAACATCAGGTGCGCCTCCAAAATTGCAAGGGGAAGAAAAGGAACACCAGCTCCAACCTATCAGGGTAGAAAAGAAGATTACGAGAGCAAGTGGTAGGTGGTAGTGGACTTCTGGTTTTGTTAGGACGACATTGAACGATGTGTAGAAGGTACGAAAAGGAAGTGGGTCATTGATTGGCTAGAAGTGTGTGAGGTTTGGCTTATTCTGAGTGGGACCAACCTCAATCAGGAAGAGAGTCTACTACTATAGCATGCAAGCTTCCACCTTCAAGAATAGTCGACAGTGTCACCACAACGACTCTTCACCATGTCGAAGGTTTTCCGGACCATCTTGTATGACCAATCAACATCCAAGAACCTGAATGCATATCTAACGATCAAGAATAACCGAACCATTCAGAGGATAGCCAATGCACCAACTACTAAACAACAAAACAAGTGGGAAAGTACTGGTAATGTTAGAGGGCAAATTGTGGGAGTGACCTTGCTTCCCTTTTCGGGCCTTGGTGCAATAGTGGCACTTGAGACAGGGACAGACCCTAACAAAAACATCTATTGAATTTCAATGGGTATGTCCCCCACGTGCACATGCTCAGACTTCGTGAATATGGTTGTTTCAACTGTTGGAGGTCAACAACAATACATGAATTGTAAACACCTATATTACTTGTACATATACTTCTACAAGATGGACATTGATGAAGACAAATTCATTCATGCATCTAGTTATAGCTTCAATGAACTGAAGCTACTCCTACTTTGAGTAGGAATCATTATAGTATGGATATGTTCCAGAATAGGCATGGCTACATTTATCCATGTACTTCAATCATATAGTATTCATTCACATATATTGTGATTGAAATGATTTGCAGTGTATAGAGGAAAAATGTTAATGCATTCATGAAATATAGAAGCATATTCCATAAGTGAAGTACTTTATTACTAATTCATAGAAATGACTATATTTCCAAGTATTTTTCCTATTTTCAAAACATCTTCAAAGTCTTTTTACTCGTAATGTGTTCCTATTCATTTTCCCAAATAAAAAATTTCTACTTGTATTTAGTTTTTTTGTCCCCAATTTTTTATTCCCATTTTTTTTCCTTTCCTCATTTTTTTCCTTCCTGCATTCTTTTGGTTTCCCATTTTTTTTTCTTTTCACATTTCATTTACTTTCTCTATTCTCTGCAATTTTGGGGAGGATGTCAACATTTGGCAGTTCTTATAATTATGAAGCAAAATGAATTTTATAATTGAAAATTATTTGAAGTAATAAAACTTAAGATTCGAGTCAAATATCAATCATAAATCCACCATAGCTTCTAGTCATCATCTCACACAAACCTTGAGGTTTTCTACTCACCCTACACATATGCACTTATAAGGCCATATTTGTTATATTAAGACCTTTTACAATCTCAATTTTATCCTCAACTCAAAGATAAATTGTTTTATCTCTTTACATGTATTTTTTTATAAATAGGTAACAACACCAACTTTTAGAATTTTATTATAGGATCACTATTTGAGCATTATTTATTTTTGGTTTCAATTCCTAATTTTTTAAATGAATTTTCAAATAACTAGCATTTTGTCTCAAAATCTACAAAAAGTCTCAGTATAACGAATATGGCCTTTTATACAAACTCACATGAAAAATACCAATTTGTCGTATGTGCAATAGAGTGTAAGTACCATTACAACACCAAAACGTCGTAAAATGACTTCAAATATCGTCCTAGGGGATTCTAGATTGTTGCTGCAAGTTGAGATTATCTATTTTACCAACTTAAGTTCTCTCTTCACCTCTTTTCCCTCTTTTATGGATCATTACCTTTTCGGAATCTAATCTGGATCTACTCCTTTCTAGAATCTAGATCTGTCACTTCTCACACACACTAGTTTTTTGTGCCTCTGTTTTACCTTCAGAGGATCCCCCTTGATCTTGTAGAAGGATAGGGACTCACCACTCATATTCCTCACACTCTCTTCTCTCTCTAAACTACACAAAACACACTTAGACCAAATGTTGCACTAGATCAGACCAAGAAACACTCTCACAACTTCCCGGATGGCCAATCCGGTAGGCAAGTCACTCAGAGCCATAACCAATCTTCTCCACTACAACAACAGATTAACAACCGGAACCGATGGGGGATTGTTAGTCATTCACTAGACTAATCCTAGGGTTTGACAAACCTTTCGAAGAGTAGGATGGGGATTTTTCCACTAACAGTTGCTTATCTCCACACGGAACCTCCTTGGTATTCCGGACTCGCACCCACACCACTCCTTGCTAGATTTCCGTTCGAGTGTTTTAAAGGCATTGCACACAAGATCGTATTCACAAGCCTAAACTACGTCACAAACATTCCCTCCTAAATCAGATCTAATCACCTCAAATCCAGATTCCTCCTTTCCTCCTCTTCTCTCTTACACTTTAGCGCTCTCACAAACAAACACAAAAAAGCTAGATATACAACAATTCTTGAATGTCCTTTTGGTGGCTTAGATTAAAGAAAGGATGACAAGATAGAAACTATAAGCATTAGGATGGAATGAAAGGACAACAGACCTGCCCTCCCTTAAAACTCAAAACCCCAAAGGCAAAAAGCCACTTGGAAATCTAGGTGACCAATCATAGACTTCCCAAGAAACTTATAAAATCAAATCCTACAAATCCGGAACTCGGGCCCATGCCTGGAAACCCGGATCAGATTCAAAATTCAAATCCTAACTAACTAAAATCCTAACTACTTTGCCTTATGTGCCTTCTTTTGACTACTCCTGCCTTGACTTGATGGTGCCCGGATGGATGCCCTCGGAGTTGCTTTTGGAGTTGCCTTCATCGGAGTCATCCTCAATGCTGTCTGGGTGTGGATCTTCCGGATTTTCGGAGGTGAGTCTTCCTCCTCCATATCTTCTTCCTCTTCTTTTTCCTCTAAACCAATTTGGTACTCCTCTTCTTCTAATTTCTCAATCTGAGTGACCTCCCTCTCGTTTTCTTTTCTTGAAGAGGTCTCATCCAGAACGATGGTGGTCCTCTCTTGCCTTGGTTGAGGCTATTGTATGTGCTTGAAGCTTTTTGAATGAGTCCGAGCCAGATTCTTTAGTCCTCCAATCCAGTCTGCCAAGTCACTCTGGATAAGCAACCTAGGTGTCTGAAGGGGTTCCTTCTCAGGAAGACAGATCGTCGGAATTAGTGGCAAGACGGTAACTTCCTTTGGCACTAATTCTTGTGCTGCGTCTAGCTACTTCACTGGCTTCCAAACTCTCTTCACGCTTCTGCGGATGGTCTTCTCCAACTAAGTTGAGAAGGGTTCGATTGAATGCTGGAGAATCTCCCAAGGAACTTCCAGTCTAGACGGAAGTGGTAGTGATGTTGTTAACTTCACTGGAGTTTCCGTGTCAAAGTGGATTTCCGGAAAGTGGGAAAAATCCATGACACGGTCCAGATCAATCCGCCCTAAGAGCTAGTGCATCTCCTTCAACATGGAATCCATCCTTGATGAGAAGTCGACTAGGACCCAGACTACCTTGGATCTAGTGAGATGTCCTTCCTCTATTAGTTTGGTCTGGATGAGGGAGGCCTTGATGACGAGCTCTACCAATCTATCCACCAGACCAGATAGGTTCTTGACAAGTTGCAGAGCTTCCTTCTCCCTTTGCTTTGTTGTGGCTAACTCTCCTTCTGCCAAAATCAACTTGGCCTAAAGGTTAGTCTTCTCCTTCTCCAGATTCTCAATCTGTTTCTCCTTCCGTCCCAACTCTTCCAAATTCGGAAGTTTCTTCACCACGTCGAGTATATCCTCTAGCTCGACCTTCAACTCCTTGCTGATCCTTCTAAGAAGGTCTACCAAGGTCTCGTGATACTCCTGTGCCTAGAACACCCAATTGAATCCAATTTTGAAGAACTCGGAAATCGGAAATGTCTTCCTCTGGCTTCTCCGGAACAAGGAGTTTCCCTCATGATGTCGGATTGGTAGATTTCCTTCTTCTTCGATCCATGAGTTGCTCTTCCTCTTTTGGCTCTTTCTCTTCTTCTAATGCCAGCTCCTCTACCTCCACTTCATCTGTGAGGCCGTAATGTAGGATTGTGGATTCGGTGTTATATTCTACCATTTCTGTGTCACTCAAAAGTTCTACAAAGTGGTAGAGGTGGAATAGGTAAGGACCGATTGGGTTGGTCTTAGCTTTTCCTACATTGGTAGTAAGCTTGGAGACTACTAGTCTAATGACTTTCCCCCAGTTGACCAGTTTACCTTCCATTGCACCCAAAATGGAGTTGGCTACCATAATTGTAACCTGGGTAGGCTTTTCTGGATACAAGATTGGAATAAAGAACTCTAAGACTTGCTTCTGCCTCCCATCTAGACAATCACTAATGGCGTATCCTTCCTTAGAATGGGCTACATTCCTGAACTTCCCTACTACGAACTTATCTGTTTGGGAGGCTAATCCGAATCCCTTCCTAGGGAATCCGTATACCTTTGCCCAAACCTCCTCCGTCCAGGTTTCAAGTCGCCCTCTCACTATTAGCTCATATTGATTCAGAGCTCCTATGACGAGCTCCTGAATCATCTAATCATTCTTTACAATCCATGGTCTAATGAACAGACCAACACACCCTATCATGCTTAGGTTGTCTTCTAAATACGACCAGTCCCTCAATCTTTTTGGAATGGTTGGACAGATCATCCATGTCATAACTAATGGTTTACGGATATCTTCCTCTACCATCGTAAACTGGAACTAACTGAACTGTTGAAACAATCACTAACTCACCACTCTTTCACTCAACTATACGAGCGCAAAATCACTACGGAAGAAATAGGAAGAAAAAATGGGAGTGGCGGGATTTAAGTACCCGTCATCCTATCGACCATTCCAGAAGCAAACCGTTTACCCATAACGGTTCCCTAGATTCCTAGACTAGAACTCTAGACCATAGGCTATTGCTATCCGGGTTTCCAGAATCTGGATTCGTCTTGGATCCCTTTATGAAACACTTGGATCATCCTCTCAACTTTAATGCAATGTTTAGGCTAAGAGGATTCTAATTCTATTTCCATATAGGAAATTTTGAAAAATTCTATACTATTATAGACCTATTTTATACTAACCCAGTAGATTCCGAGATTACATCTCGCAACACAATTGTTCTAGGATATTAAAACCCCTATATCATATGTATTCAAATTAGGTAGTCAAAATAACGCAACTAAGTTGTGCCCAAATGACATCTATCTATAATACTCACACTATCTAGCATATTTCCCATTGTAATCATTGAACTAAGTGGGGAATTTTTTCAATAAAATTTGACAATCTTTTCCATAGTAATAAGCAATTTCAGAAGAATAAAAAATAACTCATTCCACAGTCCACGGTCATAGGTCACAATATTTACTAAAAATTAGAAGTTTTCTTCTATTTTAGGGGAAAAAATGAAAAAAAAAATTCGAGGGCAATTTTTTGCCCCCAAAAAGTTTTGGTGGCACTAGGCTTACAAGCTCCTCGCTCATAGCTCACAAGCTCACGACTCCAAGCTTGCACACTAGCATTGTTGTGCGGATGGGCGAATGGATGGGTGGACGAAGCAATTGAACCGGATGGGCGGGGGTACAATGCATTTAGGAGATGTGAGAAAAAATATGCATTTGTGGATGGAAGAATGAGATTCTAGAAAAAACAGTTTCACCAAAGTGTCTTATAATTTATAATTGGAAGATGAGAACGAAAAAAACATACTTCACAAAAAGGAATACTTCATAATAGCATGAATTAAAAAGAAAGCAAAACAAATGGTAAATCCAAAGATATATATATCTATATCTATATAGATCTATAGATATATATAGATATAGATATATATAGATATAGATATATATAGATATATAGATATAGATATATATAGATATATAGATATATATAGATATAGATATATTATTAATTTCAAAACAAATCAAAAAATATCATGAGTACAATGAATTACTAGTACTCTGTACTCAACCCTTATAAGTTATAACATCCAAACAACATTCCTTATACTTCTATACCAATAGATATAATAGATAAGGGGAAGCCTCTCTTACATTTAACTACTACTATCTTCTCCTACATCGTGAGATGGCCCCTCCTTAGCCATACGTCTTGCACTCATTCGCCAAACATTTCACCCAGAACTACCAACAACACCTCTTTCAGCCCTAGCTTCCATGTCAACCGTTGAAAATAGTTGTTTTGTTTCCGGAGAGTGGTCATCATCATCCTCATCCTCCCTCTTCCATTTCAAGGTTTGCTTGGAAGACAAATCTACTTTGCCTTCAAGGTTCTCAACGTAGTATCCACTTGATCCACCATCAAATTGACTTGTTTGTCATCAGCTTCAATGGACAATAAGCTCGGTTGAGAACCACCCAATAGGAACCCCCTCCAGTGAACTATGATGTCACTTATCTTCTTGTCAAATGCTGATGCCACCTCCACAAATAAATGCCCCGTACTTGTTTCCCCATCTATTTCGACAAGAGCACGAACTTTGACAACTTCTTCCAACTTTGACAAGAAAAGGGCCCTGCCAATCAAAGTGTGATTATAGGCCCCATATTGCTCATTGAACTCTTGAACACGCTCCACCTCTACCCAAGTGTTGTTTGGCCCTTTTTGCACTTCTTTTTCCAGAAACCAAAAAAACTTCTTGTATTGCACACTCCAATGCCCCTCTATGTTGTGACAAAACAATTCATAAGCCTCACCATCTTCAATACTTTGGGCCCGCAACTCTACCTCTCTATTGACGGTCATCCACATGAAGGGATCCATTGGCTTGTCAAAGTCCTCATACAATCCATGTACTTGTTCAATTGAATTCCATGTGAGAGGTTGCCCCCAATGCAAGAAATTTTGGAAGTGGTATGGCCCTCAGTCAAGTGGAAGGGTCCATCGATTATATTCATCATTGGGAGGCATATCTTCCAAAATGCAAAGCATTTTGTAGAACCAAGGGCTTAAAGGAGAATGACATTCCGCACAAACTGAACGAACGAGTGATGGTTTCATGATGCATGTGACATGAAAAGTGTGGCGACATTGATCCATGGTTACGACTCCTTCAAGGCCAAAAGGACCTTCACAAAGGTTACAATGACCGTTTAAGATTCCTAGGGCTGGACCGCAAGCATGCACTATTGTCTTGTCTTTCTCCTTGATGTGTGCTGAAAGTGTGTTGTAAAGGATCCACCCTTCCTCTGCTTCCAAGGCCCAATTGATGTGTGGAACATCCTCCTTCTTTATATGGTTCAATCACTCAAATATGTCATCCATGTCTCCCCAACATGTAATTTTGGTGGAACCCCTTGGATGTTCATCAAACACCTTCTTGAACCGACCCAAAGAGGTCTTCATGGCATTGCATTCTCCAATCGACTTCATTGCAAATTTCATAAGCCCTTTCATTGCTCAAGATACTACAAAGGGTTTGTCTTGGAGTTTTTGTACCCATGCCAACCATCGAGCCTCCAATCCACTCTTTGACATGCCTTCCTCGAAGCCCATGATTTCTTGAAATCGGTTCAATTCGGACTGAGCATGGATTTTCTCTTGGATTGCCTCACCTAATTTCAACTTTAGCTCTTCCAACTCATCGCCTTCCATTTGCATGGAAGCATCCTACAATGTGGGGAAAAAATTACAAATGATGATCCGTACTACTTCTTCACATTTCTTGTCGTCCCCAATCTCATCTACATTGAAGACTATGGATGTCTCCATCGCTTTTGCCTTGTCCAAAAGAAGAGAGAGTTGATTGCTCTCTTCACTTTCCTCTACATATGGAACGTTGTCGGAGCCTGTGGTAGGCATGCCACTCTTCAACTCTTCTATTTGGCCCCTCAATTGTTCGATGACCTTCCTTTGGAAGATCATGCTAGAATGTTCACACTCCATGGCTTTCGGCGACATCACCGGCTTCAACTCCAAATCCTCCCACTTTAACTTCAACTGATGAATGTCTGCGTCTAAGGCAATCAAACTTTTTAAGTTGTTCATGCCACCATAAAGAATTGGTGAGATGTGTGTAACTAAGTGAAATGTAAATAGGCAGTTGTAGCAAAAGCTCAAGGAGCCCCACTCTCCACCATGTAGGAGCAATTAGCGCTTGAAGCAACAATAATACATCCAACCTAGCACTGAAGGACAGTAGAAGTAAGAAAAAATGAGCCCCCATCCACCAATATACCCATCCGCCACCCAAACTACAAGTGGTCCTCCACAACTAGCCCCGAACTCGCCAATTGTGTCGTTGGCAAGGAGGCAACTGGCCATTCATGCCGGACAACCATCGCACTTGTCGTCCATGAACCCGTCTGCCTCGACCATTCGTTGTAGCCTAACCGCCCTTATCGCCGCGACCAATAGCCATCCCTGACCATTGAGATTATCCGCTCAAGCCTACCACCCTAACCATCCAAAGCCACGATCCATTGTCCACCTCATTGTCCACCCAAAGGCAAACCCAACCACTCTCCATGTGGAACTCCTATAGCATTAAATTTTGAACACTGCAGATGCATTTACAAAAAAGAATTCTTCAATGCAATAAGTATCCAATGTAGAGTTAATGTTAGAAAGGATAATTTTAGATTTCCCTCCCCACATTTAAATGTGCTCTCCAAACCCTATACCCTAAATCCTAAACCCTTAGTCTTAGCACATTATTTATTATTTTTTGTATTACAAAGAAAATGGTGTTGGCACCTCTTTTGGAATACATTTGATGTTTATAAGAGAGTTAACCTTTTATAAATATTTGTTACTATTTAATGTCCAATATTTTCTTATGTGGGTATTTTATAGTTATCTTCTCTAGTGGGTTGTATTTTATACACTTACTAGGGGATTTATTGATAAGCCCCTCCCATCCCTCCCGTAAGTCTTGGTTTCCTTAGGATTATTTCTTTTTCTTTTAATTAGCCATTGGGGTTTTTTTACTTTGACACCATTATATGCAATATGGACCTTTTTCTTTTTTGATGGGTCTATATTCTTAATTAATTTCTAGCCATGGACATTTGATTGAAATCATCTGGCTCTTTCTTGATCATACGACAAGTTTTTACACTTGGTTGTAGGTCAAGAAATTATTAGAAGCTTCCATGCTTAAGATGGATTTTTTACACTTGTCAATTTGACTTGACTAGTGTCTTTTGCTTCATTGGTTGTCATAGGTTTGCCTAGCACATCATAGGGGGTACTATGATAGTACTGTGATGGATGACTACAAGTAAGGTCCTTAAAAAATCCTTGGATTATGGAGATTTGATTTTTCCTAATTTGAGGGTTCCTTCTAGTACAAGTTTGACTGACTTGGCTAATTTTTTATCCCTAGACACCAAGTCATTAATTCTTGGGGCCTATGGGTGGCTGGGATCCAAAGCACGTTTTCTTGGAGACCACGACATGGACTTGACCTAACATTAATTAAACACTGCTATGGCCAATATATAAGGGATTGAAACTACCCTTGAGGCTTCACAATTTCATATTGTTGGCTTTTACAAGGCGTTGGAAGTGACTACGGTTGGTGGGAGTGAGGTCCAGGATGGCGTCTACACAGGTCATCTATGGAGCACAATGTGTTAGGCTTTGATTTGTATTTTGTTGTTCATTTTCTTTTGTGTTGAGCTTTGCTTGTTGATTTTTCTTTTGTGACTGCTATAACATGCTGTTGTGGGCTGAAGACACCTTGTCTACGACTTACTAACATTCTGATGTTTGGTTTGTCATGGGGACAGGTGAGGTCCACAACCTCTTTGGTTAAATCTTTATGGCGGCTCTTTCCATAAGACCTTGGCAACAAATTCTTTTGGGGGGTTCTAAATCACTTTGATATTACTTGATTTAGTTCCTAGCTTGAGTGGTCTCTAGTGATTTGATATTTTCTACCTATTGGTATTATACCATAAAAAGATCTTGTCATGATCTTTATTTGGTTTTATGTACTTTAAACTTCTTCTCATAAGTTTATTGAAAAGACGTGGGGCTGATTTGATGGACATGATAGTTGGATGGCTAAAATATGAATATTCTCTTTTGGCTTGGTACTATTTTTTGTTCTATGAGGTTCTTTTTTGGATTATGATTGGTTTGTTATTTATAGGAAAGGCCCTATTTCGGGATGTCCCCCCCACCCGCTTGGGTTGCCAACAAAAAGAAATTGAAATATAGAACCCTCAATTGTACATAAAGAACTTATAACATTTTAATCATGAGTTTATGAACCTAGTGTTGTGGTGTGTAAATATGTTTTACCTTTTTGACTCCTTTGAAGTTTGGAATGCAATCATGAAAATGTAATGCATATGCTATATGTACACCTTACTAACTTTGTCATTTAGATTTCAATTGTTCTTAAGATGTACTTTATTATGGGCCACTACACAAATGTAAACATTGGATTAAAACTTAGAGTGTTTGTTCAATTTCCATCATAGAATGCATTGATAGTGCAAAATAGCAACGTAACTATCCTAAATGGCTAAATGAAATTATATTGTCTCTTCATTGATTATTCTATTATGACATTTACGAGACAATGCTCAAAATGATTTCGGCACTTTCATGTAATTTAATGTGATATGATGTGGACAAGATTAAAGTAAGCATTTATACAACAAAAATGAAATTGAGGTTCACATCATACACACTTATACCTATGTATACTTGTGTGCACCCTAAATTGTAAACCATCAATAAATTTATCACAATCCAAAAATATTAGAGCTTAGGTAGTGTAGAATGTGAGTGACCTTCAAATTTGATGAGCCTTCAAGTACAACAATTGGGATAATTAGGTCATACACCAATGACCACAAGTACATTTCATCTCAAGATTTGTTTGCAAATGATTTCATAAGAAGGTTTTTGCAAATGATATTATAAGAAGGTTTGCAAATTGATTGTGACTTTTTAGTAGTTATCCACAAAAGTATAAATTTAGCACACTCAAGGAAATTTTTCAATAAATCCCATGATGTATATTAAACTATAAATATATAGCATCTAGGAAAATAAAACACAAGTTGTAAAAACAACTTTTAAGTTTGAGTAACACTAGGTAGAAAACCATGTTCTCTGAGGAAATTGAATTGTGACATGAAAAGTACAAGAGTCTAGTGTACACTTACCCATTAGAAGAGTCCCCTATAAGGATGTAGGGCCTTGGGACTTTAGGGATTACTTACTTTCCTTCGAAGGTATACAAATCATTTAGAAATTGAAACCAATTAAATTGTTACAATGTTGACATTGAATTTGTTTTGCTATTAGCCAAATTTCCAAAAAGTACTGTTGATATGGCTAACTTGAAAAAAAGGACCAATGTAAAATTAAATTTCTTTACACACCCATTTGAATTCTTTGTTTACAAATCAAATGATTTTCCAATCAATAGGCTATATGGTGCCACTTTTCATAGTTGTATCGATTTAGTGCCTCATGATATAATATATTAAAGATATAATTTCTATATCTTTTTTGATTCAATATGCAGTGCATGCATCTGGCCACCTCCACAAAGTGAAAAACACCTCTCCTTCTTGCCCTCTTCCTCGTCCGCTTGTCATCCGTTTGCACCTCCCCCCACCTTGACCAAACTAAAAAATGAGAAATTGAAAACAGCTCTCCCTTGCCTCCCTCTCTCTCCTGCCCTCCTCCCCGTTCGCCTGTCTACATTGTCCATTCGCTCATCTGCATCCGCCAACCGCACCTTCGGATTCAGCGTCTACACGTCCATCTGCTACCCTGTCCGCAAGTCATTTCGCCAACTAGTCCATCCACTCCGCCGTCCGCTAATGCAATGGGGTATCTGTTGGCCAGTCCCCCCGTCCATTGCGCCAAAACCTCGTCCGCCTTATGCATCCAGATTCTCGATTCGCATGTCGCTGCCCCATGCGCTTTTTGTCGATGGTCATGCGATTCAGCAAACGACAATTTTAGATTGCACGATCTGTGCATCTACCTTCATGCCATTCGATGCAGACGGTGCGTCTGCCTACCCTAAATTGCCAACCACATAAATGGTAGCATAGACGGCTCATTTCTTCACAATTGTTTCCCTTCTGGAGTGGGTGATCTAGTACCTTCGGGAATCTATGTGCCCCTTCCGGCTTGGTGTGTGAATGATTGTGTTTTAATATTAAATAACTTTTATTAGTGTTTGGGGGGCTATCCTAAATTATAAGTGATTAATTTTGTGTGAGTTCATTTGGTTGTTTTAAAGTACTTTATTGTTCGAGTTTATTGTCTTGTTAGGAACTCAAGGTGTTTAGTTTTACAGTTGACTTGGTTGTCAGTAACACCAAGCATAGTTTTTCTCATTCCAATTTTTCATTCACCCTTTTCAACATTTGGCAAGAGCATTCCCAAATTGCATTTGAACTCTAAAACTTTTTTGTTTCATTATTAATTGAGGTTCGAAGGTTACCATGTCACGTAGAAGTGGTGGAGGAAGTAAGAGGGGGAAATCTAATGAAAGGAATTGGAAAAATTGTACGGACGTGATATGTGTAGCGGAGCTTGGATGGGAGGAGGAGCCCAAGAAAATATGGGACTGTAAAAAGTGCAAAAAGTACGTTAAAATGACGAACCTTTCCAAACTATGGTCACATGATCGTACAAAGGTGCAGGTTCGTCCTTGGGAAGGACAAATGTCCACCTGTAGGAGTGAACATTTTGTTCGCTAATATAAAAAAATAACCTCCACTTTAGGTTTACCAAGCTCCAAACCAAACATCATGAACTATTCCAACATGGTGATGATTTGGGCGAAGATAGTACTCCACATTGAAGTAGATTGGCACACAATTGCAAGGCACAATGTGAGGAATTTGACTCGTGATGAAGCCATAATTGCTACTAATTGGGTGGGACCAAGTGATTGCATGCTGAAGTGGTCCAATCAAGGCTATGGAGGACTTCCTACGGTTGTATTGCTGGATGTTGAGGATGACTAGTTGGATGAAGATGATGATGAACTAGCACCCCTGACATTTGGTGAGAGGCACGAATGTCGAGAGGATCAGGAGGACATTGAGTATTAACGGAAGATGAACGAGGCCATGCGCCGAAGCATAGAGGACCGGGGTCGACAACATGACGGGTTACAAGATGGGCAAGGTAGTTCACACTATGGTGGTTCTAGCCAAGGGGGCTTCTAATACTACTCTGGATCTGTTGCACATGGTTCATATGGGCATCAAGGAGGCTTTTATTATGGCGGATCAAGTCAAGGAGGCTCTCAATAATACTCTAGTTCCACTACACATGGTTCATCTGGACAATGAGGCCCTTATTATGGCAGATCAATTCAAAGAGGGTCCTCAAAGAGTGTTCCAATTCCTCCTCCGACTTTTGGCAGTCCTTACTATGGAAATCAATATGGACAAGGAGGTGCGTTAAGCTGATATGGATACAACTACAAGGGTGGACTATATATTGGGTCACATACGACAAGCGCATATAGAAGCGTTGACTTCAATTCTAAGTCTAAATAAAGTAGAATATGCTATTCTAGTCATCTAGTGTTTGACTTACAATATAGTTCACACACTGTAATGTGTAGGGACGGTAGAATGTGGCAAATATAGCACAATGCTCTTGACGAGTTGCAATCCCCTTTTTTGCAATTTTGACCCTAAACCCGTTGTATTCTTGTATATTTGAATAAAACAATATTTATTTCATGTAATTCGTATTATTTCATGTTATTCATGCATGGTTGTGTGTGTTTGTGAATATGAAAAATGCATTGTAATTCAAAAATCTAATTTTTCCATTTGAATCATTGAATGTGAATAGGTGAATTACGAATGGAAAGGAAGTCCTAAATATGCAATATAGGTTTGCCAAATTGCCATATTAGTTCCATTTGCCACCGGAAATTGAACCCTAAACCCCTCAAGTCCCAAGGCATTTTTCCATCAAAGACCATTCAAAACTACCATTTCAATTGCAAAGAGCCCAGAAATGTAAAAGTAATTTCTTAGACATGTCTAAACCTCTAAATGTCTAATGCCTTATTATAGGATCTTGTACTTTACCTATACAAGAATGTGAGAAGGTGTGGAAGAAATTTCAAAAACTTTGAGTTGATAGATTGTAAGATATTTGTATTTAAAGTGAAGATAACAATTTTCTTACACCTTGCTAGACTAGATTTTTGGCTTCTAATTTATAGATGAATAAATTTTTGCACTCGTGATTTTGTTTTTACAATTTTACATGTTCAAGAATTTAGTTGAGAATGTAAGAGGAAAAATTTAGCAAAAAAACATTTAAATTTTACTCGTAAAAAAGTTGTGAAGTTGAAGTAGCTTCAACATTGAAGGAAAAATTGAAGTGCTAATAACTATAAGATTGAATTGAAATATCTAAAATCACTATTTCCAACTGTGAGATTGTCTTAGCAAACTAACTTAACGTAAGGAAACAATTTTTTTTCAAAAAGAGCCCAAATTGTATTAAAAAATGAATTCTAGAAATAATTTTTTCATTAGGATGCTTACATTGCACCCCAAGAAAACATAGTTCATAAATAATAACTTATTGAATTTTATTCGACATTGTCCTAACCATCCAATCTTGCGGTCGGAAGATCGTCCCCTTGATCGGACAAGCCTCACAAGGGTCGCGTCATCGCCACCGTCCGATGAAGTGGATGATTGGCATTCACCAGATGCGACAGTCAGGATGATGCAGATGCGATCATGCCCATTCAATCAGGCGAAGGGCACACTATTTGCTTGATCAACAGCTGCCACGCGGTAAACAATCTGTCGTCCGCTTGATCGGATGGCCAAGATGGGTGGACGACCGATGGTACACCGCATCAAGGTCATTTGATCAAGCAGACGGCAGACACATTAAAAATGAATTTAAGAGAATCGTAGAATAGATTTTGAAAAACCGTAAACTGATTGAGGTTGTGCATGCTAAGCCCTATAACCTCATATTTTTTTAGTGGCCAAATTTTTGAAGTTGACATGCAAAAAGAGAATTGAAAAATTTTCATACTTTTAACACCCTCATTATCAAACATTATAATCTTTCAATCTCTAAGTGATATTGTAATTTTTTTTCCCTATGTGATGTTTAACATGTCTAGTTTGAATTTGTATGGTTACAATTCAAAAGAAATTGGTATAACTTATGAAAAATGTTGAGGTTATGTTCAATTTAGAACAAGTTTCAAGAAAGTCCAAACAAGCCTTGGGCATTTAGGGGTTAAAGAACAAAACTCTATCGTTATTCATGAGTGCACGGCCTTGCGAACAACTGCGTAGACGACTAGCGAGCCCCACTGATGGTTTGGCAGACGACTGACCGGATTTACGGATGGACATGGCGGTTAGGTGGTCGGGGACAGCTGGTTGGATTCATGGACGGGAGGTGGACGAATTGATCAACTATTGGATGGTCTTTGGGATCCGCAAATGGGCACTGTTAATGGCAGACATCGTTGTAGATGAGTTGCGTAAATGGCGAACGAGCGAGTAGTGATGGGAACGGGGTAAAAGAATTACCCCTTTGGTAAAACCCCAAAAACTGAATGTCACAAGACGTCTTGGAGGGTTGTGTCCACGGACGTCAGATGTCCAGACGCTCATGCCTACGTCTGGACGTCTTGTTAACCCTAGTGGCATGTGCATAGAGCTTGGCAAAAGAAGGCTTGTATCAAAATTTAAGATAGTGTACTATGGGCACAAATCATGAGGGGCCTTCGGGCCATTATGCATGACTGCATGGGGCTACCTGGACATGATGCGACTACTTGGGCAATTTAGAAATTGGACTAATTGCAGAATTTATACCTTATAACCAATGGATTCTAGAATTACATTCGCTAACAATGGTTACCAAAGGTCTATATGTGGGTGGTTGGATAAAAGAACCTTCCATATGTTGGGCAAGACACTAATGCTATTGTAGAAAACTACCATGGTTATATGAAATTTGTTCTAAGAGCTGAGAGGAGTCGACTTAATGGTTGCCATGTGGATTAATGCATCCATGCTCTCATTGGCAATTTTCTCACGCACTACTAGTATCAGAGAGTAAGGAAGTGATTTGGCTTTGTTGGCAATCAAAAGGAAATCGGCATTGTAGTGTCCGCTCTCATCTGAGCACAAGATATTCTAGATAGTGACATGATACTGCCAGAGTTTGATGGAGGACCAACATTTGTTACATCAACCACCCATAGACATATATATTTGGTATCTTTCCACAATCCTTCTGAACTGTGGGCTAGTTGAAGTTGTCTACATGTGCAAAAAAGGAACACTTGCAAGCACAAGGTCAAGGTCTTAAGGCTACTTCATCCACAATTGGTAGAGCGGATGATGGCTAGGTATTGTAGATCCTTGAAGGGAACAACTACAGCAAGACTAAGCCATCTACTGACTCTCGAAAGATCTGCACTACAAGCGTCCAAGTCAAGTCTACCTTCTTCTTGCATGGAATCTCCATTTCTATTAGCATTATAGCTATAGTCGACATAGCCACTAGTGGAGTTGTGCTTCACATTGCAGTTGCTTGCGAAAGAAGTGCTTGATGCTGTAGATGGAAATACAATGTTGATGGAGCACCTTCATGTAGACTTCAATCGATCAATGGGAAAGATGAAGATGTTGGTGGCTGAAATGGAGTTCAAGAACATCCATCCATCACAAACAACTCTAGTGTTTCATATTGTAGAAGATGGTCCTGGTATGTACTCGGGTCACTTAAAAGACATGTTGGAGCGGACTACAAGACCAATGCTATCAAGGAGGTTGAGGATGGAGAGGTGACTTCCTTGCATGAAAAACGCAGTTACTTCAGAATATTAGTTTAGAGTGGTGTAGTATTTGAGAAGGAAGGTTTCTTGTCACAGTTCACAAAACTATCAAGATATCATTGGAAACTTCCAGCCATCCTACCTTTCTAGAGTATTCTTCCATATTTTCTATTTTCCATTTCAGGACATAATCTCTATTAATAAGAAAATGTTGTATGTTTCATGCCGCACTTTTACTTTCTCATATTTCTACAATACCATAGGATGCTGCCAAGTTCCAATGTCTTTAGTGTTTCATATGATGACAATTGTTGCATTGAAAACTGTGCCCACTACTTTCGCAGTTTGAGGAAGTAATATTTATATGGAGGAGTTCACTCCAATGTCCCATTCCATAGTTTTTTGTTTTAGCTATAAACAGGTCACGTCTCAGAGTGTAGTCCTCAATCAACGGCCTAGTTTGCCAAGTGGCGAAGCACTTCCTTGTCCCCCCTCTTAGAAATGAATTTGAGTGTGAGTAGGCATTATTGACAGTACCTTCTATATTATTTACTTGACCAAGTGAAGCACTTCCTTGAGCCTAAAAATTGATTTTGAGGGACGGAAGATGACTTAGTGGTTTGGAGAGAGTAAAGATGAAGACCACACTTCCCATTTTTTTCCCTATTGTCTTTCATGTTTCCATTTTTTTTCCTATTTTAAAGTATTCAATTGAACCATTCCCATTTTTGCCTATTACCTCGCACATCAATTTGCTAGAGAACAAAAAATATACATGCTTTTTCAATACAAAAGTATTAAATGCATCTTCTATATATGTATGGACCTATAATAATATGAGCAAGAATCATATGTTTCACAGAAATGGAACTAGTCATTAGAAATGCTATGGAAATCTCCCTCACCTTCACCATTTATTTCCCAAGTATTATGTAATCACTTTCAACAAAGGTATACTCCACTTTCAAGGAAAAATAGGGGGGGTGTAGGGAGCAATTTATGTGGGAATCTTATACATCTTGATCACAAAACACTAGAAGCTTGAATTGTTTCGTGATACAACATCCATATAGCAACAATTTTATGTAGTACATATAGAACAGGAAATGTTCATTTTTCCCTACACTGTAGTTAGAAGAGGACACCCACCTTTGAGTATACTAAAACACCATTTCATTGCAACATAGGATTTTGAAATGGTCGTCATCATAAAAAGTATGTTCACAGATATCTTCAATAATATAGCATCGCTTATACGAAACACTAAGGTTTTAACCTCACTAAGGATGGAAGCAGTGTCTTCTAAAACTAGTTCGTATATAAGTAACTTGTGTAACAACTATGGTGGTGTACTTTGTACCTTGGATTCGCCAATCACTGGAAAGCTAGCATGAACTTCCAAAGATGACTCTGTAGCGGTTTCCCTGTACAATATATGAGAGGGGGGCTTGTAAGGCAATGAAATGTTAGTTTTGGTGAGCTCATCTACCACTACTGCAATAACATTCTTCTCCATTTTCGGGCCTTAATCAACAACCTTCACCTAAGTTTGAAACATGTCCCAAGCCTTCACATAATCCAAAATTGGGTCATCACTATGCAAGACCTGAACATACAACTCCATGAAGCACAAAATACAAAATCCACACTCATAATTCCCTCTTCAAACAAAAGTGTGGACCACCTCCATGACTGGTTGTGGACCCAAATACAGTTCATGTAACAATTGCCAAACCTTCCATAGTCGACTAATGTATTCCTTGTCTATTGATTCCGTGTGAATGTTTGCACTGTCTAGATGAAGCACAACAATCTCTATAAATATAAAGAGTAACCAATGGTGAATAGAAACATGTGGAACTAGCACTTCCATATTTGTGGTGCACTTGTTGTAGATTCTAGATGGAACAAAATATTGTTGACCCCACTTCAAGAGTGCATCATCTAACTAAACATCCAATGTACATCCAAGAGTTCTCGTAGTAAAAGAAGAAGCAATGTACATGCGACCTTGAGCCTCCATCGACAAACTCCACCAAAGTCGACGATTGAGGAGGTCCACAATGTTCTACCTAAGGAAATTCTTATACCTCCTAAGATCCTGAAGCTGAGTCATAGGAACTGGTAGTGTGTCCCACTTTCCCACAAAGAAATTCATGCTTCCAAAATTGTCGTCACCTCAACGTCCTCTTCACAGAAAGACAAGCGACAGGTTCAAACATATTGTTATGTGTCTAGTGCTTCATAAACAAAGTAACAAAACTAGTACTTTAGAAGTGCATACAGAAAAAGGAAAATATGAAGAACTCAAGTATCTCCACAAGGCTTCCATGAGGTCGTCTATGTAGAAGTAATCATAGGTCTTAGGTATAAAAAGCCTACACTAAGCCGACCTTGTGGGGAAGAGGGGAAAATGTAATGCTCTTTTGATGAATTACTCTCTACACACTTTCAAGGTCAAGGGCAATCACCTCCTTCAGGTCTTCCTATCTATTGTTGTCTTCTTCCAATTTAGAAGCAAAATTGACTTTGTGACTCCAAACCTCTAAGTCCTCCACTAGGCTTCATGGAGTTGCTCATAGGAGGTGGACCACATCCTCGCTAATTGCAAGTTCATGGCCGACAAGCGCAACGAGATTGGTAGGAGTGTCTAAGAGTAGAAGGCCTGGCAAGTCTAAGTCCTATGTGGAAATATCATCCACAGGAACTACTCTCTACAACTAGAACATGGTGATAGTTTTGGTTGTACCTATTGGATCCTCTACGACATATATAACATCCACTATTTGAAGCTCATTCACTTCAATACGTGGTACAGATGCTACATAATATGTGTTCCAAGTGGTGTTCTCGTCCTCCTTTGTTGCCGTGTCCATGGAATGTACAAGCTCCATGATTTTCTTCTGTGTGTCCTTTACCCTACAAGCCCACCTCAGTGTTGCTTTGTCTGAAATCCACACGATGTCCAAGTCCTTTCACATGCAGAGGCCGTTCGACTAGAATTTTCTTTAATCACCCCATTGCTTGTGCAAGGTTGTCATCTAGCACTGGCGAAACATAGCTAGTAAGTTGCGTGCTATGTTCTATAAGGTTTGGAGCCAAACGTTTTGCACCCATTGCATAATGTCGTCCATCACTCAATATTCTTTTCCTTCGTACACTAGATGGGCGTCCTTCATAATGGCAGTGTGCACAATGTCAGGTTCAAAGTTGGCCATGCTTGAAAAACAAAACAGCGCTTCAAATGTGAAGACTACAAGTGCAAGCATAATGTCACGATGCCTATTACACATGGTCTTGATTACAGACTTGTTGATTTTGAATATAGGATAGGTCAATGGCCTCCACCTACCAAACACATCGTACAATGCAAACTAGAGCACTTGGACAAAAGGTGGGGGCTTCAATTTGGAAACTCTATCTGCGAGGAATATGCGTCGGACGTCTCCAACCTTTTCATCTGCACCATATGTAGATATATGAATTGATTGTGTCATATCCTTCGTTGTAACACTATTCCTAAACACTACATTGAAACACTATATTATAACTTTAGGACGAAATATTATCAAAGTGAATGCAACAATGCTTCCACAAACAAGTGTAGGGTAGGAATTACCATTGTGACGCCAAGGAAGCAACGGGAGCTTGTAGAAGACTATCTTGTTTTCTACCAACACCATCCAAATTAGGCACCAATCCCAAAGCTAGGCCTCACATTTGATTCTCGTCTAATGTCTAAAGTTCGTGATGGTGTCCTCAACAATGTGCTCCTACTCCACGTACAATTTCTTCTTGAAGATTCGACCATTCTCCTTGTAAAACACAAGGCCTTTGGCATATTGTAGATACTTTGCCATGAGTTCCATGTCGAGGGGTACTTTTTGATACTTGACACTATGGCACAATAAGTTCACAGCATGGTTGACAACTGTGCATTCATTGGGGTAATCCTCCTCTTATAACCGCATGTGTTATGGCTTTCTATAAAGAATGCCATTTTATTAAGATGGACTGAGACATATGGAAAACACTAGAAGAAAACACTAGAATACAACCGACCAATACATGAAAACAGTAGAAGGCCAAAGGATAACAATATATCCAAAAAAGACAAAAGGGAGGGAAACTAGATGTTACCTTTGCTTTGCAAAGCCACCACATGCCACACTCTTGAGTGGCAACTTGGAATTTGTTACTGGACCAAGACTCTATGAATTGATCTTCGAATTCTTTTGCTAAAAGCCCCTCCCACATTCAATCCAATAGTTGTGACTTGATTTGCAATAGATGATACACGTCTGGTATAGGACAACTAAGTGGAAGCTTTGGTTTTGTTTGTGTTGCTGCTAAGGCATTGGCTTGAATGTAGGCAACCATTCTCACCTCCCCCTCGTCTCATAGTAGATGCTCTACTCGTCCCAATGTGACAAAGCCCAACTTCAAATGATACATGCATGGTTTGGAAGTCCCTAAACCGCACATCCTATACCTATGCAATGCATGGTTACCTTCAAAAATTCCCTATCCAAGGCAGAAGTTGTAAGCAGTCTACATTCCAATTCAATTGTGCTGGCATCGTCATCAAGGGGGAATTTGGTTTGGGACTGTAGTCAGGAGAGCAATCAAGAGTGGACTCATTCTGGCATACTGTGCCATCTACTTGCATACTTTCTAGTGTTTTGAATGCTTTCGCAAGCTCTATATCCATCTCAGCTGCTTGTGTTAGAATTTCTAAGGGTTCATGCTGTGAGGTTTGAGCCTCCTCACTCGAATTCTACAAAGTACGCGCTCCAACATGTGACACTAGGGTATCCGGATGAATATCTGGTGTGTGTTCCTTTCTTTGGCTTGATCCACTACTATCTAAAGAGAGAGTCGTCCTCCCTCTTGTGATTAAAACGATTTGTCCCTTGTCTCCCTTAGACCGCATGGGGGTAATAGCTATTGTAAGGCAATAAGAAACACAAATTAAAATGCATCAAGAAGAAATTTAAAGCAAGAACTAAGAAGCAACAAGAGACAAGAACTAGGAAGCAATAATTAAGACTTAACAAGGGAAAACTAGAAACAAGGAGTAAAAACTAAGAAGCTAAAAGAGGCAATAACTAGGAAGCAAGAATGAAGAAGTTAGAAGAAGAAACTAGAAGCAAAAATGAAGAACTAGGAAACAAGAATTAAGAGGTAACAAGAAGAAACTAAAAGCAAGGACTAAGAACTAAGAAGCAACAAAAAATAAAAACTAGTAAGCAAGAAGAAGCTAGAACTAGGAAACAACAAGAAGAAAAACTTAAGAGGCAATAAAAACCACTAAAGAAGAAGAAACAACGATTAGGGTCTTAAAACCCTAAATCAGTGATGGCTATGTAGAATGGTAGCTAGGGTTTTAAAACCCTAGTCATGTGACTTGTCGTAGTCATGCACATGACTTGCTCTAGTTATGTGACTTGACGTAATCTTGCGACTCAATAAATATGACTATACTAAGCAACTAAGCTATTTTAACGACAAAATTTGCTACCAAGTGGATGTATATTGCAATACAACTCTACAAAATGTCTAAAGGGAAATTGCAAGGCCTTAAGCAATGATAGTTATGGCAAAAAAAAGACAACTAAGCAAATACCTTGCATCAAAGTATCTACATCCATGTACTGAGTATATAAGAGCAAAAATATTTGATAGAGGCACAACTTAAAAGCATCTTTGAAGTAGAAAAAGGGATTATATTTTTATATTCTATATCCTTAAAAAAATATTCAAACAACCATCTTTTAATTGTAATACAAGCATATGTATCATGGTGAACCTCAATCTTCATATGAATAATTTTGTGACTTCTAAGTAGCCTTATAGAGATCCTCTATAAATATGACTTATATGAAATTGTAGAGAACCTTTCTAAAAAAGAGAGAAACTTCAATACATGATATATGAGAGTGTTTTATCTATATCCTTGAGATAAAACGAACACAACTATATTTTCTTGTTGTTGGGCTTCAAATCCTAAGTTGGATATTTTAATGTTATTCAATGGGCATTCTAAGCAATGTATAATTTTTTTCTAATGATAAATTGAAAGTGCTTCACATCTAAACTAAAACAATCACAAACTATAAAAGTTTGAGGTTTTAGATGGTTTTGGCTAATCTAGGCCAAAACTCTAGACTTCCAAATTCAAGTTGAGAAATTTAAAAATTTGTTAGCTTAAGTTGTAGAGAGTTGCATGATTATTCTAAAATAATAAAGATCTTTATAATGGAATATTTTTAGTAGAAAATATAGATGGATGAAGTTTTGTCTCTAATTCATCCTTTAAGATTTCATTCATCATTTTCTTTTAGCCTATAAGTCTAAATTCATTTTTACTTTCAAAATTGAATTCTAAATGTCCCTAAATTTTGAGTTTCCTTTCTAACTTGAATTGGATGCACTTTGGTATTTCCATCCAAAACTAATGCTGCAAATTATCTAATTTCGTCGTATTCTATCTTCCATAATTTTTATCTATTTTTTAGAGTGTGATATGTTATTGGATTCTTTACAAATTAACTAAGTGATCTTGAATTCAGAGTTGGACCTAATAAATTCTTAGACATTTGACTTAAACCTCTAATTTGTAGCGCAACTATAGTTTCTACAAGAAGAGTAAAAAAAAGTGCCAAATTTAAAGACACACTTCAAAATCTAATTCCACCACATTGCCATTCTCCAACATGTATATTGTAATTGTATCATCAGGTCTTCTTTAATCCATTTTTATTGTGTTTTTTGTGTATTTGTATACAACTTAAATAATAAATTTTACAACAAAGAGTATAAATTAGATATATGATCTGATTCTTTTCTTTCAACGTATTTCTTTCTACTTCTTCCTCTTGACTTTCTCCAAATTATTTTCAATATCTTTTTTTTCCTTTGTTTCTTGGGATAGCTTAGAATTGTAATCTTTGACTTCTATTACTACTAATTGATTTCTAATTACTCTAGGAATTAATCAATTGTAATGACATCAACCTCATAAGTGCTAACTAAATATATACTTAAGACTTTAAAACTTCATTTGATCTACTGTATGTATTATAATCAACAATCTTTGTTTAATACATAGTCATATCGCTATAAGGGGTCAAATTAGTCTCCTGACCATATTCAAAGCTTCAAGTAACAACTTGGAACCTTCACTTCTTATTCAAACACTTAAAGACTCTCAACAAAAATTGCACTCCTTACTTATTCTTACTCCATAGCCACTTGGGTATGAATTTTTTTTACAATCCTCTTTCTTCTCCTTGGATTATATCTTTTCCAAGCTTCAAGTATTTTTTCTGAACTCTACAATCTTCAATCTACATCACTAGTTTAAATACATTAGGTTTCGCTTTATATTAGCCATCATACTCAATTAGCATAATTAGTCAAACCCATAGCAAGTTCCAATATTGGGTCAAGGGAGGCCCGGTTTCCATCTTGGATTTTCAGGCTGAGTCCCACTTTAGTGCTTTGATTTGTCTATAGGCTTTTCTTCCTCTTTAATTTTTTCTTAAATCTTCAAAAAAATTCATTATCTCCTATTATTAATTGTTTTATTCCTCTCCATTCCTTTTCTAATTCCTATAAAAAATTTTAATATATTAATTAAGATATAAACATATGCCACTCCAAATCATTTGGAAATTAATTCTATAATAGACACATCATAGAAAAAGAAAATTTCTTTTAAGAGGTATTAAACAAAGTCATGCCTTAATCCCAAAGAATAGCCTCTAGGGGCAAAATATAAAAGAGGCATCTTAGATTGCCCACCTTTTCCTTAAGCTCCCTTCAAAGAAAAAAAAATAACTACCAAAGAAATGTATCTACAAAATATGACTAACTCAAAAATATGACTAAAGTGAAAATATAAGTGGCAAATATGACTTAGCACTCTCCAAATATATTACCCACCCAAATTTCTTTGGGCTGTCCCAAAGAAAAAAAATGTGACTATCATAAAAATATGACTAAAAAATATGATTGAAGCAAAAATATGACTGATAAATATGACTGTGTGTTCTCCAAACATATTTTCTATCAAGCCCTATGAAGTATTTTGGCGTTCCCAACAAATGTATATTATACACCTGTGACATACAAGGCCAAAATAAGACTAGTAGTAATATTTGTAGTCATATTTCTTTTCAAAGTGTTGGCCTCCCAAAATATTACTTCGAGTAGTCGTCAGTCATCTTTAGACATATTTTCATAGTCATAAAACATCCGATTTGTTGTAGTAAACAAAATTTCAACTTAAATCTGTTGATTGCAGTTGTTGTTTCGGATGTGTTGTTTTGGCCTTCCTTCAATTGGAAACTGTTGTTCTGCTTAGTTGATTCAGTCACTGACCCACGATTCAAAAGATGTTCATGGGCATGCCACGTTAGCTTTGACAAGGTGACAAATATTCCCACATGCCACTTCTTATAGTAGTTATCATTCAAACTTCACGTTGTACTATTGATGAACTTCTTGTTTGTTTGTTCTATTTTTATGCATCTACAGTGTCTCCATTTCCCAAGATAGAGTCGGCCACCGCATTTATTTCTGGTCTGCTTATTCAAACGATTTTTGGAGAAGTTCTATATATATGACCTCAGAAGTACCTAATCAAATGTAGGTGAAATTACATGTGTAACACGTGTATTGCTGCAATACGTCACATGACTTTTATTTCAATCCACATTAAGAAAGTTCAAATAACAATCATTGCCATCATTGTTGTTGGCTTCTACAGCCAAATTCCCTCATACATCCTCCTAATCGAGGACCTTGAAAACAATTGCTTCGTTCATAGTCCTTGCAATACTATTCAAATGGAAGGGTGTACTCATGTTTTGAATTACTACAAAAAAAAAAAAAATTTCCCGTTATACAATGAGATACAATAGTTTTCTGACTACGCCATATACCTTGTACTCAATCCTCTATTTGACATAATTTCATAGTTGTTGAACCTTCACTTAGCACTTGGTACATCCTTGTTCTCCTAAGGTAATATACTACTTTAGTATATATAATTTGTCTCTTGCACTTGTACTTCATTTCCTGCAGTAGTTGCACCTTCTTGACTTTTGTCTTCATCTTGTATGTTGAATTACATCAATATTTGTCAATATCTTCTATAACATATGACTCCACTTGTCCCTTCCTTTCCTCTACATTGGAAAAACACTTAGATGCACTCTTCCAAAACAAGTGCAAAATGTTGCTTTCCATATGGTCTCGTACCTATGCATCAATTGAAGTGTTCTATCATTCCAAGTCATATGAGGCTTCATTATAAACACCTACATCAAGAGTCATTGTATAGTAATCATGATAGCTTCTTCAACCCCTCATAAATCTGTCCAATAACGACAGTGACACATGGTACATATTCAACTGGAGAGCTTTGAGCCATTTCCACTTTTGTTAAACATGCAATTGTCTCTTGAAATACTATCATTGTATGCATTTGACATCAACAATAGAGGTGGGGTTCCATTCATGAAAGACAAAGTACACTCACAATGTATAGTATGCATATATTGAGAACCACCTTGAACAATTACTTCTAGATATAGACCAAGTACAACATGCTTCTCACTTTCTACTAGTACATTAATCAACTTTGCCTATATCTCTCCTCTTCCATTCAATCAAATTGTTGCACACATGGAAGACCTGAACTTCTGCCTTCATAGCAATTCCATGTTCATAGACTTCATCTACAGACTCGGACCCCTCCTTACACTGCTTACATTTTCTTACGCTCACTTCACTTTACTTAATAACTTGTTAGTATACAAACAAGGTACTAGAAAACCTACTAGCCATTCTCTTTGTATGTCTTCAAAATCTTTTTTGTTGCTTTCCTTCTAGTCCACCTATTGCATTCACATCCTTCAAACATATTCTTATGAATATAGTCACAAAAAAGAGGTGCCACGTTCATATTCAAGTTTCACCTACAATGGGAGCATGGAATCCTAGGAAGTCTACAAACCATATGAAATAGGAGACAACAAATGGGGTACACAACCATACAAAAAATATACAAAATCCTACATATTTCATAGGTTGCACTAAGGCACTCAAATTTGTTTCTATATCGTTCTCCAAGCATAGGTCGCCTCAAAACATATGTCTTAGTTTGAACTAAGCTCACACGAGTACAAATTTTGAACAATTCTAAAAGGTGGTCCCCATACCCCTTCAATCATCATGGGGTGCCCATAAACACTGTGCTCATATATTTCCTAGAGAAACCATTCCTTACATTTATAGTTTTGTTTTGAACCTTCATTACATAATTTGATGTATCACAACAATAGTAACGATGAACTTTAGAGGTGCAGATCCGTATATTGGTGGCACTACCTAAATATCCCGAATTGCAAATAGTAGACAAAAAGATTAGTTTCCACTATTGCAAGACGCCCATATTGCCACTCAAATGGTTCAATAGTCCTTTCATCGAAACTTTCGACTTAGTTTCCCAAATACTACAATGCCCCCTATTTCCAACATCTTTTTCCATATGAGAAATTAGATCAGAACACAATGTCGGCTACTCCCTTCTACACCTCCTGAAAGCATACTTTCATTTAGATTCGCCAAAGTAATTAAATAGCATGAAAAGTAATCTGGTGTGCTTTTCGAATGGGAGAGAGTACAATGCACATTCCTGTCATAACCCCCACATACAATACAACCTCCACAATTCCCAATCACTTGTTCCTCCCTTGCAATTACATAATACAGACCAGGGCCTTCTAAGACGCGGCACATGGGGGCCTAATATGCACATCCTCTTCTATAGCAAAATTCCAATTCAACATTTGACTATTCCTATACAACAAATTTCCAATTCAACACATGTGATTTCATCATAAACTACAATTTTGAAAAATTTCGAGGACAAACATTTTCCTCTGCATACAATGACTACCTTCTCACCTTTCATGAACAACCACCAATAACAAGTGTTGTTCCTAGAACTCCTCTTTGCCACTAAATGAAACTATTGCATCCATGCCTACATGAAATAATCCCCCAAATTATAATCGACAATGCATTTCAATTGTATTCCCCACTATGCATTGTTATACGCGTAGCGGGCAGTAAATACCATTTACAACACCCAGATGTGTAAACTAACTCGAAATATCGTCCCAGGGGAATCTAGACTGTTGCTACAAGCTGAGACTATTCGTTCTACTGACTTAAGGTCTTGCTTCACCTCATTTCTCTCTTTCTAGATCACTACCTTTCCGGAATCCAATTCGGATCTAATCCTATCCAAAATCCAGATCTGGATCTGGATCTTCACACACAAACATTGGTTTAGGGTACCTGTGTTTTACCCTCAGAGGGTCCGCCTTTGATTGTATAGAGAGGTAGGCACTCACCACTCGTATTCCTCACACATTCTTCTCTCTTCTAAACTTCACAATACACATTTAGACCAACTGTTGCACTAGATCAGACCTGAAATACTCTCACAACTTTCCGGATGGCCAATTCGGAAAGCAGGTCACATAGAGCCGCTTCTAGACTTTTCCACTACAACGACAGACCAACAGAAATCGGAACTGATATAAGGATTGTAAGTCGTTTGCTCGATTGATCCTAGGGTTTGGCTGACCTTCCGGTAAGTGGCATGGGTATTACTTCCATTGGCGGTTGCTTATCTCTGCACGGAACCCTCCCTGGTGTTCCGGACTTGCACCCACGCCACTCCTAATCGGATTCCCGTTCTAGTGTTTTAAAGGCACATGCTCAAGACCAAAATCACTAGCCTAGACTACGTCACAAACGTTCCTCACAAATTAGATCCAAGTCTCCTCAGATCTGGATTCCTCCTTTCCTCCTCCTCTCTCTAACACTTCAACTCACTCACAAGACAACACCGGAAAGCTAGATATATGACAGATCAATTCCTGAGGATCCACTTGGTGGCTCAGATTAAAGAAAGGATGACAAAATACAAACTATAACATTAAGATGGAATGAGAGGCAACAAACCTGCCCCTCACTTAAAAACTCAAAACAATCAAAGCCAAAAAGGCCAAAAAGCCACTCGGAAATCCAGGTGACCACTCATAGACTTCCTGAGAAACTCGAAAAAGTTAGATCCTACCAATCCAAAACCTGGGCCCACACTTGGAAATCCGGATCTGATTCAAGACTCAAATTCTAACTGCCTAAAATCCTAACTACTTTGCCTTTCGTGCCTTCTTTTGACTGCTCCTGCCTTGACTTGCTGGTGCACAAGTGGATGACCTTGGAGTCGCTTTCGGAGTCGCTTTCTCTGCTGCTTGGGTCAATTCCGGATCCATTTCCGGATTCTATTTTTGGATTCCATTCCGGATTCCAAGTCAATTCTAGATTACAGAGGAAATCCGGATTTAAGATCCATACCGGATTCTACTACAATTCTGGATTCTAAGACAATTCCGGATTCTAAATTATAATCCAGATTCTACTTCAATTCCGATTCTAAATTCTAATCCAGATTCTACTTCAATTCCGGATTACTAATCTAGAGTCCAAATCAATTCCAGATCTCTTCTAGATTAGACTTTGGTCATGTTACAGACTACCTTGTTTGTCTTTTGAGCCTTAATGCAATGTCTAAGCTAAGCAACTCCTAGTGTCGCTTGCTTAGTTAAACTTTTGAAAAATAAAACACTAGAATAGTTCTATTTTATACTAAATCAATGCATTCCGAGTTTACGTCTTGCGACATGCATTTCAAGGCCGTCACTTAAAATCTCCTTCTCTCCTTCAGCTGATTCCAAAGTACCACACATTCTTCTAACAAAATTCGGCAATGAAAGAGTAAGCGGACTCACTCCATACCTTTGCATATGAAGCTAACAATGCACCCCAATTGACCAACACTTTATACATGACCCTATGGAAAAAGAACAACTGATCGCTTACACTTTCACTTTGGTTTACTTGGTCTCTTCAATGCTTGACAAGTGGAATAGATTGTGCAGATCCTAATAGTAGTCCATCCGATTGTTTGGCACAATTCGACACATCCACTTCACAAAATCAAGAATTGAACAAAACATACAAGAGACGTGAAATTTCTCAAAGACGACCAAGACCTTTGCCTTCACCATGTGCCACAATAACAAAGACAATGAATATTACAAGTATAACAACATCTATGTGGGAGCATATAATATTGTAGTGTAGTTAAGTCTATTAGAAAATTGAAGTTCACAAAGTTTTAGTTCAAAGCTTTAGTGGGATATCGAAAGGTTCTTCACCACAACCTAAATATGTCTTCAGAGGTGTATTGTACCAATCAAACTTCGAATACTTAAAAGTTCTCCCCAAACCCAACAAATCACCTAGAAATATGAGTATACGGTCATTTTGCTATTTGGAATTTATTTTAGGTTTCCAGATTACACAAGAGTACCCTAAGGACTAACTATGTGGTGAATAAGAATGTAAACAATAAACATTTTAGTAGCACCAATGCTTGCCACTTTCCGTTGATCATCCATGACAACCGCAAATCATTGATATCTATGCAATAATGCTTCTTGGAATCACAGTTGTCAACATTGTCGGATTCAATAATTGCACTATTGCTTAGAAAACTTCCCTATGACTTCACCACTTTCACTCAATTGTGGAGAAATTGTCTAAAAGATACAATAGCATGGCCTGCCCGTAAATCCAAAGGGTAGTTTTGAGGGTAAGGACAATCCAATTATCGTCATGCGCTCGAAGAAAAGCAAGTCAATAATTGCAATGATGCCTCGACAAATCAAAAGGTACTTACATTCATATCCACAAGATATATTCCTTCCTACCATAGAATAAAAAAGATTTCCAATGCATCTGCATATTTCGCCTTCACTTGGTAAAAACATTTAACTTTTACACCTTCACATCTTTGCTTCAAACAAACTCTAATAGTGTCGCAAAAATAACATTTTCACTCACGTCTATACAATCATGACACAAATTCAAAGGAAGACTGCATATGAACTACAACATACCTTCTCTACAGTTGTCCAATTTCTCCCTCATTGCACTTGAATTCTAACAATCTTGCATTGTTCACAAAGGTTTTGCATTCCATGCACGCATTGCAATAAAAATCACCTCCTAACACTCCTTATATTAACAAAACCCAAGGAATATACACATCAAAGGTTTCATATTAGACAGAACAATGTCAAACACCATTAAGAAACAACTTACATCCTCTATGAGTGTTTTGCATTCCTGATAATTCTCATAAAAAATGATGCAAAGGGAGTGAACGATTTCAAGACACTTTGGTTATCCACAATAAACCATCAAATACAATTCCTACTAGTAGACACCAATAAATAAAAACTTCTAAATCTTTGATTTAGTCAAAAGGAAATTCCAAAAAACTTTGATGTACGACCTACTACTCTTTAGGAAAGGTAGAATTTTTGCCCACTATGTTGTCGTCATTGTTGCTTTTAGGAAACCTCTTTAAGCATTCTAGACGTTCCTAATCCTAGTTCTCATGCAAAGCATTGGACGCTTCAACTACAAGTACGATGATTGACTAAACGTTGAATCTAAAAGAAGTTCTATGGAAGTGATGTGGCTTTGTGCATGAAATCAATGCATCCACCTCTGCCCTCCTTTTCTTAGTCCACTCACATGCACTATGTTTCTTCTTCTGAAATAGCAAGCTCTATGTTTGTCAATGCTTGACCTACCACTTTGTTAGTAAACATGTGACTAACCTACTGGCATGTTACGTACTAAGTTCAAGGGATCCTATTTGTAAGAAACTAAATTCATGTGGCTAACTGTAATTTTTATGCATTGCTTTGAAGGGAATAAATGTGTAATGTCAATCTCTTTAAAAAGCGACAATGCTCCTACATATGACATTCAATTTCTAGAGACTTGTGTTACACCTATCTTTAAGAATACCACTAACCCATTCTCAAGCCTAGATGCAGGATACAGTAAATTCTTTGGTCTACTAAACAACTTTCATATGCTTGAAATTCTATTTCATCTCTTTCCTTCTATATTCGTTCATCATTGTCTTTCAATTCCTAGAAGCATGCAACAAAATGAAAGATGTAATCAGTGACATTTAATAAGAACTATTTGTCCTAGTGGGTCTCTCTATACTCTCTTGAAACACTTTGAAATATGACATCAACACCCTTGTAGAAAATCAATACAACACACTTCCTTCCACTGCAAAACTACTTACATCACTACCAATGACATATGCAACTACAATGTACTCATAAGAATGCTATTGAATAAGCAATCAGTCATAGTCCTTCCAATGAGGCGAATCTCCTCCATCATTTATTCTTTGTTCTTGAATTACCATAACCTTTGTTTTTTATAGTCACACTTCTGTTGGAACAGTTGTTCCACATTGCTCACTAAACACATTGCATTTCTCACAATTAGTTCCACATGCAGTGCTCTAATGCTTCAGACCTCTACAGTTTCAGTAATAAACTACTCTATCGACATTTCTATAACCATATTAGGTACTTCTTGTATTTAAAGCTTTAAACTATGAACAATCTAAAACATAAAGTGCACAATGTGGTCATCCCTATAGCCTATATGGTTAGTGACAAGGAATGAAACACAACTCTACCATATTTGAACTACCACCTCCTATGCACTTCTACTAAACTATGCTACTTTCTAGAAGCATGCATTGCAACATGACTTCTGGAATGACACACACAACTACATTGTTTCTTCTAAAATATACTTAATAACAATACACTAGAAAGAAGTCCACAATCCTCATTCTCACATCAGTCCACATAGTTCCCACAAAATATTTGTAACTAAGATGTTGTCTATTGTAATTGTTCGCGGTTCAACAGCACTGACTAATTTTCACTTATGCTCCTATTTGCATTCCCAGCCTCAAAAGCCTAGAGATTACACCAATGCCAAGGTTTAAGGGCTTCAACATGACAAGAATTATTATAAATCATTTTTAATTTGAATTCGGGAGAAGCATGAACTCCAAAGTCAGTTGATTAACAAGTACCACATGAAACAAAGAATACACTCCATGACTTCCATGCTTACCTATGATTGAATCACAACGAGGTATGTCATCGCGTAGTCTTAGATTATCCATATGCTATGCAAGCATTCAATGTCGACGCATTCACTTCATATGCTTACAGTCGCTTTATTTTGACTTGTAGCCTCAAAATGTAATCATCTTTTAACAATGTATTTGTCTTTGGTGCAACATAACTACTTTGTGCATTAGCAATCTCTGATGTATCCACGTCGACTTCTTCTAAAACTTCCTCCCCTATTCTTCCATTGCTCTACATACTCACAAAACATTTGAAAATTTTCATTGCAAGCTTGCACTTATGAATTCATGTATGTTGGATTCAAAGCAACACAATCCTTTGACCGCAAGGCAAATCTACTTCTAAAACCAATCCACAATTACATAGTACATAACCTTTGTCTTCAAAAATGCATATGAAGTTCCAAATGCAATCTCCAGTGCAAAACTTGCAACATGTACTTCAATTTCCATCAATAAAAAAAGAATTATCACTCCAAAGAATGCAATTGCGCACCTACTTCAACTTGCACATCACTTAGCTACTTCATGCCTATGACTCAGAGCACTTAATGAATTGTGCTTGTATAGCTACATTGCATGTATGTCTACATTCATGGAACAGAAAATACAAATGAAGAAATATAGAGGTGGTGTCTTACCTGCCTCTTCTGCACATCACCACTGAATGCATGAATTGAAAGTTGATTGGGAAGTTCATCATGTAATGGGGACTACATGTCGTCATTTGACATTATCACTTCAGCATCATAGTCCTCTTCTTCTACAAGAGGTCCCCGTAATTTTCTTCTGAGTCCCCCATATCCTTTGTCCCTCTACATTTCATCTTGTACTTCATGACGATTCGGTGATCTACACAACATCACACGCAGATTCTGCCGGACACCATTCTCTCCTATTGAACCAGTTTGGCCAATACTTCTACAGCAAGCACTGGCATGCCGACCTTACTCAGATTTTTCTTGTTGTTGTCTACTATCCGCCAACTTTTTGAGACAAAGCCACAATTCTTCATCCATATACTTAGGCTACTATCCATTGCTCCTAATATGTGATAGTAGCTTTCCTCTTCTCTTTGTCGTTGCCTTCCCCATAAGCCCTCTGAGATAATCTTCATTCAACCTTCTTGAATATTCAAAATCATTGTTGAATCAATCCTTTAGCATTTAGACGTCCTCAAATGTCTGCTTCCTAATGTGAATGCAAGAAGGATCTAAAACTTTAGCCAATTTGCTATCCATGACGGCTTCCCCAACCTATAGGGTTTTCCTTCATTATCCAACAACATATAGAAACCCTTCTTGACATCCTTTTGACGTTTCTTTTTCTCTGACTCCCTAGATGCTTGTCTTTGCTGTCACTGATTCTTATCAAGAGGAGTTGGGGTTCCACGAAGGTCACCATCCTTTGTTGATGCGAAGCCATTCCAATGCATTCTTTGGTGGGTGCCTCTTTCATTTCCAGACATCCTCGGTGGTGACCTTGATGAAATGGTATAGAGCTCCTATGGATGTGGCGTCCACGTTTTGGTGATGTTAATCTCTTGTGCCTAGAGCCATTCTCAAGAGAAAACAACTCGTATCGGACAGGATGTCGATGTTCACTCGAAGAGTACCTCAATGACCTCCTAAAGTCTTCGTCTGCAAAAGGGAGCTCTCGCTATGTCAGAACAAGGACTTTTACCCAACGACGCTAGCGTGTGAGCTTAGAGCTGTGAGCCTGTGAGTTGTGAGCGTGGAGTATGTGAGCCTAGAGCCCCCAAAACTTTTTGGGGGCAAAAAATTGCCCCCAAATTTTTTTTGTTCATTTTTTCTCCCAAAATGGACAAAAATTTCCTATTTTTCGTGAATATTGTGACCTATAACCGTGTTTCCTAAAACCGTGGACTCTAGAATGAGTTATTTTTTATTCTTCTGAAATCATGTATTACTATGGGAAAAGATTGTCAAATTTGATTAGAAAGTTGCAACACTTAGTTCAATGATTACAATGGGAAATATGCTAGATGGTTTCAGTATTATAGATAGATGCCATTTGGACACAACTTAGTTGTGTTGTTTTCACTACCTAATTTGAATACATAGGATTTGGTGTTTGAATATCCTAGAACAATTGGGATTTTTCATGTGACTTTGTGTAGGTTGAGTAGAAAACCTCAAGGTTTGGGTGAAATGATGAGTACAAGCCATGGTGGATTTAGGATCGATATTTGACTCAAATCTTAAGTTTTGGTGGTTTACATAATTTACAATTATAAAATTCATTTCTCTTCATAATTGTAAGAACTACCAAAATGTTGACATCCTCCCCCAAATTGTAGGGAATGGAGAAGATAAACGAAATGTGAAAAGAAAAAAACCCAGGGAATCCAAAGAATGAGGAAAGGGAAAAAATGGGGAAAGGAAAAAAAATGGGAAAAAAACCCTGGGGACAAAGAAACTACATAAAAATGGAAATTAAAAAAATGGGAAAATGAATTGGAACACATTGGAAGTAAAAAGACTATGAAGACGCTTTGAAAGTAGGAAAAATACTTGGAAATATAGTCATTTCTATGAATTGGCAACAAAGCATTTCACCTATGAAACATGCTCCTATAAATCAAAAATGAATTAACATTTTCCCTCTGTACATTGCAAATCATTTCAATCGCAATATATGTGAATGAATACTATGTAATTGAAGTACACAAATAAATGTAGCCAAGTCTATTCTAGAACTGTAATGATTCCTACTCGAACTAGGAGTACCTGCTGTTCATTGAAGGTATAACTAGGTGCATGAATGAATTTGTCTTCATCGATGTCCATCTTGTAGAAGTATATGTACATATAGGTGTTTACAATTCATGTATTGTTGTTGACCTCCAACAGTTGAAACAACCATATTCACGAAGTTTGAGCATGTGCACGTGGGGGACATACCCACTGTAATTCAATAGATGTTTTTGTTAGGGTCTGTCCCTGTCTCAAGCGCCACTATTGCACCAAGGCTTGGGAAGGGGAGTAAGGTGACTCCTACTATTTGTCCTCTAACATTTGCTGCACTTTCCCACTTGTTCCGTTGTTCCGTAGTTGGTGCATTGGCTATCCTTCGAATGGTTCGGTTGTTCCTAACCGTTGGATATGCATTCGGGTTCTTGGGCATTGGTTGGTCATACAAGATAGTCTGGAAAACCTTCAACATGGTGAAGAGTCGTCGTGGGGACAATGTCGGCCTTTCTTGAAGGTGGAAGCCTGCATGTTGTAGCAGCAAAGTCTCCTCCCTATTGAGGTTGGTCCCACTGAGAACGGGCCACACTTCTAGTACCTCAGGCCAATCAATGACTCACTTCCTTTTTGTACCTTTTACACATCGTTCAATGTCATCCCAACAGAACCAAAAGTCAACCACCACCTCTCGCTTGCTCCTATAATCTTCTTTTCGGCCCTGATAGGTTGGAGCTGGTGTTCCCTTCCTTCCCCTTGTGATTTTGGAGGCGCACCTCATGTTGGTGGTCCGTTGTTGAGCGTGGCATTTTGCATTGGACTTGTGGCTGATTCTAGCAATGTGCCACTTGGAGGTGTCACAATCACTTTCAAATGCCATTGGGACATGTTCAGGGTTTTGGATTTGAGGTTGTTCACTTGGGCCCTCCAAAGATTGAAGAGAAGCCGTTGTGGACCTGGTTCTCACACGTGGTTGAGAGAATTTCACTTTGTCCAGTCTATGTGAATCTCCGGCATTACCGATGGGTATGTCCAACTTCCTCTTTGTGCTCTCAAAGATTTCCTCTCCTTCCAAGTGTGGTATTCTTGTTCCCACCCCCTCTACTTTAGGCAGTGTGTTCAATGCTTTTGCAATTTTCTTGGGACATCCACTTCGTCTCGCAGCTTAGAATTTGAGCTCCCCCTTGGACGGCCCTGATCCAAATGCATATCCTTTGAAGTATGCCTGTTAGTTGGTCATTCGCATCCATGTACTAATGCTGTCATTGCAAGTTGCGTCGAAGAGGTTGTTTCCTTGCTTTCATGACATTTGAAGCCATTTGTTGTGAACCGTTTTGGTCAGATTGCAGAAAGGTAGGTCGGTCATCTCCTCCAAACTCAATTTCTACAAATCCATCCATTCATAACACATAAGTGAGGACATCCAATTTCATATTCGAGGGTTAATAGCCCATGTGATCATCTTGGACTCATTGCAAATGTATGAACCTCATTTGCTTATACACGATGACGTTCGTGAATGTAAAAATACGAAAGAGATTCTTCTCTCTACGAATGAGCACTACAAGAGACGTCTACCTTGGAGGAAAAAGACTGACATGAGATTCTCAAGAGGGGGTCCAAGAGCTCCTTCTTGAGTGGGAGTCTCTAAAAAAAGAGTAACATTTGGGAGCCCAGAACCTTCAGTCGGATCTGACTAAAGTCTAGTTGCCCTATCCTTGACCCCCCATTTGGGACCCCCCTCACATGCTCATCAATGAATTCATAAAAGGTAAAAGTAATTCCTATTGGAATATTCTCAATCAAAGTCTCCATGTACATGCCTCTAAGTTTGGACAATACACCTCTATTTTTCAACAACCACTTTAGATAGATGACAACGGATACTTCAAAATCAACTTACGAAGTCACTTACCATAGTCATGAAGCCTCTCCACTGTAGGTATCAAAAATGCTAGAAGGCTAGCCAATGGTCCAAGTAATGAAGATCTTATTCACTTCTAGCACCCGACGACAACCACCATGTTCGAATTGCGAGGTACCATGTCTCTGCTTCTTCGACAGTCTTGGATTCTTTGTATTGTTTGCAGAGGGTAATGTGTTGTTGTTGGAATGCTTCTTTGATGTGCTTCTAGGTATGCTTGTGGAGCAAACTACTCCAATGCAACAAACCCGTTCTCTTGCGATTCTCCATTTTCTCATTGGGCGACCCACTTCCATAGACAATCTGTGTCGCATTCCAATTGGCCATCGCACTATTTGCCATGAATCCTTTGAAGTTGGTGTATTCCACTCCATGTCTTGCCATGACCATGTTTAGAGATCTCCAAAATTGGACTTGGATCTCCGTATTCGCCGATTGCATATCGCAGGTGGCCATAGTCATGACTTTTTTGTACTCCGCATCGTACACGTGGCATGCCATGGTGCTCCACTCGTTGATGCATTTGATGTGGTCAAACATTATCCATGCATTTTGTAAATTCCTTCTTGGGTGCATTCGTTTGATGAGGCCCACTCCACTTCCAGGTCCTTTTGTGAGCATTTTGAAGAGGTAGACCTTCTCCCTTCCCTGTCCTAGGAAGACATTGTCATGTGTGAACTTGAACTTTGACTCTTTCTTCATTGTCATAATATTGTCGATGATCCCTCCCTTGTTGAAGCAAAACGATGATACGACATTCCTAATGTTCAGATTGCTTAGAAATTGGAATCGATCCATGACTTCTAGTTCCTCTCCCTTCAACATTTCTTTCTCCCCCTCTCCATTGTGAAACAAATAGTTCGTGAGGAACTCTTTGCTAGCGGAGAGTGCAATTGCAGAGTTGGTGGCTGTGGGCATTTTGGCCACCTACTATGCAATGAGTCCTAAGATTTTCTCTGTGGAGTCTCTGTACACGCCCTTCGCTATAGGGTGCGTATGATCTCCGAAGTGTATAGTGGCCCTAGTCATTTTTTCATTATCGCAATATACATAGTATATTCTAGCATCACATGTATTCAAGCACAAGGGGGGGCTCTTGCAAACTTTGCATACTAGAGTACAATCTTTGGGAGGATTCCCCCCTTTAGGAAAAGGACAGATTGTGTAACCAGTCCATTTTGTTTAGTTCATTTTGGAAGCCCTTTTTATATAATCACAGTTTGGATTTTGACAAGCAAGGTGTCCGGCGCAGTATGACTTATAGAACTTGAGGTTGTCGGAATTGTGAATGTTCGTGGTCATTAGCTTACACCACGGGTGTCCGTTGTACCGCCTCCCCATTCCCTCGAGGTTCTTAGCCGCTGAGGAGGAGGATGTAGATCAATACGGGGGCAATTCGAAGATGACTTCCCCGTTGAAATGAGTCGGCAAGTACTACACATGGTGGTGCTTCACGGCATTGACATCCATATTGGATAGTTCATTCCGAGAACACCGCACAATCGCTAGTCTCTTCAAGCACTCCATTATGCTAACCTGTTGAGTAGGTGATGGGTACATCAGAGGATGTGACAATAGAGATGGGACTAGACTATTGGAGGGGGTGATCTGTTCTGAGTGGATGTAGGCCTTTTCACTCGTCTCCAAAGAGATTGGACATTGTTGCTTTTCAAGCATCACACTAGGTGACTCACATTCCAATTCACTTGACAATTCTATAATGGATTCTAGTTTCTCTACCTTCACTGACCTTAGAATTATACTCTTTGGGAGCAACGGGAAGCCTTCATGAGGCGGTCTGGGTGACACCGTACGTGCAACATATGGCATGTCGACTATGGAGTTATCCAATTGTTGACTCCAAATTTCTGTTGAAACCCCTAGCATGGAAAGCGGAAGTCCATAAGCCTTGTAGTTCCTTGGGACTAGGTACCAGCAATGGCCATCTCCATCTAGACTCTTGACAACCGAAATGGATTGCACCAATTCACTTGACTGGGACAACTTTTCCTCTTCAATGTAGATGGAGGATTCTACAAATTTGAAGTGTACGTATAGGAGGTGACTCATGACCTTGGCTAATTGTCCATCGTCTATAGGAAACACAAGCGGAGCATCTTGACCATGCACTCTAATACAAGCCATCCTTGTGGAACACGGCCAAGAGTTGATGGATGTTGAGAGGCAATGAAACTTTGGGATCGGTGAAGGCATCCAAATTCAAATGGCCTTATGTAGTACCCTTTCATTTTGGAATTTAAAATTGGGTGAGCAAAACGTTAATTAGGGTAGGTATGATAATTAATCATCGGATTTGAGTGATAAAATCCACTCGTAGAGGAAGTTGCCCATTATGCACCGTCGTCCAAGTAGTCCTTTATTGCATGTCCGTGACCTTGGGAAAACTGAAACGGCCTCATCATTTATTTATTGTTGTTCATTAAGTGGAGGCACTAGATTCGTCACCCATGCATTGGAAGAAGAGCAAAAATAATTGTGTCGGCTGATCTAGAAATCCCCAACCTATTTAATTGCCTCTAAGCAGCACATTGAAAGTTCCGCCATGAAGGGGAGTTAATACACTTGGCGGCCCGACGAGCACAAAGGAATTTATCAAATCCATGTTGTATACCTCGGCCGTAGCTCTGAAATAAGTGCATACGTTTTGAGTCTCAACTTCGCCATGTCCATTTTAATTGGTGGCCATTGCATAGGTTGTGGAGAGGAGAGGGAGGTTTCATGTAGAGTTCTTTCACCTTATGCTTGGAGAATCCCCAAATGCTGAACTTATGCCTATTGACGTGAGGAGTAGAAAGAGGTGTTGTAGTTTGTTTTTCTCCTCCTCCAAGGCTCTAAAGAAGTCCAGGATGAATAAGAAGAAGGTAGTGTCTAGAACTTCTCAGTCTACACGTGGAGAGTTGAGGAAGTCCCTTCGCTTTGCTAATGGAGGAAGTAGTGGAGAGGATGGCCTCGTACCAAATAATGTTGGTGGAAGTCAGGCCATGCTAGAGGAATCAAGTGTCAACCGGAAGCAAGATGAAGACAACTCCAGGGCCACTATGAGTATTAATTCCATTTTTGCTATTTCATTGTTCTAGTCCCAAGTGACATACTCCATTTTTCTCTTGTGCAAAGGAGGTTTATGATTCCAAAAATCAGTGTGTCCAATGTGTTTGTAAAATAGAACAATTAGGAAAACATGAGATCTTATAGGGGTACTCAATTATCCTTAAAACACAGTTTGGGGCGAAACGTGGATCCTTTGAGAGAAACAAAAGATTAGTCTTCGTCGTGAGAGGAAGTCTTTTGGGAAGAAACGTAGGCTTTGGCTATAGAGAAGTAGCGAGCCGTTTTTACGGTTACGAATCATGCTCTTTGTCCTTGAAATTTGGCATATAGAAAATTAAGGTACAAGGGTTGTGGAATTAACGACTGAAAATCAACAAATAGCATTACTTTGTAGAATTTACAAAGATAGAAACAAAATAGACCTTTAACATGCATGAGATACGCAAATTAAAAATGTCATCTTTTTTTTGGTCTAAGCATGGCAAAGCCTAGGTAAAGCCCCGTGGATCGCTACGTAGTCGCGACCACCGTGTGCATGGCAACAGTTTTGCATGGCCACATTTCCCCAATCACATTCTTGGAGAGGTCGAGATTTCGAGAAGTGCATGCACTTTGTAAATCGAGTAAGGGGGTTAGTGGAGAGATAAGGGAACCCGAAAATAGAAAGAGGATGGGCCAACCCTCCCACCTTCCCTGCCATCTGCAATTTCTCATCTCCTGGATTAGGCGCGCCGAAGTTGACTGCGGCATGGGCCACCCGCCCATTCCTCCTGTTCCAAATTCGAGGGTCCCCACCACCTCATCCTCCCCCGTGATCGAAACTGTCCATCCCCTTGCACATCACCGAGCACCACTTCCTCAGTGTGGCCGACTTCCCCCTTTGAAAATCCAAATCTCAAATTTGAAAGAGTGTGTGAATTGTTGCCAAATTCTCACACGGTGTCCGCCATGACACGAGCGTAGAAGAAGGAGAGTACGCTTGGAAAGCAAACAACACGAAGCTGCACAAAAGATGACGTGAAGGACATAGAAGGGACACCAGCATTGTGGCCACGCAAGCTCGGTAGCCAATAGAAGGTTCGAATTCATGCCCATTCCCACAGCACAAAATTGACGTTGAAGCCTTTGTTCTAGAATTCTAAGATATCATGGGACCTTGTGGAATCGAGAATCTTTGAACACCGCTATGGGCTCATGGGGCGTGGTCAGAGGGGCCGTGGTGGAGGTAACGACCTCACGGTGCCCTCGCCGTGGCATGTCTTTGTGTCCCCAATTTGTTTGAATGAATGCGGGTCCCCTACTGTTGTGGGACGAGGTCCTGCCTTCTTGGCCACGCGAGGGATCTCCTTGCCTTTGAATTTTAGTTTCACTTACCTCCCTCGTTGTTTGAGATTCAATCAAAATTGTTTGGGGTCCTGCTTTTGGGGTGTGGAGTAGACACGCCCAAAGGTTTAGTCGGATCCCACGTCTTGGTAGTTGATCTCATCTTACATGATTTTGGTTTCAGAGTTTCAAAGGACCTAGCAAATTACCATCTAGCTTGCTGTAGTGAATGACGCCTAGCACAGGGGAAGACGCTGGAGAGCAATTGAAGCTGAAAACTCTTGCGGATGAAGACATCGATGTATCAAGTGACTCCGAAGACGAAGGGGGCGATGAGGAGGACTTATTAAGGGCTCAAAATATTAGAATAGGTGCTTGTCTTCCACCTAGGGCTTCTCAAGACTCAAAGCTCAATCGGAATACCAATTGGCCAGGTCCCCTGATTGTAGGATATACCTTCAAACGCATGCGGCCGGAGTTTTCCTTAGAGAGTTTTGATACCGAATTCAGCTCAGAGCCATAGACGTCCATGTTCATCGTTAGTCCCTCGTTTGAGGAATGTAATTGTAGCGATAGTGTGGGTAGGCATGGAGAGGTCATCATTCTTTTGAGCTTGGACTAAGAGAGTGATGTTGAGATTCTTGAGGGTTGGCCGGACTTGATGTCATTCTATAGTTTCAAAGTATGGTGTATGCTCGGTGTGACCTTTGAGGAAACCATATTTTGAACATCTTTCAAAATTTTATTACAAGTGTTGTTTCAATTCGTCGTTCAAGTGATGCGCTCGGTCCATTGCCGTGGAGTTTGGCTTCCGTATATCTCATGTACATTTATTCCTATCCATGCCTATTTGGTCATCTTCTTTCATGGTTGCCTTGGCAGATGGATGTGTCGCCTCTCAATGAAACTCAAGATGATAGAATTTTAGAGACACTAGGAACCGATGATACTATCTAACCTGAAATCGAAGTAGAAGGACACCCAATGGAGGAGGATATGCTAGACGAAGAGGAGAAAGACTTGTTGGAGGATGACCTACGGAGGCTGCAGAAAGTAGACTTCGTCTCCATCATCAATGCGTTGAGGATGAAGCCGGAACACATGTTCCCATTTCCGATTCCACTTTGCCGGCTTGTCGCTATGCCAATGGTGCGGCCCACTCTCTCATGTGATGTGCAATTTCTTGAGCAAGAGTTTGCATGTGGATATCGTGATGGGGCAGTAGTCTTCTACGTTTCCACCACGAATGAGGTAGGCAAGACGTCATAGTTCACGACGCAGGAGATGGATGAATGGGACCCTCTGTGAAAGGAAAAGAATGCTGCATTCGAGGAATACGTGGACTCACAACCCACACTAAAATTCCTCAAGAACTTGAAGTTCTTTGTCTGCGACGAAAACCACTAACGCTTGGCCTAGATGAATGTCATCTCTAGAATATATTCTACAATTCCTCATTGGCACTCTATGGTAGACAGCATTATTTTGGACACCAAAGGCAAAATTGAGATTGTCATGTAGGTCATGCACGACATCAACATGTGAGGTCACTAATCCCACTATCATTTCATTCTGAGTTTCAACCCTGAATTTCATGTCATGGTACACTTGCAAAATGATGTACTCAAAGTGTGAACTTCTGACCACTATGCAGATCTATGGAGGACTCCCACGTGAAGACGAACCTGGTACATACTCTGTACCAGGTGCAAAAGTATGGCTTGCTATCGATGGAAAGGTTCAATGACATGCTCAAGCCATCGAAGAAGAAAAAATGTGTTGCAATGCCATTGTGGAAGACATGGTACTCCATGCCAGCTGAGGTCTTCACCTCATTCATCTTCAGGGTGAGAAACACATTCTCTATATACGTGAAGTACTCAATTAGAATCTTCTTTGGTGTTCTTGTGCTTCTTGCCCATCCAATTTCCTCTCAATATACTCTTGGGACTCCACAACAAGAGATTGCACAAACAACGGATGTGGCGCTTCGAAGATACTACGAGACAACACCAGTTGATGAAAAGAGTGCTGAAGGAGCAACTTATGCCATGAGGGAGGGGCCAAGGAAAAAAACATGAAGTTGTATGTGAAAATGATCAAGTTCCTGACAGTGGCCAATCCTGCTCATGGGGCAAGCTTCCTTGAAGAGGTGAGTCTTCATGTTCATGAAATCATGCCAATAAAGTATCTAGATTCATATCTGCTTGTACAAACATGACTCAATTCATTCATGGTAATGCAGGTGGAGAGGCATTGGAGCTGCAACGAGGTGCCAGAGATGACATTGGAAAAATTACAAATGGTGGCCACGTGCAACACCACAGTAGAGCACAAGGTGAAGTTCTTGCAATGATGGAACTCCTCCATCTCATCTTGTGATGCAAGGAAGTTCCCAGCCAGGCCCATCTCCGAAACACACCTTGGCCCTCTCTTGAACAAGTGTGTCTGGTTTGCGGAGGTAAGTGCCTTACCTAACTTCATTTGTTGATTTCCACGGTTTTGTTATGACAATTGATTGTAACATGTCTGAATTTGTAATGTCTCTTTATTCTTCATAACGGACTGAAACTAATTATTGTGATCATCAATTCGTGCAGCTCGAAGATGCCACAATGGAGTACTTCGAGGTAGTTGTCAGACAAGACAATATCAAGATCGACATGAAGGTCCCACTCCAACCGGAAACCTTGGAAGAGTACATCGAGGGATGGAGGAGGAAGATTTGGGACCAAGGATTCCATCCTTACTTAAAAGGAGGAAATTATTTCAAGAAAGGGGATTCCTTTACAAATTCTGAGGAATCCAACTTGGTGGTTAGGACAATTCTCTACTAGTATGTTTTTAGACCTATGAGATTGGAATTGGTTTGGCAACGACTCATTTCTTCAAATTCTGATGTCTGCATGCTAAAACCCTTGAGAACATCTACTCCTGTCACATTGAATGTGATTGAGTGTGGATGGTTGTGAAACACAATTGCATGTGTTGAGCTCATAGACATAATTGTAGTCATGTCTCTAATTGCCTAGAATGATTGATTCTTCTTTCCACAGCTATTTCAAGTATGAGCTCGAAGCGAAGGGTGCCATTGAAAGGAAAGACTTGCCTCCCTTCTTTGCATCATGGTTGGACTATAGCTCAGGGGACTACATGTTCTCAGCAAACTAGCTGCGCACATTTACCACGGCTCACCTCAGTGGAGGAGCATGGTACTTGGATTGTGCACTGGCATTCACTCATGCGTCTGAGGTGCAGCTACGAGCATCGTTGGATGGCAAAGGGGCCATAGATTTGAATGTAGATGAGTTCGCAGGAATAACAGATAGGCAAAGGAGGAAGGCCATTGCGAGGAGGAAAGCCAATGACCGAAAAAAGGAAGCCCGTATTCAAGTCTTTCTCACCGCCAAGGAGAAGAAGGAAGCGGAGAGACTTGCCAAGATGGCGAAGAAGGAGATGGAGAAAGAAGAGAAGGCAAAGGCTAAAGGGAAGAAGAAGGCCGAGGGTGACAACTAAGTTCCAGCATCCTCCACGATGGATCAAGGCTCCGAGCTAGAAGTTGGATCGCAAAGTGGAGTGAAGAGGAAGGCCACCTTCTCACAACTCACGGAGGAGGTCATCACTCATGTGACAAAGGCAATTGTCCTCAGTGACGACGAGTTGGCCAAGTCTGAAAATCTGATTTTCAACATCTCCATTGACGACTTGGTGGATGACATGGAGTCCAAGACAAAGACATGCTACAAAGAAGTCTTGGACTTCTTGAACAAGGTATGCATGTCTCATTTGGATTTGAAAATAGGGTCATAAGTTCTCATTCAAATGGTTGTACTTTAAGTTCTTTTATCGTCATTATAGGTTGCACTATTCCTTGGCAAGTGTCGGCGGGGAAACCATCCATGTTCCATGGTGTCCCTAAAACTAGGCCAAGGATGGATGTCATGTTCTTTGACTGTCTGAAGAACTTGCCAGTGCCTAGGCTGTCTTCTTCACCACATGAGGTGCCGGAATGGAACGAGGACATGGGAGATGAAGCTCTACAGTTGGCGTTCAACTTTGCTTCCAATCATCTCCAAGACCACGGCTACATTACAGTCTTCCATTCGTGGAGTGCCAAAGCAAAGTCGGATATTGTAGGGTTGTGTGAAACATATGACATGGTGAAGAAGAAGGAGTGGACGGGGATGAACTACATGCACTCGACCTCGGCTATTGACAAAACCAAGACGATAAAGTGCATTCCATTTCTGCAATTCCAAATGGCAATTTCATATGCATTACTTTCATCGCATTGCTCATGATTGTACACCTATTTTGGATGATTGTGCAAACACAAAAATTTGGAATCACCTTGGTGGTGAAGGACTTGGGCACAAAAGGAAAATCTAATTTCTCTTTCAAGCACACTACCACAATGGTGAAGGCTGGTGTTGACATCACACAGGATGACATGTTGATGAACTACACCCATCCAGATGACATGGCCATGGATGACGGGAAGCCTTGGCGTGGGGCTTGCGAAAAAGATCCACGATTCTTTCAAATCCTCATTGAAGCTACCAACGTGCAAGGAGATCTGATTCTTGATTGCACCACATCCACAGGTTAATATTCAATTATACTACTCTACCTTCCAATTGTAACCAAACTACAATTTTAGTCTCTCATATTATATTTTTAAATTTCCGTGCCTATAGGTGAATCCATTGTCACTTGTCGTGGCACGGGCTGCCACGTTGTGGCTTTGGAGGAGAACAAAGACATCTTCGAAGCCATCCTCAAATCCATGAGGAAGTCCACTACGGCCAAGGAAGTGATGCCACCTCCTCCAGTAGTTGCAATTTCGCAAGATCCGGATGCTATGCCTGTGGTGCCTTGCAAATTCATTCGGAAGAGAAAATTGAGGAAGTAAGTAGGCACTTTTTTAATTCTCTTTGTACATAATGCCTTCCACTTTTCAAAACTCTAACCTGGTGACATTTTTGTTTGCAGTCATCGAAGATTGATGTCACCTGATCCAATGATGAAGAAACAAAGTCTTCTACATAGTCCGGGGAAGACATACAAGCCTCCAGTCTATGCCAACTAGATGGCAACAACCTTTGTGGATTTTGGTTGCTCCAAACCAAAACGCCGTAAAGACACATACGCTCTAAATGTCTTATAGTTCATAGATGGGTCTGCATTTGAGGGTAGAGAGTCTTCAGATTCGTCCAAGTCTTCCAAATCCGTAACCAACTACACTACGACTTAGACTCATGAAATTGACATATCTCATGAGTCGTGCTATTATGTATTGTTTTCTATTATGATTGGATTTGTGTGTTTAATGGCTATATCTTGGACATGCGTTCTTCTAATTCTTATTTTCTATTGTAAGAATTTCATCTATGTGAAATACATTTTGTTGTGGAAAATCCTTCAATAAAAAAAAGGGATAAGTGCTTTGAATTTTGAAAAATAAACTCTACATTCTATGCACTTTTTACTTTCTCATGTCCACGGTCATAGGTCCCTCAACCATTTTTTCTCACAAAAAAATTTCCTACTCACAAGCTCACATGCTAGCAACCTTGTCTTTGAAATGTCCACTAAGACGACCAGATTTTTTTTCTGGTGTCTACTTGAATGTGTGCCATACACAATATACCATATAAAATAGGCCATTTGCAATACACCATACATTATACATTGTATACAATATTCCATATACAGTATACCATATGTGGCAAATATGTCACATGGCTGAAAGTGCCACTTATTGTGAATACATTGACATGAGAAGATAAGGTATATATACAAGTAGGGTGATAGGAGGAAGACAAACCATATGGGATATGTAAACATCAAAATTTTATTAAAAGTTGAATTTCATACATGAGCATTGTAATAAACACTATGTTGTCTCAACTGACGTAATTATCATAAACATCTGGATGTTTGAGTTGATGCTATGAAAAACATCTAGACATTTTTGTTGACATCCTAGTTGATGTTGCAAAAAACATTTGGATGTTTCTACTGACGTCCTAGTTGATGTCACAAAAACATCTAGACATTTCTATTGATGTCTTAGTTGATGTCACAAATGACATAAAAAAATAGTATTACAATTCTTAGATGGTGTTTAAATGTGATGATGTGGCATGCCAAATCATCCTCATTGCATGCCATGTCACTCAATTGCCACCTCATTGACCTCAACTTGCAATTGCTACTTTTTTTTTTCAAAAGTATACTATATGGTTGCCCTTCCCCTATTTTTTCACATTTTTTCAACCTTTTAACTCAGCCCTAAGTAACTTTTGGATATTTATCCAAAGTCAAAATTTGAATCCTTGTTGATATGGCACTAACATGTTGTTTTGGACATTACAAAAAAACGTGCCTACATTTTATCAAATGTCTCAGAAAACATTCACCTTTTCTGTAGCATCACGTTGTTTTCTTACTAACACCACATGTTGTCTAGGATGTCTACCATAATTCTTCCATCCACTACCTTAGAGTCTCAGACATCCTTATGTTAGAAAAAACATACCACTTTTTTTGTCCAATGTCATGAAAAACGTGGGCTTCTCATAGTGTCAACACCTATAGAGTTATTTGATGCAGTTGGAAAGTCAAAAGTCTTTAGAACCTTGGACTTGCAGTAAGGGTACCATCATTTGCCATTGAGATTGCAAGATAGGGTGAAGAGAACATTTTAGGGAGTAGATGATGATGGATAAGATATGCTTTTCTATTGGAAGTTCTTACCTTCTAGTTTGAAGAATGCTCTAGCAGAGTTCCAACATATTATGGATCAAGTTTTGAAGGGGTTACCATTTTCTTGATGTTATATAGATGATGTGATTATCTTTACTAATACACTAGAAGAGTATGTAAACATTTGCAACAAGTATTTGAGAAGTTGCAAATGTGGGGTCTTTGCTTACATCATCGGAAATGTAAATCCTTCCGGAATCAATTGCCTTATTTGGTACATATGATTACACTAGGAGGCTTGCAAGTACAAAAGGTGAAGTTGGAAGTTTTATAGAGGATTCCAATTCCTAAAGTTGTGTTAAGGTTGAGAGCCTTTCTAGGACATGCAAACTATTATCAACGGTTTCTTTGCGGGATTAGTCTTTTGACCAAACCTTTGACTCAATTATTGCAGGTCAATCAAGAATGGATGTGGGATTCTGATCAAGATAAAGCATTTGAGGCTTAGAAGGGTGCACTTGGTTTAGTACTAATGTTGAGAAGGCTTGATGTTCAACAGCCTTTCCACCTCTATACAAATTTGAGTGTGTTGGGGATTGGAGGCGCATTGACTCAGAGAGATGATGATGGCAAGGAATATATCATTACATATGCTTCAAGAAGTGTTCTATGCACAGTCTAGGCTTAAGTACCCTTACAACACTAGAACGTTGTAAAATGACTCGAAATATCGTCCCATGGAATTCTAGTATGTTGTTACAAGCTAGGGTGTCTAGATTTCCTCCCTGTTCAATCCGTCCAATTTCTTACTCTCTTTCGATTGTTTGTCTATCCAGAATTCAATCTAGATTCGGTTGCATCTTCTCTAAATCACTAGTTTTCTATTCCTTTGTTTTACTCTCAGAGGGTCTGCTTTTGATCTTTAGAGGGGTAGGGACTCACCACTCATATTCTTCACACTCTCTTCTCTCCCTAACTACAAAAACTCCCATAACCATGTGTTGCATTAGATTAGACAAGGAAACACCCTCACAATTTCTGAATGGCCGATCTAGAAAGTAGGTCACTTAAGGCCGTTTCCAATCTCTTCTACTACAGCGACAGATCAAAGACACTCAAAACTGATAGGGGATTGTTTCCTTGTTGCTAGACTCATCCAATGGTTGGTAGACCTTTCATTGAGTGGGGATTTTCTTTTGGTGGTTACTTATCTCTGCATGGGATCGTGCTGGAGTTTGGACCCGCATCCACACCACTCCTTGGTTTGACCAGATTACCATTCCGGTAATTTAAAGGCACCATGTGCAAGTCCTCATTCACAAGCCTAAACTTTGTCACAAATGGACCCTCCTAATCTGATCTAGTTACCTAAGATCAGAATTCCTCCTTACTCCGTCTTACACCTCAGCATTAGCATAAAGTTGGATCCGAAATGTACACTTGGTATCTAAGATTAAAGAAAGGGAACATAATAAACAATTGAAAGCACTCGGATGGAATGGGAGGGCAATAGTCCTGCCTTCCTTTAGAAACCAAAAACTAAAAGGCAAAAAGCCACCCCAAAATTTGGGCGTCCAAAAAATGACTCCTTGAGATATCTGAAAAATCAAATGTAAGTAGCCCCTAAAAACTCGAAACACGAGCCCACGCTTGGAAATCCATTTCGAATCTAAAAATTCAAATCCTAACTAATTGAAATCATCCTAACTACTTTCCCTTCCTTGCCTTCTTTGAATTGGTGCCGCCCTGACTTATTAGTGCCAAGATGGTTGCCTTCACCGGAATTGTCTTGATCGTTGCTTGGGTCTAAATCTTCTATATCATTGGTGGGGGCGAATTGTCATCATCATCCCATTCTTTTTCGGATTCAGTTTGATAATCCTCTTCGTTAGACTTTTCAATGACCCGAACCTCCTCCTCTTCTTCTTTTCTTACTGGGGACGTCTCATCCAAAACTATCATTGCGCTCTCCTTCCTTTGTGTGTGCTATTGCATATTTGCATGTGTTCAAAGCTTTTCGAATGGTTGTGGGCTAGATTTGACATGACCCAGAACTCTAGGCAATAGGTTCTACCTATCTAGGTCATTTCTGGATTCTGGATTCAACATTGGTTCGATTGTGGAACATTCGTTATGTTTCTACTAAATAATTTTAAAGTTGAAGCCTAGTTGACTCTAATTCCATTTGCCTAACCAAAAAAAATGAAAAATTTAACTCTATCCAAGTTCTTTTCTATCCTAATTCAATCCATTCCAAGTTTTTGTATTCCCACATGAAGCAACAATGATGTTGAGGCCAAGTACTTGTCTTATGAGGGGAGTGTTTAGAAATAGTGTGGGTAGTTGCACATTTTTGTCCATACCTCTATGGCCAAAGCTTTACACTTGTAATTGATTATCAATCTCTGAAATGGTTGATGGGGTTTGATAAACTTATAGAAAAACTTGTTAGATGGTCCTAACTGCTACAAGAGTACGATTTTAAAGTAGTTCATAAGGTAAGGTTGCAAAATGTAGATGTTGATGGCTTGAGCTGCAATCCAAGCCTTTCAGAGGAAACTGTGACTAGTGTTCAATGGCATGGCACATGTGATGAAGAGACAATGCCAGGGTGGCATGCTTCATCTTACTTGGCATGGATGGAGGGAAGGTCCAACCAAGACTTAGGAGAGACTCTTGTCATATGCACAGTCTAGGCATAAGTACTCTTACAACACCAAAACATTGTAAAATGACTCGAAATATCGTCCCTGGGTATTCTAGTATGTTACAAGCTAGGGTGTCTAGATTTCCTCCTTACTCACTCTGTCCAACTCCTTACTCTCTTTTCCGAAAATCCTATCTATCCAAAATTCAATCTAGATTTGGCCTCTCTTGGGTTCTAGTTACATCTTCTCCAATACAATGGTTTTCTATTCCTTTGTTTTATCCTCAGAGGATCCACTTTTGATCTTTTGGAGGGGTAGGGACTCACCACTTGTATTCCTCATACTCTCTTCTCTCTCTCACTTTACAAATTCCCATAACAAAGTGTTGCAATGGATTTAGACAAGGGAACACACTCACAACTTCCTAAATGGCTGATTTGAAAAGTAGGTCACTCAAGGCCATTTCCAATCCCTCCCACTACAATGACAGATCAAAGATACCAGGAGCTAATAAGGGATTGTTTTCCTTGTTGCTAGACTAATCCTATGGTTGGTAGACCTTTTGGTGAGTGGGGATTTCCCTTTGATAGGTGCTTATCTCCGCACTGGATTTTGGACCCGCATCCACACCACTCCTTTGTCAGATTACCATTCCGGTAATTTAAAGGCACCACGTGCAAATCCTCAATCTCAAGCCTAAACTTCGTTACAAACGCACCCTCCCAATTTGATCTAGGTTCCTAAGATTTGGATTCCTCCTTACTCACTCCCTTTTACACCTTAGCACTCATGCAAACAAACAAGCAAAAACTCTATGCATCAAGTTTAAACCAGAATGCCCACCTGGGGTCTAAAATTAAAGAAAGGGAATACAATAAACAATTGAAAGTACACAGATAGAATGGGAAGGCAACAGACCTACCCACCTTTTAAAAACTAAAATTCAAAGGAAAAAAGCCACCCTGAAATCAAGGCATCTATACAATGACCCCCAGAGATACCCGAAAAGTCAATTGCAAGTAGCCTCTAAAAACCTAGAACTTGGGCCCATGCTTGGAAAACCATTTTGGAACTAAAAATTCAAATTTGACTACTTTGCCTTCCTTGCCTTCTTCAAACTACTGCCGCCTTGACTCATTGGTGCCTTGTTGGCCGCCTTCACCGGAGTCATCTTGAGCTTTGCCCAGGTCTGAATCTTGTGTGCCATTAGTGGGGACGAATCTTCATTGTCCTTCAAGTTCGTTTCCATCCTGGTATGACACTTCTCTTTATCTAACTTCCCAATGATTTGGACCTCCTCCTCCTCTCTTGCTCAGGACATCTCATCCAATACTATCGTTGCGCTCTCCTTCCTTGGTGGGGGTTGATGCATGTATTTAAAACTGTACGGATCAGTCCGAAATGGATTCATCATGACCCCAATCCGGTTAATCAAATCGCTCCTAACTTGGTAATCCAGGAGTCTTGAAAGCATCCTTCCTAGTTGGCCAGGTAGTTGGAACATTCAGTGAGGTAGAAACTTTTGGTGCTCTTAGAACTCTTGGTATGCTCGGCTCTCTTTCCGACCCAAGCACCATCTTTCCACTCATCTGTATGGCATTTTGTACCTAACTCGAGAAGGGTTCCATAGATTGACAAAGGGCAACCTTCAAACCTTCCAATCATGGTTGTGGTGGAACTGATGGAGTATGCCTAACTAGAGTTCTTGTAATGAAAGGGAGTCCCAGAAACTTGGTGAAGTCCATGGCGCGCTCCAGATCAAGGTGCTCCAATAGTTGGTGCATCTCCTTCAACACTATCTCTATCCAGGCTAAAAAGTTGACCAGGTGCGTCACTATCTTCGATCCAGTCACATGCCATTCTTGGATTAATTGGTCGTTGAAGAGAGCAACTTTAGTAACGACCTCCGATGGCTCCACTACTAAGCCAGTCAAGCTCTTGACCAACTAGAGAGCCTCCTTCTCCCTCTACTTCAATGCTATTAACTCTCCATCCGCCCAATTCGCTCAGGATTGGAGGTCATCCTATTCCTTCTTTAAATTCTGGATCTACTCCTCCTTTTGTCTCAACTCATCTAGACTCGGCAATCACTTGACTTAGTCCAAGACACTCTCTAGCCTAACCTTTAGCTCCTTGACAACCTCGATCAAGAGATCCGCCATGTTATTGTGGTATACCTTCGCCTGCAATACCCACTTAATTTTGGCATCGTAGAACACCAAAACTCCTAAATTTTGCTTCTCCAAAATTGGTAACTTTCCTCATGAAGCTAGATCAATGGACTTCGTCCTCTTATCCCAGTCGTCAACAAGTAGCTAGGGTTGTTCTGTCGAACCTGTTTTGGGGTTTGGGTGTCGAGTTGTGTGTCTGATGTCACATGTCATAAAAGACGAGTGTCACATATACGAGACAAATTTGACGAGTACGGAATTAGGGTTTGAAATTTTCGAGTAGGGCAGCCAAAAATTTAATCTTACCTGTCAGGTTGTCAACAGTGATGTAGAAAGCCTCTACCATGTCACCATGGGTGACTACCGGTGGGGTGCATGCGGGTAAGGTGGGGCGACCGCGGGTCCCAGAATGAGGGCAACTGCGGGTTCAATCTAGGGCAACTACAGGTCTAGGAGGGCGAGTGCGGGTCTAGGGGGGGCAAGTGCGGGTACAAGGAGGCTTAGGGGAGCGACCACATGTCATTTCATGGGCAACTGTGGGTGATAGGGCGACTACGGGTCAAGGGCGCTAGATAACATGAGTTTCATTTTCCCCCCTTACAAAGTGGAGGGAAGGTGTTCAAACTTTTCAAATACCGCTCCCCCCTTTTAAGAAGAATAACTCCAGAAAATCCTAAAACTGAGGTATTCAATACTAAGTGATCAAAAATTAATTAAGTAATAAAGAAAGCAAATTGGTTTAGGAAGTAGAGATTTGGAAAAGCCCTTCTTCCTAACACTTCATTTCTCCTTCATCCATCCTTGTGGTCATGTCAAATTCAACGTAACCATTTCCTATTTTAATTTTTGGAGGGAGTACATTTAGAGAAGACCTTCCCTTTTGGGAGAAACCATGTACAAAAAAAATACTAACACTATGGGATGCATGAAGAAGAAATCTTTTTATCTACATAAGAAGTGGTTTACGAAATGAAGACTTGGGGAAGCCCTTCTCCTCATCATTTCATTTTCCATCCTCCAACATAGGAATTTCAATATAGTCCTCCCCTTGATACATCAAGGGAATTTAAAACACATTTGCAGGGGTGAATGAATATTCAATTTATTGAAGATTAAAAAGTTATGAAATGACACTTTGAATGGTCTTTATCTTAGAAGTACAAGGTTTAGGAGTTCAAACTTTTTTACGACATATAATGAAAAGCAACTCACATGTGTTTGTCATTTTATCCATCTTGAAAAATAGAAGTACATTACTTTTGGGGTGGCATACATGGAGAAGGTCCATGGTTTTTCTATAGGGTTTAGGGTATAGGGTTTAGGGTTTAGGGTTTGGAAAACCCTCTTCAATTTGTCTAATTAGTCATACTAAAATTTCTGTATTTATAGATTGATTCTGTAGTATTAACTAACTACCAACATTGAAGGACAGGTTAGTTGTAGTGTATGGAAGATGCAATTAAGCCTGACTTCATTAGAGTTGGAGATGGCTCACATCTTGTGGTTCATTGGTTCATGGACTGACTTGAATTTAAGATAGAGGCAACTGCAAGTGAGGGTGAGTTCAGGTCCTAAGTGACCGCGAGTGAGGGCGACTTCAAGTCTTGGTGTTCTGAAGCCCAATTTGGTGGAATGGGGGGCAACTTCGGGTGGGGAGCGAGTTCAAGTCTTGGGCAACCGCAGGTGGAGGCGAGTTCAAGTCTTGGTGTTTTGGAGCCCAATTTGATTGAATCTGCGGTCTCCTGGGGGTGCACGCGGATCTCGGGGAGCTACCATGGGTCTTGTAGGGCACATTCGGGTTTGAGGAGGCGACTGCGGGTCCTGGACAAGGTGTTTGCGAGTCCTAGACAGGGCGACTACGGGTCTAGGGGCTACTGTAGGTCCTGGATAGGGCAATTGTTAGTCCTACATAGGGCGACTTTTGGTCCTGGACAAGGCAACTACGAGTCTAGGGGTGACTACAAGTCCTGGACAAGGCAACTGTGAGTCTAGGGGCGAGTGCAAGTCCTGGACAGGGCAATTGCAAGTCTTGGACAAGGCGACTATAGGTCCTGGATAGGGCGACTGTTGGTCCAGGACAGGGTGATTGCGGGTTGTGGGGCCATTGCGGGTGCAAGGGCGATTGTAGGTGTTAGACAGGGCGAGTGCTAGTCCTGGATAGGGCGACTGCGAGTCCAAGGGTGCGTGCGGGTCTTTTGGGGGGCGACTGCGGCTTCAAGGGCGCATGCGGGTCCCCTGGAGGGCGACTACAAGTCTTTTGGGGTGCATGCGGGTCCTTTGGGAGGCGACTATGGGTCTTTTGGGGCGACCACGAGTATGTGTGAGGCGTTACTTTTCTTTAGGCTCCCACTTTATGTCTTCGCCTTGTAGGTCGCCACGTACTCCCCACCCACAGTCGCCTATCAACTTGAACCCAAAGTTGCCTACACCTGTGGTCGCCCACACCCAAGGTCGCCCACACCCGCATGCACCCCTTTAGGATGCCACGTGGAAGATACATGTCTACCACATGGCATCCAGATGGCCTCAAGGGCAAGGTGAATTTTTTTTAAAAGTCAAAGATAATTTTGACTCTATTAGACGGACAAGAGGGTCTACTTGACGTGTTGGACGTCATGTTCGTCGTGTTGTCGAATTGTCCGCCAAAACAACCTTGCAAGCATCTCTTCTTTGGGCTGATTTGGCTCAACTTTGCTTGTGAGGCCTACTTCAAGAGTGTGGATCCGGTGTTGTACTCTATCATCTCTTCACTACTCAGAACCTCTACCTAGTGATAAAGATGAAACAAGTAGAGGCTAATGGGACTAAGCTTATTCTTTCTGGCATGGTCAACGAGTTTAGACACTACACCCGCGATAACCTTCTTCTAATGCACAAGTCTACTTTCCATCACCTTGAAGATGGTGTTGGCCATCGTGACTGTAACTCGAGTAGTCTTTTCGGATATAGAATTAGAAATACATGCTCCAATTCCTTTCACATGATGATGTTGAGCATGTCAAAGATAGAACTCTCATTGCAATTTTTGGGAGAACATTAGCATCTACAAGATTCCACCATTGATGAAGCATTAGTTTACATTGTGTAATATCAGGAGCCTCTTCTAAGGGGTCAAAAGGGCTTGTCTTCTCTTTGAATTGGGTGAACTCTTGCAATGCCTCCATGTATGATAATCCCAATGACTAACTCATTTTTCGAAGTACCTGATTTAAGACTCTTCTGGCCACACTGTCCTTATGAAGGGTTCCTACTTCAATCAAGAAAGGATTTAAGAACGCCCTTGCATGGTATAGGTCTATGAGCATCAATTTCCAACGATCCTCGAAATGCTTTTCAAACTTCGTCGTAGTTTCATCATTTAGAAAGAAAGGTTCGTTTCTCAAGCTCCTCACATGCTCTTGAAGAGTCTTCATAATCAACCAAGCCTTAGGCATTGCCAGGGCTTTCCCATCAAACACTCGGAGAGCAATAAGGATGGGCTCAACCATGTGCAAAAAATTGTCACACTCCACCCGAAAAGATTCCAAATGAATGTCTTCCCGTGCTATACGGGCTCACATTTTCAATATATCTCCATTTTGGCGACGTTCCAAACTAGCCTCAAATTGCACATATGTCTCATCCATTATCACTCGAATCAATGCTAACTTGCACTCCACCACACGTGATATCATGAAGAAGTTCACTACAAAGCGTGTTTGAGAAGGTATTCGCAATGCCTTGTCTAGGGAGTACTTTCGGAAGAGAGCCAATGTGGAATGGTACCTCTTGATGTACTTTACAATCTATGTACAACATCGTAATATTTTCTTCACCTTGCCATCTTTTGCCCAGTCTTCTATAAGCAAGTCCAAAATGTGTGCTGCGCATCCTTCGTCATACATGTGAGGATATTTCTCTTGTAACGCCTTCAAAGTCCCCATCATGACAACGGCATTGTCCATACATAGTTGGACAATGTTTTTGGGGACAACCTCTTCTATGTATTGCGCCATCATATTTGATGTGTATGCAATGTCCTTCTTCTCCCCCGTGGTGTCCACCGATCTAAGAAACACATCCCCCGCAGGACACACAAGCATTAAATTCAATAATGGACGGCTAGTAGTATCAGACCAACCATCCAAACAAATAGTCGCTTTGTAAACTTCGATAGAGTGCTTTGTCCACTCCGTGACCATTTTAGAAACACTTTCCTTCTTTGGCTCTATCATTCTTGCACGCAAAGCATTGTATGAGGGTGGTTGGTATCGTAGTCTTGATGTTGCTGTTTCTTTCACTACTTTCACAAAGGCAAGATGGCGCGCAACATTGAACATGATGCTAGCCTCATAAAAGAAGGAGGCCACATGGTATCCAACTTTTCTCTCGTCCTACTTTGTAATGCCTCATCCATGCTAGTTTGCCTAGAAATAGAAGGGTTATTCCTTCTTCTCAAAATTGTTTGAGGAGTGGAATCTACTGAATCTATACTAGGAAGCATTGGTTTATTTGTAGCACTAGGCTCCTCTGACCTCTCCCTATCCCCCTCCAACATAGGCTCTACCATAGTCTCATCCACAACATCAAAGTTTGGAACCTCCTCATGCATTTGTTCAAAGCTCATTTCCTTTGGAACAACCCCACCACAAGTCCTAAACTTTTGCAATACTACCCATGGGATTTTCTTACATTGCTCTGATGCAGTCTTGCTGCCAAATCCAAAGTGACAGAATGCCCGCTTTCGTACAAACACAGAGGTCCACCCATAGAAAACACATGTTCGTGTGTTTCCCACAAACTGACGGTCAATGCCTACAAACAACCAAGGGTTCCACTCCTTTGTGGCTCTCCTGGTATCGTTAATGGTAGTCCTCCTCCCCTCACCCTGACCAGCCATATTGTCCCTCGCCTATGAGTTCTTAAAACAATATTATCATATGAATCAGATCCTTGATTTAGAAAAAAGAATGGCAAAGCCACTTGCTTTGAACGGTCTTTTAAACCACTCAAACCCAATCATTGCCCTCCAAAGAACCAAACATTTGCAAGAAGCCTCTTTTGAAGATTCAAGTCATGAGTTCATCCTTGAGGCAAGGTGAAAATCAAAGTCCAGCCCTTCAGCTTTATACTATAGTCATGCTAGCACCGCAAGTCGCCCACTGAAAGCAAGAATGGGTGCAAGAAAGGAGCGACCTCATAATAGGCGCAATTGCCTCGTGGGCGATTGCGAGTCGACGGTTTGTACTAGGAGTGTGCATGTTGATGAAAGGGCAACTACAGGTCTAGGGGGGCGAGTGTGGGTTGAACGAGGGCGACTGCGGGTCTTAGGGGGGTGACTTTGGGTAGAAGGGGGCAACTGCAGGTCTAGGGGGGGCAAGTGCGGGTAGGAGGGGGGCGAATGCGGGTCTAGAAGGGGGGGTGACCATGGGTCTCAAGAGGTGACTTCGGGTACTTGAAAGGCGACCGTGCTTACGCTTAGGACCCAAGGCCATTTCTGTTAACTCGTTAGCATTCCATCATTGAGTTTGTAGATGAAAGTCATCCTAGTTTAGATAGATATTTTATTAAACCCTAAATCCTATCCAAGGGTTTGACTTGGTATTTACAGATACTTCAAAAAAAGATTTTCAGGAATATGGTCATAGACTTAAAGAATGCAATTTTTTTTTAAACTACCATATGAGGCGAAACTCATTTCAAATCCATTCCAACAAACTTAATAAAAAATAAATAGAATTAGCTTGTATTCAAATTTGGAAAAAATTAAGAACTTTCTCTTTCAAATTAAAAAGAAAAATGGGGGACAACATTGATTGATCAAACCACATACATGGAATCCACAACTCAAAATGTATAACTTCCATTTCTCTATCAATTCCAAAAGTATTCTTTTGAGTACCTTTTTATGATGTTTTTTCCCAAATTATAAATCTCAAGAAGAGTCCATACATTCACGAGTTGAAGGGCATGGGGATGTTGTCATTTATAATATGTTCAAACCATATGTTAAAATATAGAAAAATGCAACCATATGAACTTATACTGAACTAATAGATGATGCAGCTTAAATTTATTGAAGGTTCTTTGTGTAGACTCAAAGTTACTAGAATTCTTTTTTTTTAAAACACTACACAAATTTTGCAAGAAATTAACATTCACATAACTTGAAATCATCAAAATTTGTCAAAAATTCAAATGTTTGGATCCAAATGCATTCATATTTTCATTCACAAAAAAAAAAAAATACTCTTGTATTTCAACAAAAATAAGGACAAAACCTTTTTCTCCATACATCTTGGAAGAAGTACATAGTCATAAAAGAAACAAAAGCCACCTAATTTATACTCCATCCATTTCCCCTTGTTCTTCCCTTTTCTTCTTTTCTAGTTCTATTTGGGCTCTTGCCACTCTCTCTTCCCTCTTCAAAAGAGTCAGGTCATGGTTCCACATCTTATTTTGGATCCACCACTTCTTGAACAATGATATGAACCTAATGTGTGCCTTTGGCCATGACATCTTTTCCTCCAACTTTTGTTCCAATCTTTTCACAAAAGCTAACTTCATCTTCAACTTCTCTATTTCCGTAGTGGATGACAAATCTTCAACATCCACAGACAATGAATCCGATTGCAACGACTGGTCAATAGGATCTGCATCCTTCATCTCCTTCAAGTGGTTCAATGTCGATCTTGCCTTTTCCACACCTCCTTTTTCAATGGCAAGGTTGTTTTCTTCCATCCTACATTTTCCCATTATTGTTTGAAGCCGTTCATCCATAACAGGATTGACATTTGAACTAGATCCTCTATCTTCTCCCTTATTGAACTTGAGGTAAAATTGTTCTAGTTGTTCCATTTCTCTTTGTTGGGCTCCGAAACGAGTTTGTCCAGCTTGAATTAGTTCTTTGAGGGTGCCCACATCCTCAACCTGAATCTCTTGTGTGCTCCACTTCTCGATGATCTCACACTCTTTTTCTTTTTCTTCGAGATCCTTTAAAAGCATCTCCAACTCTACTTTATAGGATTCTTTCGTTCGCCAATTATTGTCTTCTCCGAGTACACCTTGATGTTCCTGTTCCGTTTCAGGCAATACTTCCATGGAAGGCAATTTCATAAAGGTCAAAGGAATCTCTTCTTTGGCTTCACACTCCCCATCCAACCTATCTTCATTAATTTCCTACAAGCAAGCTTGCACGTAATGAAACACTTCATCATCTTCAGGACGACAGACCCCTATTGGTTCCACAGACATAAAAGGTTCTCCATACATTGCTGTGGTCCGTTGTATATTGCCTTCTTTTGATACCACCAACGATAAGTTTTCTTCCATTGATGTATCTTCGATCTTGTCCCTAGGTTTAGGCAATGGCTCTTCATCGGAGTTCCATTCTCTAGTTGACGTTGACCAAACGTAATCCTCATCTACCACTCCTTCTACAATGTTCTTTTTGGGCCCTAGCCCATCCCAAGGATTATTTGAAGGACACGCCCTTGGAATGTCTTCCGTAGTTGGAAGGGTGATATTCTTGGATGTCTTGAAGGTCATCCAATCTACCATTTTCCCTAATTGTAACTCTGAATATACCATTTGGCATATGCCCGTTGAGACTTTGCTTTGTGGAATTTTTCGCTTTCTGTACAATGCTCGGTACACTTCAATACATCTCTAGACAAATGCATCATCCTTGCAGTAATGAAGATTTGCTTGGTTTTGCTTCACATGGTGAATGTGTCGATGGTAAGGGAATAGCTTGTTGATATGGCACCAATCCACAAATAACTTGCAAGTCATCAAGGTCCAATCGGAATTTACATGACGCCATCCCTGATATCCCTTAGCCGTTGGGTCAAGAAGGGCGCATCGTTGCCTACTATGGCGATCTCCTTTCTTCTTCGTCATCTTGTCGTGTCGCTCTACCGTAAGGAGAACTAGACTTTTGTCGATAATATAACTGAAGAAATGAATGTGTAAACGTGGAAGCAACAACACGTGTTGGTGCCCAAACTTCCAAGTGACAAACCGGTAGTCAGATGCTTCAAGGTGGATGAAAGGCGTGGTGCGATGAGGGAAATGGCGACCTGGGAATCCAGTATCCCCTTAAGTACCTGAAGTCGCCTAGGGTGTGCGTGAAGAGGGCGCATGTGGGTCTTCGGTGACTACGGGTCAGGGTCCCACTGTCCAGAAACTTCCATTTAGGAAAAATTAGAGTTTCTAGAAGGAGACCTCGGGTGTAGGGTGACCATGGGTATAGGGGGGTGGCTACACATTGGGCGACCACAAGTCATTTCTTGGGCAACCGCGGATAATGGGGCATCCGCGGATCTCAGATTCAGGAAGGTCTTCTAGTTCATGACGATGGAGGTGGCTACATATGGGGCAATCGCGAGTCAAGGGTGCTAGAAAACATGAGTTTGACTTTTCCCCTTTACAAATTGGAGGGAAGGTGTTCAAACTTTTCAAATACCGCTCCCCCCTTTTAAGAAGAATAACTCCAGAAAATCCTAAGACTGAGGCATTCAATACTAAGTGATCAAAAATTAATTAAGTAATAAAGAAAGCAAATTGGTTTAGGAAGTAGAGATTTGGAAAAGCCCTTCTTCCTAACACTTCATTTCTCCTTCATCCATCCTTGTGGTCATGTCAAATTCAACGTAACCATTTCCTATTTTAATTTTTGGAGGGAGTACATTTAGAGAAGACCTTCCCTTTTGGGAGAAACCATGTACAAAAAAAATACTAACACTATGGGATGCATGAAGAAGAAATCTTTTTATCTACATAAGAAGTGGTTTACGAAATGAAGACTTGGGGAAGCCCTTCTCCTCATCATTTCATTTTCCATCCTCCAACATAGGAATTTCAATATAGTCCTCCCCTTGATACATCAAGGGAATTTAAAACACATTTGCAGGGGTGAATGAATATTCAATTTATTGAAGATTAAAAAGTTATGAAATGACACTTTGAATGGTCTTTATCTTAGAAGTACAAGGTTTAGGAGTTCAAACTTTTTTACGACATATAATGAAAAGCAACTCACATGTGTTTGTCATTTTATCCATCTTGAAAAATAGAAGTACATTACTTTTGGGGTGGCATACATGGAGAAGGTCCATGGTTTTTCTATAGGGTTTAGGGTATAGGGTTAGGGTTTAGGGTTTGGAAAACCCTCTTCAATTTGTCTAATTAGTCATACTAAAATTTCTGTATTTATAGATTGATTCTGTAGTATTAACTAACTACCAACATTGAAGGACAGGTTAGTTGTAGTGTATGGAAGATGCAATTAAGCCTGACTTCATTAGAGTTGGAGATGGCTCACATCTTCTACTACATTAGTTCCAAGACTGACGTGACTTTAAGATAGAAGCAACTACTGGTGGGGGGCGAATTTAGGTCATGAGCGACCGTGGGTGGGGGCGTGGTCTTCTGGTTTGGTGTTGTTGAGCCCAATTTGGTGGATTGGGGGCGACTGCGGGTGGCGGCATGGTTTTCTAGCTTGGTGTTGTTGAGCCCAATTTAGTGGAATGGGGGGTGACCGTAGATGGGGGCGTGGTCTCTTGGCTTGGTGTTGTTGAGCCCAATTTGTTGGAATGAAGGGGGACTTCGGGTGGGGGGCGAATTCAAGTTCTAGGCGACCACGGGTGGGGGGGTGGTCTCTTAGCTTGGTGTTGTTGAGCCCAATTTGGTGGAATGAGGGGGGACTTTGGGTGGAGTGCGAGTTTAGATTTTGGGCGACCATGGGTGGGGGCATGGTCTTCTAGCTTGGTGTTGTTGAGCCCAATTTGGTGGAATGGAGGGCGACCGAGGATGGGGGGTGAGTTCAGGTCCTAAGTGACTACGGGTGGGGGTGTGCCTTCCAATCCAAAGAAGTTTTAATAAGTGTAACAAATTCAACTTTTAACATCCAAGAACAAGTCACTTCATTAGGACCTTAGGGTCTTCAAGGCATCTTCGGGTGATGCATGGAAGTTACTAGCTTCCTGGAAGTCATTGTTCTTGTGGAGGTCTTGGGTTCGATCCCCAATGAGATCAATTTGGTTTGGTTCTTGTAGCCAACCTACAAAAAAAAAAAGATGTCAAGCTAATTCCCTGTGGTATGTGGGAGGGAAGGTGATTTGATTCTCAAGGTCTAGGAGATGGTCCATGAGAGTTATAAGAAATTAGTATTGAATTTTGTACGGAAATGTGTGTGGTGCAACCTTGCACCTCATACATTTCCGTACAAAATTCAATATTGACGTTCTAAACCTTCATAGTACATCTCCGAAACCTTGGGAATTAAATGATGTTTCTTGCTCACCTATCGGAGTGACCGGACTTGATGTTTTGTCTTTTTGGAGAGAGATTATTTTTTGTATACAAAAGTTTAAGAAAATCTTAGGTAGTTTTTACAAGAACATATTGAATGTCCTTAATAGAATACTTAGCCAAAGAAATCGTACATTGTATCAGGATTTGCATGTTATGGTTCTTCATCTTTGAACGATGAGGTGGCTAATTTTGAGTCCAGAAATGATAGAAACTCTCTATATAAGATAGAAGAGCATCTCTTCATCTTGTAAATTTTGTAGTGTAAGAAGGGGTGGTCCTCCTTGGAAAGTTTACTTCCTAAGACCGCATCTGTAAATAATTTGTAACTTAACAATTTACAACATCTAAGAAAGATGATTTCAAAGGTGTCCCACTTGTCCATTTTGAAATATCTTGTATCTTGTGGGTGACCAATTTTCAAGGATTGGCATGCGAAAAAAAGAAATGATAGAATTCAAACACCCTTGATGGTTTGAACAATGTCTTCATCAAAGACAACAATCTTTTGACTTGATGTGCATATGCTTCATTTATTGTTCATTTCAATGTGCTCTGCAACATGAATGTTTGCATTTATGACCTCTTCCACCCCAAAAGGGTTTAGGGTTGTGTAAAAAAGTCGATTTCATGTTCAATGTAGAGCAAACTCCAAGAAATTAGAAGAAGACTTTAGAAACTTCTAAAGTAACCTTTATAATATTATTATGCAATGGTAGAATGTAAGCATTTCAAGTTCTCCCTTTTTGTTTCAATAGAAGTCAATTATGTCACGTACTTTTGTATTTTTGATTCCCTTTTTCCCTTTTGGCCCATTCCTTTTTTTTTCTTTGAGAACAATGTAGACATATTTTTGGAACCATAAAGAAACAACTCAAAATCTAATTCCACATTCTAGACCATATCATAGTGGTCTTATGATTTTATTTGAAAGCAAGCAAAATAGAAGTGGGAAGTTGTAATGCCAATGTTTCTCCCCAATATCAAGGTTTCTTTTAGCTATTATTTATGATGGTCCATCCTTTCTAGACTTGCGGTTGCCCAGGACTAGTTGCCACCCCAAAACCTGTGGTCGCCTAGATCCGCGAGCACCTTTGGATCCCGCAGTTGCACCCCTCCCATGGTCACCTCCATACCCGCGATTGCCCATTTCACAAGTGCCAAACCCGCACACACCCCAGGGTGACCTCGGGTACTTAAGTGGTCGCCCAAACTCACGGTCGCCATTCTTGATCTTGCGCATTGGCTTTCATCCACCTTGAAGTGGCTGAATGCATGCTCGTGGGCCAAGTTGACTTTAGAAGGGGAATTTTTTGCCCATTTTTCTTGCCAAGTTCAAGTCAAGAACGCCTCATTTTTTAAAAGAGGAACATGTCTACTTCAAAGGAAGGAAGTAGTACGGGTCGGATATCGGCTTGGGACAAGGACCTTCACAATCCTACAATGTTTCTTATAGATATAACTACAAAGGAAGTAAGTAGGGGTGCACGACCATCTAAGACAAAGAAGTCTAAGACAACACACAATAAGGACCCTACCTATCCTCTAGCACGATATACGACCTATGCACATGAGGCTTGTCTACAATGGTATGAGGAAAAAAATGTACAATATTTGGAGAGGAAATACTTGAGAAATAAAGAAGCAGGCATCCAATCTTTGAAGGATGAGTTGGAGGACTTTATTACAAGGAAATGCAAGGAATCTTCGGACTATGTAGATGTGGATGAAGTGTATTTCAACCAATGGCAAACGTGGATTGGCAATTGCCTACAAACTAGTATATTCAACACCAAGAAGTTGATGCTTGAGTTGCGACCTATAGTGCCCTGATTTGGAGAAACGGATAGGGCCCAAGAGTTTCGTTAGAAGATGGATTGGTGGCAAATTGCAGCAAAAAGATTATCAAGGTCTGAAGCTAGGGATATGGGGTGGCAAACAAATGCATTAAAGGTTGCATTTATGAGAGATAGTGGTTCATATATCATGTGGGTCTACTTAGAGGCCAAGGTGGTCCCACTTACTAGATTTGACCGTCAAGGAGGATATGCAAAGGTGTGCAAGGTATACATTGAAGGGATGTCCACAATCCCAACACATGTACATTTTGCAGGGAAATTGTCAAAGCAAAGGAACAAATGCGATACGAGGGTGGAGCAATTAATGGATGTTAAGTCTCTATCTCCTTGGGGTGCCCAAAGTGCCTTAGTGAGCAAGGGGGACCTTGGAGGTGACTTCCCAAGCCTTGCAATATGCTAAGAAGGGAGAAATGAGAGACTCCCAAGCAAACAGGGCGTAATAGCGCCTTGGTTACAAATGGTATAGTGGCATGTCATACATTCTTGCAAAGCTCTTGAGAAGACGCTTCTAACCGTCCAAATAACACATGATTTTAACTAGTAGGCTAGAAGTTATGTCCGTACAAAGTTGGGAGTGTCCTGGTGATGTTGGGCCACTTAAAGCCTAGGTGGGAGGGGTTCTTAAGGAATCACTCAACCAAGTATGGCATGTAGCGTATCATTGGAAAGATACAAAGACAAAAAACCCTATAATGCCAAGCATTATGAGGTTCTAAGCTATGAGCCAAAAGTTATGGCCAAGAGAAGGGCCGTGGTAAAGGCGTGACGCCACTAATAGTGAACCTGAATCTTTGGAGGGTCATAATTTTGTGAGAATTTGTCCAAATGGGACAAGTGAAAAGTCCATAGACATTTACTTGTCGCGTAGATATCCAAAATGGGCTCACATGTGGGATTTGAAGCCTTGACAACAAAGTTACGTTGTTTGGAAGTTAAGAAGTCTAGATGGAGTGTGAACTTGGGGATTTCGGTTGGAAATGGGTGGTCTTCCAAAACCCAAGGGGGTTTGGAAAGTCCCTTTGATCCACAAGGGGGGGTCTACCAAAGACTACAGAGAGTACTATAGGAAGGGTTGGTCTCCCTCCTCCCTCCTTCTTGGAGCCTTGGTGAGTCCCGGTGACTCACGGTTGATGATGTAACTTCACCACCAGCTTCAAAGCTCCTTGGGACACTTGTGTGTGTGTCTCGGGGAACTGGTTGGTTGGAGTCCCACTCTTTGCTAGGCCTTTGGTCATGTGTCCCGAGTGGTGAGTCTCGATCAGTGTTGGTGTGAGAGTAGCAAATGCACAACAGGCCTAGTATGAAGTGGGGTGACAACCAAGGGCGGTTAGGACCGTGGTGAATAGTGCCGCCATGAGACCTAGCATAGTAAGATGGAAGTTCCACCCTATGTCACCAAGTGCCACGAGTGGGGTACATGCTAGAAGTTCCAGGCACTAGGACTTAGCAATGGGAGTTGGAAATGGGAACTAATGTTGTGAGTGCGTGACATGTGCAGTGCTAGTTAGTTGGGCCTAAGTGATACTAGTATTGGAGTGCGGTGAGCCCTAAAAGCTGTGAAGGGCTCTTGAAGTCTAGTTGGAACTGTAAGGTGTTACTAGGGCCGCGACAATGCACGGGTGTTGCACAATGACTTGTCACCTGTAAACATATTGTTGCATTATCCCCCCTTCTCAAACGAAGAGATTAAGATTGGGATTTGTGATTGGGGAATTGCAAGTCGTATTCAAGAAGGAGCTCCCTCACATTTTGGATATGAAAAACAGGAAAAACTTGATAGTGAGAGGATGGGCCGTTGGTGGGCAGCTCCAGAGTTGTTCTATTTGTTTGGGCCAAAGGGTTCAGATACGAGTCTAGATATGATGAAAGTGACCTACAAATATTCAGTGAAGTCCGACTCTTATTCGATTGGAAAGTTGACCCAATGTATGAACATAGAACACATGGTTGAATACAACAAGGACTTATTTAGAAATCATGAGTCATCAAGGTACTTTGCCATGAAGTTACGTGAACTAAGTGATCTTGATGTTAACAGAATACCAACATGTGCACAAGTGGTGGACCTCCTCATGGGTAAACCATGGTTCATGAAACCACCCAAATTCGTCTTTCGGGACTCTATCCTCTCATAGGATTTGATGTAATATTTTTTTAGTGGGAATAGTAACGTTGGCCACCTTTTGTGCATCCCATTTTGGAAAAGCAACGCAAGTGTATAAACTATTTTTAATGTGAAGTGCATGTTTGGACCTGAAATATTGAGTATTGTACATATACATCACCTACTTGCATGCATTTGGGTTTGAATATGAATTCTTTGTATGGTTCATTGTAGTTTGAGCATGAAATGAATGGGATTGATATGATTCATAAGTAAGATATAAATAAGCTATGGAGAACTCTAGTCCTTATTCAATCGATATGCCCAAATTAGATTGAGATAATCTGTTGACTATGCTTCTACCAGAAATATCTAAACACTACCGTTTGTATTTCATAGTGTGAGTACTAATTTTCCCGAAAAAGGCTTAAAGACACCCTAAATCCTAGGATTTGGCAGTATACAAACTTGAGAAGATGGGTTTAAAATGTTAAGAATTAAATGTTAGGAATTTTGACCATAAAGATTGGAAAATATTATCCTTGGACTTGATCGAAGTCATTGTTCTAGCCAAGCCAAAAAAAATGCACCTAGACTTAAAATCATGACATATGTTTTAATTTATTTTGGAAACGGTGTTGCTTCTTTAGACTCATTCATCAAGATAAATTAGCTACATACCTACAAAAATATAGATAATTTGGAATTGTACAACATGTAGGAAAAAATAGTAGGTACTAAAAAGTACATAATGACTTAAAAAAAGAATTCTAAAAAATATACTTGTGGAATTGGAAAATGTCAATCCCAATGGCTATTTTGTTGAGATACAAAATGGACATCCCATGATTTAATTATTTTCTAAGAAGATAGAAAATTTAGAAAATCCCTATTTGTTTGCAAACTAAAAGTCCACATAACTTTGATTTTATGAATGAATATAGAATACTTAAGAGCTTTCTACAGTAAATAGTGAAATTAGGTTGCCCACACTATATAAATACTTAATATTAGATTACAAGAATGCTTTACTTTTGAATTAGGTGTTGTTGTAATTGGAACTCATGAACCTTCATGTGTACAAATGGAAATATATGTAGAAATTTTTGTTCACTTTGATGGCTTCTAAAGTACCTTTTGGGGGTAAGGCAATCTAATTTCACTATTCGGTGAAGGTATGTGCCGTCGCGGTTGGGGGTTTGGGACCCGCAGTCGCCCTAGACCCACATGCGCTCCTCCAATTGGGGTTCCCCTCACCTGTGGTCGCCCTAGGCTTGCAGTCGCCATCACCTGCGATTGTTGGTGGTGGTCTTGGACCCGCGGTTTCCTTCATGACGTGCACGCGCCCCATCCAGAGTCGCACTCACCTTGAGGCAACTATGGGTACAAAATCAAATCCTAAACCTATAGTGTCCCGTCTTTCCCTTCTACGCCTGGTCTTTTATCCACCTTGAAGTGGCTAATTGCAAGCTCAGGAGGGGAGGTGGGTGTTGTGAGGAGGATATTCTATCTCTCCTCATGTCACTTTCATCTATGTGTTCCATTGATTGTAAATCATGCCGAATTGTTTGAAACTTGATTGTGATTGTAAATGTTGATGTATATTTAAATGTGAATTACCATGAGGTAATAGATTTAAGTTTGTACAACAAGGTTTTAGGCTTGTTGTATTTGGCATAGTATCCGAGTACAATTGATCTTATAGATTGAGCACTATGGAGAATGAGCCCCCACCATTGACGCTTGCCACAATCAAATGCCTTACAAAACAAGAGATGAAGCACATCCACGACAAGGATCAAAAACAGTGCGATAAAATTCACAAGAAGGGTGTGCCTGGCCATTTTGATCCATCCAAAGATTAAGGCATTTAAAGGTTGGAGAAATGAACCTAAGCCTTGGAATTACAAAACAGTTTGCAAATACGTGGATTGGTGCCACATCAACAAGTTATTTCCCTTGTGTTAGTACAAAGAACATCTGAAGCAAAACAAAGTAAATCTTGCATACTCCAAAAACGAGGGCTTCATACTTAGATGTTGTGAGGTGTGGAAGCACTTGTATTTGGAGGACTCAACTGATCGAAACGAAAATTTCTATTTCTTTCTTGTGAGAATGGTGTATGCTGAATATGTGTTGAAGAAGGAGGTGGATTGGTCAACATTGAAGGAGGTCCCTATTGTGATCATTTGAGAGACTGCAAAATTTTTACCACCAAATGAACTTGTGGATGTAAAGAAGATGTTATCCAAGGTGAAGCGTGGGAAGTCATTTGTTCGTGATGAAAGCATGGTTTGGTCATGGACTTCTAGCTCTGATCAACACACCCATGAATACGATGGATATTCTTTCCACAGCAATGATAAGGAGGTTGCCATACAAGAATCTAGATTGGCTATGGATGTGGGAGTCCACCAAAGTGGACAATCAACCCAAGAACCCATCATAGTACAAGACACGGATGAAGAAGGCATGGATGATGGGGTGGCTAGGAAAGTGGACCCCGTTTGGCAAGAGGGTGACGGGAGTGGCGGAGGAAGTGATTCAGAACATGAAGAGGCAATGTTGCTTGCCAAAATAGAAAGTGCAAAATTAGCATTACGTGTGTGGCGACGTGAAACTGTCAATTTTTTTGGTTTACATAGTAAAACTAATTGGAAACTAAAGATAGGTATTCAGATTTAGCTAAGGAACCATTTAGAGCTAGAATAAAGAAGGAAAATGAGATAGTGAAGGCATTTGCTCAATCCGATCCTGAGGAATGAATGGATAGGAGCGGATGTCTGACTGGATAGGTGATGGACCGGATACCATATAGGAACCGGATCTGAAATAGGTCATGATGAGGTGGAAGGGAGTCCAACAACTATATAAGGGCTGGGTTGCCCAGATCAAACTCTTTTTCATTTTCATTTCCCAGCACTCTCTATGCTCTGAGTTTACAGTCTGCGCCTATCACTTAGCTTTCCGTGTCAATTTTTTGTGTCAGTGTTTGTTGCGAGAGTTGAAGTGTTTTGTATTATAGTTTGGATTGCCGATTGAGATCGGAGAGAGAAAGTGAGGAACGGGACGTGCAACTAGGAGAGAGTGAGGTAGAATCGGAAAGGGTTCCGAGAGTCCTCGTCTATGTCCATGCTGCAACTTAGGAGAAGTAGAGGCGAACAGGCTAGTACGTCCTCAGTGGAGGTAAAGCTTCAGAAGGTAATTCCGGTCATTCCCTCCACTGAACCAACCAAGTCCCAACTCATGGAGGATTTAAGTTCCATGGGTTGCCTAGGGTTTGCAGAGAAACCCTGGGGCTTTTGGGAGGAGTCAATAGTGAGAAAACTCTTGGGCAAGCTGTCCAATGAGTTTGATAATACTCTGAGAGTGGTTCCGCATCTGTGGACGGAGGATGTTTGGAGAGCACTCTATAGTTTCTGGTCAAGAGGGCTAGGAATGGCGAGCCGGAAGGATGAGTTTGTCCGCGGGAAGTTCTAGGGTGTAGTCAACCCAAAGGACGAATATGCGGTAGAGGACTGCATTGATGAGCGACAATGCCGACTGTTGTAGTTCTTAGTTTTAGTCTTGCATCCGGAAAAGTTGACAAGGGTGACAATCTCCCTCACCAACACTATCTTCGTTGCTCTGAGAGGAGACCAGAGAGTTGATTGGGCCTTGATCATTTCCGATCTAGTCGCCTAGCTCGTAGGTAGAGTGAGAAAGAGTAGGGCCACTCCGATGTATCCCTACTATATCCATCTCTACCATTCCCACCAGCTCCTGAGTGCATTAGAGGAGAAGGTGTAGAAGGCTTAGGAAGTTCTCTTGAGATATGGAGAATCGGAAATGGATGATGAGATGGAATTCGGTTCCGAACCTAAGGAAAACAACAAGTTAGAGGAGGAGGAACCGGATATGCGGCTGATCAAGCGATAGAAGACGACCTCTCCCAATAAGCGGGGGACGCCACCCGCTTGTGACACCTCAGCTCCAGAAGAGAAATCGGAAGTTGAGAAGATCGTGTTGGAGGAATTGGATCCCAACAACCCATTCAACCCTCTCGTCAAGATCTTGTGCGACGTGAGAGCAGATTGGGAATTGAAGAGGAGGATCCTACTTGCGATTGGAAAGTTGGTGGGAGTGGCACCAGATAGAGAGCTACCAAAGAATTTGAAGGTAGCCAGTTGCATTTCCGATCCGATTGAGTCCCGGAAACAGGAGGTGGAAATCCAGAGACTGTAGGAGGAATCGGATCGGACAAAGGCGGAACTCCTTGTCCTCAAGGACAACTTTGTAGCCGCTCGATCCATGGCGGAAGAGACTCAGAAGATGGTGGAGCGAGTGAAGGCCACATTCGGGGAAATCAGAATGGCTGCCGCCAAGGCGAAGTTGTTTGACGAGAAGGTACATAATGAGAAGAAACCATCCGGGTCTTGAATGGTGAGGATTCTCACAGACTTTGCCGAGCAGGTAGAAGCGGCAATGAAGGAGGCATGGAAGGCAGCGGACCGGATGGAGGAGAGTACCTGGATAATGTTGGGAGCAACTTGTTCTCGCGGGATTCGACTCTCGGATATTTCTCTTCTGGATTCATTCCCGGACGTTACAGTAGGAGAGGGGAAGGATGTGACCCCCAAGTCCAAGAGATCGGAGGTTAGGGCGACTCAGGCCAATACACCAGGAACCGCCATCGACTTGGACTCAACCCCAGGATCCACAGAAGGCGAACAGGTTCCAAATCCTTAGGACGGGGAACAGAATCGAAACTTGAACGAGATTTTCGAGCAGATGGAGTCGGGAGCGGATAGTGCCACCATCGGATCTCAGGTGGGCACTTAGCGTGTAAATAGTAGGTAGGTTAGGAATAGAAGCGGATCCTGTTCCGATCCAGTTAGGAGTAGGTAGGAAGCGAAAAGTCCAACCTAAGTCGCCATGGAACTTTTGCAAGCATTTTCACCCACTTGTACTTTTTGACTTGTATTTAAGTCAGGTCTGCGAAGGGTATTGAGAGTCTTCTTTTTGCAAATACCTTGTACCTTTGTATGCGCTCTTGTTTTATGTGTATCTCCCAAGCTTGGCAGGTTTGCATGATGTGGAGTTAGTAAGGTGTAGGGCAGATTTGTGACCTGATCTCTTCCTTTGGTGCGATAGTTTCCGATCTTTAGTGTATGAGCAGGTTTTAGAAGTGTTGGGAGTGGACTTCAGTGCCTCAATAGATCTAGAGTTGTGAGTTCCGGGTGAGATAGCCGCTATTAGGCTAGGCGGATAGGGAGGGTATCTTTAGTCGCACTAGAACTCCTGGATGGGAAATCCGGTTCAGTGTTCGATCTTTTGAGAGGTCTCACCACCTTAGTTGGTAAATGGAATAATTCTAGTGAATATTGGAACAGATGAGTACACTTGTAACCACCTAGCTTCACATGGGCAGGATCTGGCATCAAGGTCGTTGTAGTAAGAACGAATCATACGGGGGATTTTTGTGTGACCTGCAAATCGGATTGCTATTTGGGCTGTTGTGAGGGATTAAACCGGATCTAGATTAGCTTAGGAGAAGAAGAGGTAGATCAAGTGGTCCTTCAGCCACTATTATCCGAGGAAGGAGTAGTGGGCCTACCACTCACAAAATCAAGTGGCGCCCCCTCTGATGATCCAACAAAGGCAAAATTAAATCGGAATAGGAAATAGGAGAAATACAGGCAACCCAGAACGGATTTGTCTAGAGGAGTATTAGGACCGGAAGGGATAAAAGTCCTAGAATAGGGGTAATTGTGCAAACTGGGTAGTTCTAGGAATAGGACGGAAGTAATCCGGTCTAAGATCATCTGGTGGTTGGTTGTTTCCGGTTATAGATCTAGGACCGGAAAGGAAGATTTAGAGGATAGAAAGGCTTACTCGCTTAAGTAAAGTAAATACTTCATAGAATCTCGTGGGTTCGATCTTTAGAGTCACTTAGTTATGTTCTAGAGTGATTTTTGTGAGCATAATAGGGAATTTACTTGCTCTGTGTTGCGACAACGTGCAAAGAATGAGCAATTGAAAAATTTGAAGGAGCAAGAAGTGAATCCCACTTCCGTAGAGGTGTTGAAGCAACAGTTGAAGGCCATAACAAATGTCATCCAAGAGAATGACAAGGGCTTCCATTCCTTAAAAAGAAATCGCAATTTTTATTTGAAGGAAATGAAGAGCGAGAAGGTGCATAAAATGGACCATTATTTGATATGGGAATCAAAACTTGAAACCCTTGTCCAAAAATGCTAGTAGGTAGACAATGAAAGGCGAAGCCTAGAACTTCAAATAATGGAGAAGAAGAAAGAATATTACAAGGCCGCCGTCCAACACATTCCAAAAGTAGAGTTTTTGGCTTCTTCCTTGGCATAGGGTAGTGTTGCTGGAGAATCAGCAACGCTTGAGAAGTTGGTGAAGTTCCATGAGCAAAGATTACCATTGATGGTATTGGAGTTAAAAGCTCTGAGGGTGGAAAGTCATTTTTATTTGGAGTGGTATAAGTAGAATAGAGCTAGCATAGGAAAGTCTGATGCAGAATTACAACATATGGGTCTAGAGCCCATTTTGAAGGACTACCTCAACATAGAATAAAATACCTAGGATCACAATGAGGAAAAATACTTTCACCACAATTATTTTGTATGTTGCATATCGTGGTTTTATAAAGAAATGCAATGTTTTGAGATAAAACAATGTATATGGTGTCTTGAAGGAGTGTGTGTACTAGAATAGTTAAATTGGTATGGGCACACTAGTGGCATGCATGGAAGGGAGAAAATGCCACACCATTATTGGATCTTACAACTTTTCTATATGGATGAATATGTCTTTCTCATGTTTTGGGAGAAGGTGATGGTATGATGAATGGAATGGGATTCTTGCACATAATTACAATCGAATAGGAACATGGGATTTATGGGAAGTTCTTGGTTCTTGACTGTAAAAGTCGATATAGTATTTTATGAGAATGTCCTCATGAAATCTACAATACAACTTGTATTTTTGATTTTCATATGAGTAGTAGAGAACTAGAAACCGATTGTGCCCAAAATACCATATTAATTGAGGAAATTTATTGGGCTTATTTGTCTCGGGTGATTTGCTTCATTGTTCCTCCTTGTATATAGGATTTTTTAGAATTCTAGCTTTAGCGTAATTTGAAGAAAATTACAATGGATATTAAGGAATCAGGTAGGTTTTATATGTAAGTTGGCCTACTCATGTGTTTTATGAATTAAAATTTTGACCCCCAAGGACAGGGTGAACCATTTGAAGGTATGGTAATGTGAAGTGAACAAGTCAACATACACGAAAAGGGGCATGTTGTACTTGAATGCCTTTTATTCCTACTTTGGCCAAGTATCTTGAAAGCTTAGAAGAAAAGCTTCCTATAATTAGAACCTCATGATTTTAAAGAATATGAAAGGAAATATCCAATTGGACAATGATGCTTTACTCTAGTGAGTAGTGATCTAGTTTTCTTCTCAATGCAAGTGAAATTAATTTAGAAAGTTAAACTTAAGAAGCTTTGTTGATTTGATTCATACAATCAATTTTCAAAAGAATTGGAAAAGATCATTCTCAAAATGATTTCAGAAATTGGTACTTTGGTAGAGAGGAAAAAAAGGTAGTATTAAATAAAAATCAATGCCATATAGACAGGGTTGACAAAAGTGAGTGTCCCAGGCAAAATCACTTCCAAAAATTGGCCGTCCAACCTCCGCGGACGTTGCGTCCCTGATGGGTAAAAAACACCATCCGCAAATTTACCTTAGGTAAATGTGGTCGGGTGCTCGAGTGGACGGCTAGTGGCTAGTTTTTTAATACAAAGCTTCAACTCCTTTAAGTAAACTTTGTTTCCTTGAATGCTTTTTACAATAACATATGGAGTTATGGACTATCCTTTGTAGTGTACTCAACCAAAGAAATTGTACACTATAATTGCAATTATGAATTATCAAGGGAAAAGATTACAAAAAAAATTCAAAATTCTCTTCACCTTGAAAATTACCAAATCTATGATTCTATGACAATCATGAAGTCAAAATTGTTGCATTCTATATGTATCTTGCAATGTATCATGCTTCATACAAAGAAAGAAGAACACAATCAATTTTGGGGGGACTTCTTCTTGGTTTTGCAATTCCAAAAAATGTAATCATATTTTCAATATCAATAAGCAAACTCCAACTGCAATGGAAGCTTCAAACAATCAATTGCCATTACATGCTCAATGTATCATAAGCACCTAAACACCTAAGCCTACATCTCTTGAATCTCTAAGGCTTGTAATCACTATCTCCTTTTACCTCAACCCTACTACTGTCACATCTAGTTCCCCATCCGTTGTCTTCATCGCTAGATGTCTCTTCCATGTCATTTGATGAAGATTGTACAATTTTCACTCCTTTTTGTACTTGTGTAGATGTGAATGATCTCATTGATCTACTGGTCTTCTTCTCCATTTTGGCTCTTAATATAGCCATACCAATGCTTTCCTTAAGGCTAGGGATTGTTTTCATTTTTCTCTTTAACCCCACTTGATAGATATCAAGTGGGGTTTTACCCACATTCGGTCTCTTGCTTGGAGAAGTAGCAAAGGGTTGCATTATCCTTTTTTTACGAGCTTTAATGGAGTCTTCACCCTTTGATATCTCTACTTTTGGCGCTCCTTGAATAATTAATTGCATTGCATTCAAAGACTGCGATGTGTGGCCTAATGATTTCAAGGAATGGCGTGGTGGATGGCCCGAATGTTGAATAAACATTGAAGCCAATGTCTCATCCTTATCATCATCATCGGTACATGATAAAATGATTCAACTTGGATTGCCTCTGGAACCCATCTCTTTCGTAGGAGACAAATGTCTTTTTCCAAGCCATGATTTCCTTGAACCATCCAATGTCGTGGCATCGCTTCTAAATAGTGCACGTAGAAGAGTGCTACGTGGTGGTTTGGAAGAATCTTCCATGAGGTGCATTTTGCCAACACCATTGTTGACAAAAATTGGGCTACCTAACTCCATCAAACGTGCTTCAACATTGTCTTATACTTTGTGTGGTTTGGCATTTCCAATATTTGCTTCCCCACATTCCTTGCTTGCCAATACCACTATTGACGCAATAATTGCATTAGACACGTTCATTTCAACATTCACCTCACATCCTCCTTTGTCTTCATGTTGGTCATTTCTTTCTACCGCCATCATCGTGGATGGAGCATCAGAAATGGGAATCACTTCATCCTTTTCAAGACTCCCATCATTCGCAACCGTTGTCCTATTGGTCGCCCTTATCTCTACATACGTATCCTCCACGTTTGGTAGAAGATTTTTGCTACTCATGAATCCAGTTCCATCCACAAATTTAGCTATCAAAGGTACATCATCATCAAGCCCGCAATCATCCTCATTTGATCGAAACTCATACATGTCTCCATCCGCGACTCCGAAGTCTTCATTGTTTTGATTAGGAGTCTCAAACATTTCTTCGTCAAAATTGTGCATATCATAATTCACAACATCTCTATCATCAAATACAGATTCATCATCCTCGTCTTCCGAGATAGGCCCTTCCGAATCTTCGAACTCTACATTGTCATGGTACCACTTCTTTTCATCCTTCTCCTTCAATGCAGCTATGACTTTCGAATTGATATATACATACACCAAATTGGCTGCTCTTTATGGGCTCAACTTGTTTCGGGATTTGTTGTGAACAAAAGAGTAGCTACTCCAATTTCGTTCACATGAAGATGATGACACCAATTGGGCCAAAATCCTCTTTGCAATTGGAGCAATGAGCTTGCCACATGCACCTTCAAAATCCCACCAAGTATGTGCTGACAATTTCTGCTTGACCAGATCCAACATGTCATGGAATGGAGGATCTCAGTGTCGAAATGCTACAAACTCCTTCACTACGTTAGGATAAGTTCCCGGTTGACATATTTTCCTAATAACGCACTTGCATGCATCTGTTGCATCTTGATCGTTAGCTAGTTCTTTATCATGAAAAGGTAAGGGTTCAAAAGAGCTCCTGCATAATGTAGATTGGTCTCTACCATTTCCCATCGCTTACCAAACGCCTTTTCGATAGGAATGGCTAAGTCCAAGGACAAACCAAAGGGCTCTTTTCGTAAAGAGAAGACATGCTTCTCTAAATTCTTCATGATGTGCAACACCTTGCCCATGCATGGTGTCTTCGCATCCAAATCACGTAGATCAAACACCACAGGAGCCATCAATTCTCGGAAATTAGTGGCACGGGCCCAAAAATGCTCATCTAAAATTGTCTTCTTCACCTCCCGAGACTCCGTACGAGATTTTGCGTTCTTTGTGTCCCATAACTTGAGCACATATTCTACCCATTGTGAATCCACCACACTTTGTTGCAATCCAACCTTGACCTTCAACAAACGAGAAATCATGAAGAAATTGGAGGCAAATCTTGTTTTCACCGACATCAATAAGCTATTTTTCGTTTCATGCTTTTGAAATATAGCTAGCGGCATATGTCGCAATTTGAAGAACTTCACAACAATTAGGGCCTTTTCCACTAGCTCCTTCAACCATTCTTGCTTCCCCCAATCTTGAAGCAACAAATTCAAGGCGTGCACCACACAACCTTGAAAGAAAATGTGTGGATATTTACTCGACACCATATTCCATGCTGCAAAATTTATAGGAGCATTGTCTGTAGTCACTTGCACAACATTTGTGGGGCCTACTTGTTCTATAAACTTTTCCAAGACAGAGGCCAAAAAAGAAGCATTCTTTTCAATTCCACTTGTATCCATTGATCCCAGAAATTGCTCACCTGCAGAACATACAAGCATGGCATTTATCAATGGTCGATTGGTAACCGAGCTCCATCCATCAATAGACAATGTTGCTCCAAACTTCTGAATGCTATCTTCGATCCGACTATGAAGCTTTGTCTTGATGTCGGTCTTCGCTTGGTCAACCAATTTATGGCGTAAATCATGATACGATGGTGGAGCGTGTAGGGCCCACGGTACTCGGCTGTTTTTTTCACTACTTCTTTAAATGCCGGATTTCGAGCTATGGCAAATAGTATGTTTGCCGCATATAAGAAATTGGCCTACACTGCATTCAAATTGCATTTTCTTGCGAAATCAAAGCCATCCACTAGACTACTCTGTCTTTGAGGTCTACTACCTGATGCCCTTGGAGTGTCACGATCACTAGATGTTTTTGTAGTTCAGTTTACTTCAGATCCTACACCAACAAATTCTTCCGGTGCTGCGCATAAGTCCTCTTGAGTAGAACACGCCATATCCCTCTCATTTGAAAAATCCCTCCTGACCATACGCATGCTACCAACATCTACATTGTCAATGGTTAGTCTCTGCGGAAATGCCCCATTAGATCGAAGAAATAGGATTTGAACATCCAGCGTCAATTGCGAACAAAGACTCACTTTTGTATCACGAACACCTGATGGGCCTTCATATCCTAAATGGCTCAGCATACGGCTTATCTTCTTGGCAAACACCGAGTTGCAAGCCTTGCACTTTACCTTACCGATTGATGGGGTACCATACCAACTAGACCAATCCTTGCTCATAGTGATAAGTTACAAATTTTAATTTCATATATTGGAATCAAATTCAAAATGTGAAGACCGGATGATCAATGTCCAAATATAATAAAAAACCTTGAAAATCAAAGCCCTCCCATCCATTGAACTATACATTACCAAGCAAGGGACACAAAAATTGTAGCTCCTAGCCCTTGGAAATCTTAGTGTTCAGTTTTTCAAGAGTGCTCTCAAATGACTTCTAGACTATAGTTATAGTCTCCAAAATTGGCCCTGACCGACGAAGACCATTTTTGAATCCATAGAACACGCAATTTGACATTGGCTGATTTTGCGGCAGATGGCGAGCTCACTACGGATGGTCAGTTGGACACACGGGGGTCGGGCAGACGGACAATGCGAACATGCGGATGGAGTGACGCGAGGATGGGCGGATGGGCGGACGGGCTGTCGGTCGCATAGGCGGTTGGGTGGATAGGCAGACAGGCGATCAAACAATGTGGACACAAGGAGAGAGAGACATGCGGTCGGGCGGACGGGCCGACCAATCAAGTAGATGGGCGGGGTAGATTGCGTTCAATGCTTCAAGAGAGGTGGGAAAAAATATGGATTTATAGATGGAATTAGGAGATTTCAGAAAATTATGGTTTTGTCAAAGGTTCTTATAATTTAAAATTTCTAGATGAGCAGAAAAAAACCATATTTCACAAAAAGGTGTCCTTCATAAATCATAATAGCATGAATTTAAAAGAAAGCAAAACAAATGATTAATTCAAAGATATATAAATATATATATATATTGATATTTTGATATATTTAGAACTTCAAAACAAATCAAAATTCATCATGAGTACAATGAATAACTAGTAGTACTCAACCTTTATAACATTCAAGCCACACTCGGTATACTTCTATACTATTAAACATAATAAAATAAGGAAAGCCTCTCTTACATATAAGAACCACTACTCTCTCCTAAATCATGAGATGGCCCCTCCTTAGCCAAAAGTCTTACACTCATTCGTTGAGTATTTGGCCCAGGATTATAGACAATACCTCCTCCGGATCTAACCTCCATGTCAACCGCTAAAAACTATTGTTTGGTTTACAGAGAGTGGTCATTGTCATCGTCATCCTCTCTCTTCTGTTTTGAGGTTCGCTTTGGAGACAAATCTACTTCTTCAACCTTCAAGGCCCTCAACGTAGCATCCACTCAATCTACGAACACATTGACCTATTCGCCATCACCTTTGATGGGTAACCCTATTGGTCGAAAACCGGCCAATAGAAACCCCCTCCAGTGAGCTATGATGTCACCTATTCTCTTATCAAATGCCCCAGCTACCTCCACAAATGAATGCCCTGTAATTATTTCTCCATCTATTTCGACAAGAGCACAAGCTTTGGCAACTTCTTCCAACTTTGACAAGAAAAGGGCCCTAATAATCAAAGTGTGATTATAAGCCCCGTATTGTTCATTGAACTCTTCAGCATGCTCCACCTCTACCCAAGTGTTGTTTGGCCCTTTTTGCACTTCTTTGTTAAGAAACCGAAAAAACTTCTTGTGTTGTACACTCCAATGGCCTCTCATATTGCGACAAAACAATTCATGAACCTCGCCATCTTCAATACCTCGGGCCCGCAACTCTACCTCTCTGTTGAGGGTCATTGTGAGTGTTTATTTATCCACCCATAATAAATAACTTGTACAATAGGTTCTTTTTTATCTTAATTTATTTCCTAACGGGTGTCTAAGCATTGTCCATTGAGCCTTCCAAGCAACGGACTCTTTCCTAACATCCTAAGTTCAAAGAAGTCATTGGATAGAAACATATTCATAAAGATTAGTCCTAAACAACATAGGATTTTTCTACTAAAATTGTATTAATTGACCTACTTTGAAAATTAATAAAATTTAGATTATTTAATAACTTACCTCATTTTGGAAGTTATTTGGCACGTTGTTGTATAGATCATTGATTTCTCCTTCATTTGCCATTTTTTGCTTACAGCTTGAAGAGTGGATTTTAATTACAAGTTGGCGGAATATGGCTACCAAATTTTTTTTTTATCCCTTCTCACTATTTAAACTTACTTATTCTATTCTACAAGGTAATTTAAAAGGATATGATTTTTAATAAGATTTCCACTAATTCGAGGCAACTTTCTAATCTATCCTATTTTCTATGATTCTAATTGTTTCTCTAAGATTTCCTTGATTTCTATCTGATTTCTATCTAATTTCTATCTAAACTCAAGCTTTTGTACTCCGTCATTCTATCATTCAACTTTGAGTTTGTGACCTTTAATCTTTTTATGAACTTGCTACAACTTTTAAGAGAGAAAGAGTGGTGAGATTAGTGTTAGTTGCTACTTCTTTCTAAACTATGGTGATTTTTTCTCTCAACTTATTCTTATGGCTCACTATTCTAATTCTATTCTAACTTATTTTTTTTATTTTTATTTTTTTCTTTGTCTTTGTCTTTACACCTCTTATTCTTTCTCTCTTCTATTTTCCCTATGCCTAGTCTACCTTTCTACCCTAGTTCCTAAAAAGAAATTAAAAAAAATGAACCAAAACATCAAATTCTCTTGAAAGGAGAGGGGATTAATTCCTCCCCTGGCCGGAGGCTCTCTGGCTCTGGCTAGGCAGGGGCTCTCAGCACCTCAAGGGTGCCCAATGGCTGGGGCTCCTCCCTGGTAGGCGGGGGATCCCTAGGCGGGGCTCTCAAGCGAGGGCTCCTTGCCCGCCACTTGGCCGGGGGGGCTCCTGCCGCCGCGTGTGGGGCTCCCCTACTTTAGGCGGGTTGGGGCTCTAGCATTGCTGTGGGGCTCTTGGCTGGGGCTTTGGTTTTTTTTTCCTGTTTTTTTTTGTTTTTTTTTGTTTTTGCTCAATTTTGTCAAGGAGAATATCTCTGAACTAATCTCCCTATTTTCTCATGAAACTAGAAAAATTTTGAGAAAGAGAATTTGATGAAATTTTTTTGATACTAACTAGGTGAACTTCCTAATAATCTTGTTTTTAAGGTATTTTTCTATGACTCTAGGGTGCAAAGCTTCGCCGTGGAGAGAAACTTTTGACAATATAATATAGAATTTTCTAAACTTGGTGGTCAAAGCTTCGCCGTATTCCCCCAAAGCCCACTAAATTTCTATCCAATTGTAAAAATCAAAGTCAAAGCTTCGCCGTGTAATGGTAAGCACGGAAAATAACATACAAAGATTTTGACAAAAAAAAATTAAAGGAGGATGAATCAAGATTGTTAATACAAAAATTAGTACAAAAATCATAAACATAACAAGCTAGAGGTTTTCCCTAAGTGGCATCACCAGTCATAAGGAAAGAATCCTCTAGAGTTAGTGCACAATACTCAAGTCCTAAACAAGGACTTGAATGAACAACAAATGTACTAAAGTATGAGTTAATACAACAAAATACTACCAAATTTCTAACAAGACCTTGAAATCTAGTACAAAGACAACAAATAAGATTTGAAGGGACCCCAATGTCCTTCAAGGCTTACAAAATAGAAAAAAAAGAAGCTTGAATTGCTCCAATAACACCACGTTTACAACTTTAGCTCAAAAATGGCCAAAAGTCCACAATTAATGGACTAACATGTTTACAAAGCCAAAATAATAGCTAGAAGGGGTGATTTGAGAGAAGAATGAGTGCCCTTATATACTCTTTCAAGGGCACCCACATCCTCTCATTTCAACATGGTAATCTTATCAATTACGATTTTCATCTTAATTTACCAATTTTGACTTTCTACGTTGGTCCATTTTCTAACTTTTGGAGTTTAACTCCAAATCACAAATGAATTGCGCCATTGGTTTCAAAAGGCCATTTTTAGACTATAGATATCCCGCCCCTCTTTCTAATTGCAAAATCTCAATGAAACCTAACGCCAACTTAACACCAGAAAGGGTTAAAAACCCAACTTTTGGAGTTTGACTTTTTTGAAAAAAGTAACTAGCTTAGGCTCTTAAGCAGGTGTGGGGGAGTAAGAAAAGACCTATCTTTGACCCCATTCTGCTTTTGTATGCTCCCGATCCATTGGTCAACTCCACTGTAATCTTTAAATTTTGTTAATCGTTGAGGAATCTTGCAAGTTCGGGTTCTTCTAACTATTAGAATGTCATGAAACTTGTCGAAGCGTCTTATTAACATAAAAGAAGCTATTTTGATTTTTAGTGAGATTTTACCACCACCTTGAGAAATTTTAGAAATTTCCCATCGTAGATTTGGGTAGTTAATCATTCGGAAAGGCATCTTCGACTATTAGAAAATTCTGAAACTTTTTGAGGAACCTCCCATGGAATCTCACAACACATGTGTAGGCTCATATTTTTACTCTTCACATCAACCTAGGAGGAATAAAATCCACCCCTTTATTTAATTATCGATGGCCAGGGAATCTTCGACACTGGAAGGAATCTTGGCATACCGACTTCGCCGTTGTTTTCTAGGCATGGTTTTAACCCTAAGTCACCTTCCTTGGACCAGAGATTCCTCTAAGGTCCCGTCTTGGTATTTTTAACATCTGCAAATTAATAATTGGGGTTCCTCTATTTCGTTGATGAAATGGAGAAACTGGAACCTATCACCAGGAACTGACCTATGTGCCTCACCAAGGTTCCGTCAACCAATATTATCCAAGCGATGTCCTTTCTATGTGGGATTTTGAGCCTAGTATACTCATAACTCGTAATTACCACAATTCATTAGGTTTTAACCTATTTACAAGTGAAATTTGAATCTAATTAGTAAAAACTCTCAAAATATGACCAAATACTATATTGGCATGTAACACACCTATTTTGGTTTTACAGTCTTTTTTGGATTTTTTATACTATTTTCCACAATTATTTTCACAAAAAAATTAAAAAAAGATAAATGAGTCCCTAGTGATGAAATAGGGGCTCACAGTCATCCACAGGAAAGGATCCACTAGCTCTCCAAACTCCTCATACAATCCATGTCGTCAATCAATTGAATCCCACGTGAGAGGTTGCCACTAATGCAAGAAATTTTGGAATTGGTATAGCCCTTGATGAAGAGGAAGGGTCCATCGGTTGTATTTATGGCCAAGGGGCATATCTTCCAAGATCCCAAGCATTTCATAGAACCGAGGACTTAGAGGAGAATAACACTCGGCACAAGCTGAACGAATGAGTGATGCTTTTACAATGCATGTCATTTAAAAAGTGTGGTGACATTGGCCCATGGTCAGAGCTCCTTCAAGGCCAAAAGGACCTTGGCAAAGGCTACAATAATTGTTCAAGATTCCTGGGGCTGGATCGCAAGCATGCACTATTGTTTTCTCTTTCTCCTTGACGTGCTCTGAAAACGTGTTGTAAGGGACCCACCCTTCCTCTACTTCCAAAGCCCAATTGATGTGTGGAACACTGTCTTTCTTTGCATGGTTCAACTGCTCAAACATGTCATCCATGTCCCCCCAACATGTAATTTCGATGGAACCCCTTGGATGTTCATCAAATACTTTCTTGACCAAACCAAAGAGGTCTCTAAGGTATTGCATTCTTCATCCGACTTCATTGCAAATTTCATAAGCCCTTTCATTGCTCGTGATACTACAGAGGGTTTGTCTTGGAGTTTCTGTACCCATGCCAACCATCGAGACTCTAATCCGCTCTTCGGCATGCATTCCTCCATGCCCATGATTTTTTGAAATTGGTCCAACTCCACCTCAACAAAGATTTTCTCTTGAATTGCTTCATCTAATTTCAACTATAGCTCTTCCACCTCACTACCTTTCGTTTACATCAAAGTATCCTGCAATGTACAGGAAACATTAGGAATGATGGTCTGTATTGCCTCTTGACATTTCTTATCATTCCCAACCTCATCCACATTCAAGATGATGGACATCTCCACTACTTTTGCCTTCTCAAAAGGAAGAGAGAGTTGATCGCTCTTTTGACTTTCTTCCACAAATAGAATGTTCACGGAGTCCATGGTAGGCCTACCCCTCTTCAACTCTTGTACTTCGAGCTCCAATTCTTTGATGCACTTTCTTTCAATGACCTTGTTACAATGTTCATGCTGTATGTTTTTCTGCGACAACTGCAGCTTCATTTCCAAGTCCTCACACTTCATCTTTAGTTGATGAATGTCTTTCTCTAAGGCCATCAAAATTTTTAAGTTCATCACACCACCTTCAAGAATTGGTGCCACTTTCTTGATGAAATTGCAAAAAGCCAAGGCACCAATCAACAATTCAGGTGCCATTCTAGAAAATTCCTCTGCCATGTCCCTAACCCGAGGAGTAATTCCAGCTACCATTTCAGCTAAAGATCTCAATCTATATGCGGTTAGCGAAATAGTACCCTAGCCACCTTTTCCTACAAGCTGACTAGAGCTACCTGCCTCATTTTCAGGATTAGAATCAAGATGTTGTTCTGCTAGTACTCGCCAATGACTACACCATTCTAACAACTTTTCCAATTGATTGGTGGTGGATATGGAACAAAGAATCTCCAATTGCGCCGAGCTTAAAGTTGCGAAATGTGGATGCCCTCCAATTCTTGCGCTTAATATTTGTCTTGGGCTCAACCTTCGACTCAGGCTTACGTTTTGACGCGGACTCAACATTCAAATTGGGCTCAATGTTTGGCTTCGCCTTGGCATCGTTGGTAGCTAAGAAATCGGAGTTGCATATTCCGTTAAGCTCTATAGAGCTTTACTGTCTATGTAACCCTGAATTCTAGCATTGGTCCTTGCAAGTTGTTCCTCACTGACCTCTCCATATAGTGAAAAAGGTGACCTACGTTCTTCCACCAGTGTTTCCTTGTTTGTAGCCATATCTAGACCGCCCAAGGTTGTTTCATTCGTTGTAGTTTCCTTGCTTGGAGCCATGCTTTGTTCTCCCAATGTTATCATATTCGGTGTAGATGTGAAGCTCGTTGGAGGAGTTACAAAAACCTCTCCGTCTACACCTGCTGAGGAGACATTGCTCACTTCCATGCAAGGTTGTGCGGGCCTTAATTGTATTGCATCACCTAAAACCTTGGAGACCTTTGTTGTACACGTTGTAGTATTTTTTAATACTTTTGGGGTCTTCGTTGGTTCACTTGGTTCGGCCTGAGGATCGTACAGATCGGGAATGTCTTTTTGATTGGATTGTAGTAAAACTGGAGAATCCACCTTGGATGGATAAGTGCTCCAATCTACCTTGTGATTTAAAATGAGTTCTGCATACTTCTTGCATGTTTTGAAGGTCCAATATTCCACTTCCTCCTCCTCCCAACCACTCTATTCTTTGATGTTCGGGTCATCTAAAATCTCATAGTGAAGTCCATGAGGGACCCCCTTCGCTTTAGTCCCTTTTTTTTTTTCACCTCTTGAAGTCCTCCCGTCGTTGGTAGAAACACCTTGATCAGTCATGATGGATGATTTGAATTTTTGAGGCCTTCGAAAAATAGTACCACGACACGTGAGTACCGTGAGGTATGTGTAAATAAGTGACTATGTAAATTAGCAATAGTAATAAAAGCTCAAGGACCCCCACTCTCCACCCTATAGGAGCAACTAACGTTCAAAGCAACAGTAGCTCATCCAACCTGGCATCGGAGGAGAGTAGAAGTAAGAGCAAATGAGAAGCCCGTCTGCCAACATACCCATCCGCCACCAAACCTAAAAAATGTCCGCCGCAGATGCAGGCCAATCTCTTCGGTGGCAGACGGGCAACTATCCATCCGCTCCGGACCACGACTAGACCTCCAATCCATTAATCCCAACCATGGGCTGCTCGTCGACCATCCCATCTGCTCAGGCCATCCACTTAGGCTATCCGCCGTCGCTGACCGATGAGACACAACACTATTCACCTCGTTGGCGGCCCCACCTAACATGACTCTACTAACAGTCCTAGAGCAATGAATTCTGAAAAGGATAGATTCATGTACAAAAAAAATCTCTTGAATGCTAGAAGTATCCAATGTAGTATTAATGTAAGAAAAGGTAATTCCAAATATTCCTTCCCACATTTAAACATGCTCTCCAAATCCTATACCCTAAACCCTAACCCTACAAAAAAAAACTGAATTGTACAACCCTCAATTGTACATACTGAATTTATAATATTGCATGAATTTTCAAAATTATTGATGCGATGTGTGGCATATGCTTTACCTATGATTCCTTTGGAGTTTAGAATGTAATCATGACAATATAATGCAGATGTAGACCTTTCTTACTTTGTCATGTACTCATGTTAGTATGTTACTCATGTAGGTTTCAATTTTTCTTAAGATTTAGCACCTCAATTATCACTTTATCATGAGCCATTAAATAAATGTGAAACATTCAATTATAACTTGGAGTGTGTCTTCAATTTTTGTTGTCAAATGTATTCATAGTTCAGAACACCAATATGAATATACTAAAAGAAATTATATTATCTCATTATTCTATTACAACATTTATCGAATGTATAGGATGGTGCTAAAAATGATTCAAGCATTTTAATGTAATGTGAAATGTTGTAGACAAGATTAAAGTAAGCATTTATACAACAAAATGAAATGAAAATTCATATCATACACACTTTGACACTTATACCTATGTATACTTGTGTGCATCCTAAATTGTAAACTGATCATAAATTGATCACAACCCCAAAATATTAGAGCTTAGGTAATGTACAATGTGATTGACCTTCAAATATTATGAGTCTTCAATTACAAAAAATTAGAAATGGTCATACTTCAATGATTACAAGTGTGTTTCATCTCAAAACATTTTTGCAAATGATTATATAGAAAGGTTCATAATATCATAACTTTTAAATTATAAATTTACAATATTGATTGAATTGCTTATGTAGTTGTGTAGGCCTAGGATTTTGTAAAATCTTGAACCCCTAAAGCCTTCATGCTTTTTTTCCCATCAAATATCACTCCAAACTGCCATTTCGAATGCAAAGAGAAAAAAATCTTTAAAATTGATTTTTGGACATATTTAACTATAGGAATTTATACTAGACTAGTATAAAAGTTAATTGAGTTATCTTGTCATCTTGAAAACTTTGAGTACATACATTGCATGGTATTTGCATTTAAAGTAAGCCCAAGAAATCTTTTCTTCCATCTTGCTATACTAGATTGTTGGGCTTCTCATTTTCTTCACTTTAGATTTTTGGTACTAATGAATTTTATTTTAGAATATCTTGTGCTGAAAAATTTAACTCTTAAGTGAAGAATCTTGAACCAAAAATTTAGAAATAAATCATTTAATTGAGATCACATATCACAAGAGTCCTGTATAAGAGTGTAGGGCCTTTGGTACTTTAGGGATTAATTATTTTCCTTGAAAGACATGAAGAACAATAATAAATTGAACCTTGAAGGCTTTTGTTACAATCTTAACATCAAATTTCTTTTGCTATTAGTCAAAAAGTATTGCTGACATCACAAACTTGTACAAAAGCACCAATGTAAAACAAAATTTCTTTACACACTAATTTGAATTCTTTATTTACAAATCAAATGATTTTCCAAACAAGAGACTTTGGGATGTCACTTTTGATAGTTGTATCAATTTAAGACCTCATGACATAACATATTAAAAATAATTTTTGTATTTTTCTAAATTCACCATGTAATGCAAGCTTTGCCTGTTGCCCCATCCATCCTCCCATCTCCACAAAGTTCAAAACACCTCTCCTGCCCAATTCAGAAATTGAAAAACGCCTCCCTCCCTCCCTCTGCCCACCTCTCCCCTCCCACGCTCCTCTCCATCCGCTCGTCCGTCCATCCACCCATCTACCATAAACCAAACACCAACTCCCAAACTAAAAAACGCCTCCCTCCCTCCCGCCTGCCCACGCTCCTCTCTCCGTCTGCCCATCCGCCCGACTGCCTATGCGCCCGTCTGCCTAACAAGCAATTCAGAAATTGAAGAACACCTCCCACCCGCAGTCCTGCCCACCTCTCCCCTCCCACACTCCTCTCCGTCCACCCGACCGCCCGTCCACTATAAACCAAACACCAACTCCCAAATTGAAAAACGCTTCCTTCCCTCCCTCAGTCCCACCCTCCCTCCTTCCCTCCCTCTCTCCTGCCCACCTCTCCCTCCCACGCTCCTCTCCATTCGCCCATCCGCCGTGGAGCAATGCCAATTCGGAAACTAAAATACACCTTCCCTCCCACGCTCCTCTCCATCTGCCAGTTCGCGCGTCCGCAATCGCCATTCGCATGTCTGGAATTTCTCTGCATTATCTGTCCGCGTCCGCGCTGCTCTATCTGTTGCTTATTTGTGACCGTGCGTTCCATCGGACGGTAGTTTCAAACTGCCCGATCTGCTCATCTGCCTTCGTGCTGTCCGATGCGGACGACAATGTCCGCATACCCTAAAGCGTCGACCACATAAATGGCAGTGTGGACAGCTCATTTCTTCACAATCGATTCCCTTTCGGAGCGGGTAATCCAGTGCCTTTGGGAATCTACGCGCTCCTTCCATCTTGATGCGTGAACGATTGTAATCATATGAATTCTTTTTAATCACATTAGTTTAAGTTATTAGGGGTCTGCCCCAACTTATAAGTCTTTAATTTTATGGACTTCATTTGAGTGTTCTTAATTATTTGAACCGTGTTCGAGTTGATTGGGTTGTCAGAAACTTAGGGTGTTCAATTTTATAGTTTATTTGGTTGTCAGTTATAGTAGGTGCAATTTGTTTTAATCCAAATTCTTTTTTTTCATTTTGTACATTTAGCCAAAGCGGGAGGAAATTGCATTTAAACTTTGTAATCCTTTCAGTTCATTATTAATTGAGGTTTGGAGGTTATCATGTCGCGCGGAAGTGGTGGAGGAAGTAAGAAGGGGAAATCACAAGAGATCCAATGGAAAGATTGGGCAGGCGTAACTTGCGTTGCAGAGCATGGATGGGAAGAGGAGCCCAAGAAAATATGGGATTGCAAAACATGCAAGAAGTATGTAAAAATGACGCACCTCTCCAAACTATGGTCACATGATCGCGCAGAGGTGCAAGTTCGTTGTTAGGAGGGACAAATGTCCACATGTAAGAGCAAACACTTTGTTTGCCGATACGAGAAGATAACATCTGCATCAAGTTTACCAAGCTCCAAACCAAACGTCATGAACTATTCGAACATGGCTATGATTTGGGAGGAGATAGTACTCCATAAGGAAATAGATTGGCGCACAGTTGCAGGGTGCAATGTCAAGAATTTAACTCATGAGGAAGCCATAATTCCTACTAACTGGGTTGGACCAAGCGATTGCATGCCGGAGTGGTCCAATCGAGGCTATGGAGGACTTCCTTCAGTCGTCTTGAAAGATACTAAAGATGATTGGCCAGATGAAGATGAGGTTGATGATGATTCAACACCCGTGACATTTGGTGAGAGATACGAACATCGAGAAGATCGGGAAGACATTGAGTACCAACAACAAATACAGGAGGCCATGCGCCGAAGCGTGGAAGATCGGGGTCGGCAACATGATGGGTCCTACTACCGTGACTATAATGCACGTGGATCACGAGATGGGACAGGTGGTTTAGATTATGGTAACGCCCCTCGAGTTGGCTCTTAAAGTATAGGAGGAAGCCATGGAACGACACACTATGGTGGTTCTAGCCAAGGAGGCTCTCAATACTACTCTAGATTGACTGCACATGGTTCATATGGGCATCAGGGAGGCCCTTATTATGGCGGATCAAGTGAAAGAGGGTCCTGGGAGAGTGCTCCAATTCCTCCTCCAACCTTTGGAGGTCCTTCTTTTGGAAATGAATATGGACAAGGAGGTGCATCAAGTGGATATGGTTACAACTATGGGGGTGGACCATATATTGGGGTACATCCTTCAGGCCCAAATGACAACAAGGATTCCAATTCGGATTCAGATTCAGAGTAAAATAGAGTATGGTATTCTAGTCATCTTATGTTTGTTTTATTGTATGGTTCACTCATTGTAATGTACATAGACAGTAGAGTGTGGCAAATATAGCACAATGCTCTCGACGAGTTGTAATCACCTTTTTGTGATTTTGATACAAATACATTGTATTTTTCTATTTTAATAAAGCGATATTTATGTCACGTAATTTGTAGGATTTAATACCATTGATGTATGACTATGGGTTAATGGGTATTTGTGAAAATGAAAAATGTATTGGACCACTTTCTATAATTTTATCATTTCAATCATTCAATGTGAATAGGTGAATTGCAAATGCAAAGGATGTCCCAAATATACAACAGAGGTTTGTAGAATAGTGAGAACCACCATTTTAGTTCCATTTGCTATCAAAAATTGAATTGTAAACCCTAGAAGTCTGAAGGCTTTTTTCCATCCAAGACCATTTAGTGATTTAGAATTGCCATTTCAATTACAAAAAAACTAGAAAATGTAGGAATAATGTTTTTGGCATGTTAGATTGTACGATTTTGTACTATAGCAATTTATGAATGTATAGAAGCAATTTCAAAAACTTAACCCACATAGATTGTAAGATATTTGCATTCAAGGTGACCGAAAAAAATTATTTACAATTTGCTTGACTAGATTTTTGGCTTCTAATTATTGAAACAATAAATATTTCCTCTTGTGAGTACGATTTATAATTTTGTATGTTGAAGAATTTAGATGGGAGCATGAGAATGTAGGAAGAAAAATTCAACCAAAAGATGTTTAGTTTTTATTCATAAGAGAATTGATAAGTTGAGTATATTCAAGATAGATACTAAAACATTAATAATTTTAAGATAAGAATATGTAAACATGAGAATCTCAACGGTGAGAGTATTTCAACAAGCAAACCTCATCGACTATCCCTCTATAATTTTTTTTCATTTCCATGATAGTTGATTTACTTGATTCTTACTTTCATTTGAAATTCAAATGTTGAATATGATACCTATGTTTGGCTTAGAGATGTTCAAGAGAAATTAAAATCTCCGATTGTGTGGACGGTCATCCGTCTACCTCGTTTTGTTCGTCTGCCGTTGCCGGACGAGCTAACGCATCCGCGCCATCCACACCATCCAATCTTTCGAATAGTCTACTATTCGTCCGATTGGACGAGCTAGCGGCGTCCACACCAAGCCAGTTGTTGGATTTGGCGGATGTTGATCGTGGTCCTGATTGGATGACTGCAACAAGGCAAACGGACTACCATTCGCATGATCGGACGGCCACGACGAGGCGGACGGAAGGCTATCCGTGTAATTGGATGGCTGCAACGAGGCGGACGAATTGTTGTCTGCATGATCGGATGGTTGTGACGAGGCGGATGAACTGTTGTCTGCATGATTGGACGATTGCGACGAGGTGGACAAAATGAAGTTTGGACGATCAGACGATTGCGACAAGGCGGACGGAAGGCCATCCACTTGATTGGACAACTGCGACGAGGCAGATGGAATGAAGTCTGGACGATCGGACGGCCATGAGGAGGCGGATAGGGATGAGTTGTCCACCCCCTATAAGAGGGATGGACGACCCATCCGCAATCACTTTTGCCTTGCCCCTTGTGTTTTGCAAGTGTGGAGTGGAGAGCTTGGTGGTTTATCCTCCATTGGCTCCTCTCTTTGGGAAGGTGGAAGTCTTATTTGGGGGCCCCATTATTGCTATTTTTTGTAGCGAATTTCTAAGATTTAATTAAAAAATTTTGGTATTAAAAATTTATCACGATGCTAAGATCGAAGAAGGCGGTGAAGGGAAAACAAGTGGTACAAGAAAAGGTGGCAGCTAAAGAAATTCCATCCGATGCATGCAAAGCATTCATGACTGAATGCATTGCAAAATTCTATGAATCGGAAACCACTATGTCTCTTGACACAAAATATGTAAGATATAGAGAGGAGTGTCCATCCAAACTCAAGGCAGACATGACACAGAGAATGTTGGATGCCTTGAATGTTCCGCAATGGCAACATGAGACGAAGAGGAGGGGGTTCAACAAATGTTTGGAGAACAAGGTGCATGATGCATTGTGGAAAGTTGATGTCGTTCTCGGAAAATACGGGAAACAACACCATGCAAATGATGAAGCCTTTGAGCAAGTCATTCTTAAAGCTCAATTATTTATTGGGCGTTGCGCCCCATATGGGAAGAGGCGTAATAGACGAGGGTCATTGGGTTGGTGGACTAGCGATGAGGGTCTTGCTGAATTGGATATGGGTAGACGTCATCTTATAGCGCTTCTGGACACCGCACGGTTGATTCCCCAAGATGGCTTAATCATGAAGGGAGGATATGCAACGATTTGGAGGGTGAGAATTGAAGGATGTCTAGGGATAGCTCCATCTTAGGAGTTTGCAGCAAAGATATTCAACCACCACGGTACGTAGCCTCAGCTTGCAAAGTTGAAATATCAAAATGAATCAATGGCAATGAGGATTCCACATTCAAGAGTTATACGATTTGTTGCAATTCATGCAAGAATAAATGAAGGGTACTCGTATTGGTGGAATGGCGGAACATTTCGGCAAATGTTGAATCTAGATAACAATTATCCAAACAACATATATATTCGGTTATAGTATTCGAAACCAACAGAGTTCGATGTGACTAAAGCTTTTCATCTCACTCGATTTCGGAAGAAGCGCACCGAGCTTGCTTGGGCATTGGTGCATATCATGAATGCGAGACATGTGTCTAGACATCTACACAATGATATTTCTCCAGACAACATCATGTTTCATTTTCCTGATGATGAATCACATGTTTACATTAGCATTTGCGATTGGGGCATGACTACTGTAGCTATTGAACCAATGAAATCCTTGTATACATTCACATCTACAAGTGAAATGAACGAAGCTTTAACAAGGAGGTGGTGGGTGGATCCAAGCATTGCATATTTGCATAGAAGAGATGCAAATGTGGAAATCATTCCACATTTATCACGTGCATCAGAGGAATATGCAATTGGTAAAATAGCTCAAAGGATCAATAAGCAATGCATGTCAGAGAACTACAGCAGATTGCAACGGGAAACAAATGCAATGGCCATGTTTAGCCACCACCAATTGGGAATTGTGTTTCACCAATACTTGGACCGGCTTTGTCAAAGAGGTGATGGTCATCAAGGTGGTTTGGCCCACATCATCAATCGGTTCACTGGCCAATTCAATTGGCCTATGTCGAATGAACACTTCCGACATTCATATTAGTAATATAGTGCAAAAGTGTACCATATAGAGTTTTATAAATATTTCATAAATGTAGAACTTCAGATTTATGCATGTAGATTACTTAGTATATATGCACCCCTAGAGTATGTCAATATATGTGAAATTAGACATACATTTTGAATTTTCCATGTATTTGAATTGTTTTTGAATGAGTATCAATTTTTGACAAATCAGAAATATCTCTTGCTTGAGTGCAAAGTGCAAGATTTCTTCTTGAATGTAGATGGCTATTTAGTTGACAAGCTTGTATGACAAATTACATGATGTATGATATGTGGGTGCAAAAGTTTTTGAGCCCGTTCAATTTCATTTGGAATAAGTCTTGGAAGAAGACCATTTCATTTATGATATGGAATTACTTGGACCTTCTTAGAAGTTGTGTTCCAACAATTTCATTGATATTTGAATTATCATGACAACCCATTAAAGCAATTGTGGTTTTATTGTTTTAGTGTGTATACTTATAATGAATCAAATATGAAGAGACGTAATTAGTAAATTCATCACAAATTTACAATGAAGGATTTTAAAGTAATTTACAAAAATGATTTGTTTGAAAAAGGAAGTTGTATCTTATTCACCTAAAATCTTTGGAAGCAAACATGAAGCATGTGACTGTATGTCTGTATTTTTGTTGGCATGTAATTTTGAGATTAAATTGTTATATTTTTTTTTAAGAGAATTTTCCAGTAGCAAATGGTTTTATCAATTCAAACAAAATTCTAATGTGATTCATGAAGTGAAATCAAAAAACAAAGAGAGTGATTCAATTTTAGTGTTTTATCAAAAAGGTTTAGGACTTTACGGCACTTGGTCTCTTAGAAGCCTTTGGGTTCAAAATTTAGACCCTCAATTTTTTTTTCATTGCATTGTTTTCATAAAATGAACAAAGGAAAATAGGAAATTAAGCTCTAAATGCATGGGTCACAAAATGTATGTGTGTCCAATATTTTACCAAATCCAAAACCATAATTAATTTGTTATTTTGAGTACCAGTTCTTTGTATATTTATTAAAAAAATCCTTTGAAATTCTATTGCAGCACTTGAAAATGAATTACGAAAATAAATGACTTTTCTCTTTACAAATTTGTAAAGTGCAATGTTCTTTTTGTTCATTGCTAAGGACTCTTAGAAATGAGCATGAATTGTACCAAATTTCAAAAACAAAATTGCATTAGAAATTCTCTTAGAATAAAAAAATAAAGATAGAGACTAAATTCGAGGAGTCTTAAGCAGTTGGACGGGTTGGTGGACGGGGTCGCAGACGGGCGGACAAGATGGCGAACGGGCTGCAGAAACTGCGAATGGCAGTGGGGACGAGGTCGCAGACGGAAAATTACCTGAGGTAAAAACCAAATTTTCCGAATGGCACAAGACATCCGGGGGGGTTGCGGACGTGGCCGCCGAATGTCTGAACGCTGGCGGTTGCGCCAGGACGCCTTGTCAACCTTGCATGGGTGCAAGTCTGGAATACCAAGGAGGGTTCCATGCAAAGATAAGCAACCGCCAGCGGAAAAATCCCCATCCTATTCTCCCCGGAAGGTGTGCTAAACCCTAGGATCAATCTAGTGAACGACTAACAATGCCCCATCGGTTCTGATTTGTGTTGATCTGTCGTTGTAGTAGAGAAGAATCATTATGACTCTGAGTGACTTGCCTTTCGGATTGGCCATCCGGGAAGTTGTGAGAGTGTTTCTTGGTCTAATCTAGTGCAGCATTTCGTCTAAGTCACTAGTAGAAAACAAGCTATAAATGACTTGTCCACAATGATTGTAGTAGTCATTATTGTAGTCATCTAGAACAAAAATGACTGTAAAATGACTACTATAGTCATTGTGGTCAAGTCACTTAGGACACTGTTTTCTACTAGTTAATGTGTTTTGTGTAGTTTAGAGAGAGAAGAAAGTATGAGGAATACGAGTGGTGAGTCCCTACCTTCCTACAAGATTAAAGGCGGACCCTCTAAGGATAAAACAGAAGTACCAAAATCAATGTGTGAGAAGTGACAGATCCGGATTCTAGAAAGGAGTGGATCCGGATTGCATTCCGGAAAGGTAGTAATCTGGAAAAGAGAGAAAAGAGGTGAAGAGAGAGCTTGAGTTGGTAATACGGATAATCTTGGCTTGCAGCAACAATCTAGAATCCCCTAGGACAATATTTCGAGTCATTTTACGACATTCTAGTGTTGTAATGGTACTTACGCTCCACTGCGCGTACGAAACGCTTCTCACCCGTTTGGTTTAGAATATAGTTGGCAAGTTTTGTTAGCTCGTTGTAGCTCAGATTCCCCAAGAATTTGAAGAATTCATGACTGAGCATGCAGTTCTTTGGGTTCCAATCCGCTTTAGCATTAAATAACTTATCGGTGTTAGGATTAAAGAGCTCTCCATGCACTACAGCCGTGATGACGTCCTTCTAGAGATTATAGACATTGTTTGGTGCGGTGATTAGCTTGAGCTCGTTTGTGAGCTTCAACTTTTCCTCTTTGTCCTTGGTCTTCGACAACTTCAAGTTTTTTTTACATCGATCATAGAAAATCGTATGTAAACAACCTTCTCAAATTCCTAAAGAATTCATCCAAGGCACAATGTTAGACTTGTTTGATTTAGCTCGAATCGAGCTAAATCACAGTAGAAACCATAAATAGAAGAGAAGATAAGTTCTATTGACCTCGAATACTTACATTGAATTTATTTCTATTGTGAAAGTTTTCTACCCTCCGTCTCGTATTCGATGTAGTCGCCACGGATGAGACCTCCTTAGGATTTTCGGGCCGACCCATAGCCTCCCATACTAATCGGGCTCCCAAAATGTTTATTGCCTAAGACAGTTGTGTTGCCACAAAGTGATTCATGGGATTATAATAGGCAGATATATTTCGTAATTTCTCATCATTTGCCGAATACATAATAAAATAGTCCCACTTCTGGAAATGCTTCTTCGATTCTTCATTAATACCATTAGCGTTGTCCAATATCCACTTTCTCGCTTCCACGCTATGTTGCCCGTTAATATGTAAAACTAGCCCTCCTCGATGGCCTCCCATGTAATGGGCTTCTCCGCATGACCCATTGGCATAACGCAAAGTGTTTGCTTGTTAGTCTTGTCAGGAATATTTTAAAGCTAGTTGACCATGTCATCAACAATTCGATTTTCTTTTGACTATGTTGAATGTTGACAACGCAACAATAAATTTGGAGATGTCGATCTCTTTCTTCTGACCGACCCAAAACACATATGCGTCTTCGCATGTAGTCCAAAATCTATGGTAAACCTCACTAACCAACTTGAAGTCTAGTTTCTTCTTTGTTTTTCGAGAGTGAGGAACGTTCTGCACTTCGTCCACATAACTTCCCCTAGCTATTTCCAACCCCTCCGTTGATTTTGTTGGCGTAATTTGGTTTGATGTAGAAGTGCCAGACTTTCTCCCTTGCTTCTTAATGGGAGTTTTTACTTGCTTTTAACTAGCTCTTTTCCCTCTACCTGACTCAATTTCAATTATTGAGTTACGTTTGGAGCTTACACTCCCACTAGGGGTACCTATGTTTAACGACACGGAGTGAGCTTTTGTCAACTCGTTCCGCAACTCCAGCTTTCTTTTTAGTGTGCTCAAATCACTAAACATGAAACAAAGCTTAGCAACAAGGCGCCTCCAATTAATTGGTGTGCCATCCTTATTATGCCACTCATTGTTGTTTAGTTTCTTCTCGAGCTCCTTCACCTCATCCATGAAAATAGAAGTCTCAAGACTTCTGAGGAAAGGAGTCAAACTGAAGGGAATGAGAACAAAGTCCAAGACGACCGTAAAGTGATATTGTTGCTCTCTTGGAATCTCCAGAATGGTTGTCATGCACTTGATGTTTATAAACGGATGAGCGTCCACTTTGATGTCCTTAACTTTCTCTTCGAAGGAAAGTTGAATATCGACTGTGGAGTTCTTGAACTTATACAAGAATGACATGTCATTAACGAAGGGGATGATCTAGAAACTCCAGATCTCAACTTTTTGTGGGTCTTTGAACTCCTAGAACTCTCCGTCACTGAACATCATGTCTTTTGCATTGTTATCTACTCGGTTTTGGACCTTGCACCTTTGGAAGTATTGCTCTAGGCTTGCAACTTGTTCTTCCATCCTACAAGAGAAAATCCAATTAAACGATGTGTATATTTAGCTCGATTCGAGCTAATTAGACATGTGATAAGTCATTTAAAGTATAAATATACTAACATTTTTATTGCTCTATTATTGTAGCTGGGGAAACTTTATATGGTCTACCATTCATTATTGAAATCAATTACTCTTTAGAGAAATGTCATTCGGCATGAGTCGAGCTCATATGACGTGATTGAGGTTGTAAGTGAAACAATGATGCTTGGGCTTCATAGACTTTGTTGAAGGATTTACTAGATGCATTTCAAGACATTTGTCCATCGATTTATAAGACTTATGATGTCTGTTTAGCTTGACTCGAGCTAAATCGACCGAGGCTAAAGTTCAGGGTTTTCCTATAAATTATATTTGAGGACCTCTGCATAGTTTTTCCTATATGATATATTTTTCATGTTTCTTAAATTTGTATCTACTTCTTTGCAGTGTACCGAAACATTGTTTTGTTCTCAAATCCATGTAGTTCAGGTCAAACTAAGTTAAAATGTCTAAAATTTTATTATTGTTTTCTTATATGAGCTAAGGTGTGTGCTCAGAATTTTCTCGTTCGATTATTCTCTAAACTTCAACTTGACTCGAGCTGAAATGTAGGTCATTGTTTTGTTTTCTGTCAATTATTATTGGAGAGAACGGGAAAGGCAAGATAATGTTGAATTAAATGGCGAGTATTCATTTACCTATGCAGTTTAGCTCAACTTGAGCTAAACTGCATGGTAGTATATTATTCTTGTATATGTTTAACCTTATTAGCTCACCTTCATGGATCTATAGGGTTTGAGGGTTTAGGGTTTTGGGTTTGAGGGTATAGGGTTTAAGGGTTTAGGGTTCCTGTATCCACAAAAGCCTACTCGAGTTACAGTTATGGTAGCAAACACCATTTTTGGTGCCATGGAGGGTAGACTAGTCAATTGGGGCAAAGTGATTGGAGCAATAGTCTCCAAGCTTGCCACCAATGTCGGAAAGGCAAAGACCAACCCAATTGGTCCTTACCCATTCCACCTCTACCATCATGCGAAACTTTTGAGTGACGCAGAATTGGTAGAGTATAATACCAGATCCACCATCCTGCAGTACGGCCTCACAGAGGATGTAGAGGCGGAGTAGCCACCAATTAAGGAGGAAGAGGATCCAGAAGAGGAGGAGCAACTCTTGGATTGAAGGCGGAGGAAATCCACCAATTCGGCTTCATGGGGAAAGCTTCCGATTTAAAAGAAGATTCTGGCAAAAGAAGAAGGAGGCATATCTGAATTCTTCAAAACCGGGTTCAATTGGGTACTACAAGCTCAAGAGTACCACGAGAACCTGGTGGATCTGCTTAGGAGGATCAGCAAGGGGTTGAGGACAGAGTCGAAAGACATACTTGACACTTTGAAGAAACTTCCGAATCCGGAAGCACTGGAGAGGAAGGAGAAGTAGATTGAAGGCCTAGAAAAGGAGAAGATGGGCCTTCAAGCTAGGTTGAGCTAGACTCAAGCTGAGCCCCAACTTCACGAGGGAAGCTCCTGGCTCAAGAGAAGGTTTTGGAGGAACCGGAAGAAGACATATCCGGGTTCTTCAAAACCGGATTCAACTAGGTCCTGTAGGCGCAAGAGTACCATGAGAACTTAGTAGATCCGCTCAAGAGGATCAGTAAGGAATTGAAGACGGAATTGGAGGACATACTGAATGCCTTGAAGAAACTTCGCAATCCGGAAGAGCTGGGGAGGAAGGACAAACAGATAGAGGGTTTGGAGAAAGAGAAGACAGACCGCCAAGCCAAGCTAAGTTGGGCGCAAGGAGAGTTGGGCGCAACAAAGTAGAGGGAGAAGGAAGCTTTGCAACTGGTCAAGAACCTATCCGGCTTGGTGGATAGACCTATAGATCTTTTCGTGAAGGCCACTCTCGTCCAAAACCAGCTTGCAGAGGAAGGACATCTCACCGGATCCAAGGTGATCTAGATTCTGGTGGACTTCTTATCAAGGATGGATTCCACACTAAAGGAGATGCCCCAGCTGCTAGGACGGATTGATCCAGACCATGTCATGGATTTTTCCAACTTTCCGAAAATCCATTTCGACACAGAGACCCTAGTGAAGTTGACATCATCAATGCCACTGCCAGCTAGACCGGAATTCCCTAAGGAGACTCTTAGGCATTCAGACGAGCCCTTGTCAACTCAACTAGAGAAGACCATTTGAGGGACCATAACGATAATGCAAGAGCCAACCAAGCTGCCGGATGCAGCACACAAGTTAGCATCGCCGGAAGTTATGATCTCGCCACCGGTTCTGACATTTCATCTTTCGGAGAAGAAGACACTTCAGACACCCTAGCCGTTTACATGAAGTGACCTAGCAGACCGGATTGGCGGATTGATGAATCCGGCCCGAACTCATCCGGAAAGTTTCGAGCATATGCTGCAATCTCAACCGAGAAAGGAGAGGATCCCCATCATCTTGGATGACACCTCTCCAGGTGAAGAAGACGAGAGGAGGGTCACTCAAATTGAGAAATTTGAGGATGAGGAGTACTAATCTGGATTAGAGGAAGATGAAGAGGAGGAGGAGAGTGTTGAGGAAAACTCACCTCCGGAAATCTAGAAGATCTAGACTTGGGTAGCATTGAGGATGACTTTGGTGAAGGCAACTTCGAAAGTGACTCTAAGGTTGTCCATCCGGGTATCAGCAAGCCAAGGTGGGAATAACCAAAAGAAGGCGCAAAAGGAGAAGTAGTTAGAATTTAGTTAGGATTTGAATTTTGAATCTGATCTGGGTTTCCAAGCATAGGCCCGGGTTCCGGATTTATAGGATTTGACTTTTCCAGATTTTTCGGGAAGTCTATGAGTGGTCACCTAGATTTCCGGGTAGCTTTTTGGCCTTTTTTGGTTGTAGTTGTTTTGGGTTTTTAAAGTGGGGCAGGTTTGCTACCCTCTCATTCCATCCTAGCATTATAGTTTGTATCTTGTCATCGTTTCTTTAATCTGAGCTACCAAGTGGACATTGAGGGATTGATGTGTCATATATCTAGCTTTCCTATGTTTTCATGTGAGTGTGTTGTAGTGTAAGAGAGAGGAGGAGGAAAGGAGGAATATGGATTTGAAGGTACTTGGATTTGATTTGTGAGGAACGTTTGTGACATAGTCTAGACTAGTGATTTTGGTCTTGAGTATGTGCCTTTAAAACACTGGAACGGGAATCCGATTAGGACTGGTGTGGGTGCAAGTCCGGAATATGAGGAGGGTTCCATACGGAGATAAACAACCACCAACAGAAAAATCTCCATACCACTTATCGGAAGGTCAGCCAAATCCTAGGATCAGTCTAGCAAACAACTAACAATCCCCATATTAGTTCCAATTTCTGTTGGTCTATCGTTTTAGTGGAAAAGTCTAGAAGCAACTTTGTGTAACCTGCCTTCCGGATTGGCCATCTGGGAAGTTGTGAGAGTGTTTCTTGGTTGAAGCTAGTATAACATTTCGTCTAAGCATATTTTGTATAGTTTAGAGAGAGAAGAGAGTGCGAGGAATACGAGTGGTGAGTCCCTATCCCTCTATACAATTAAAGGCGGACCCTCTGAGGGTAAAACAGAGGTACCAAAAACGAGTGTGTGTAAGAAGTGAAGGATCCAGATTCCGGAAGGGAGTGGATCTGGATTGGATTCCAAAAAGGTAGATTCCGGAAAAGAGAGAAAAGAGGTGAAGAAAGAGCTTAAGTTGGTAGAACAGATAATCTCGGCTTGCAGCAATAGTCTAGAATCCCCTGGGACAATATTTTGAGTCATTTTATGATGTTTTGGTGTTGTAATAGTACTTACGCTCCACTACGCGTACAACAGAGGATTGATGTTAGTAGATACAAAGCTACAGAAACAAAGTGTTTTCACTAGTTTGGAAAAGCCTTTCGACCTTCCAGTTTAAGCTCGGTAGATGGCAATGGCCTTTGCGGATTTTGGTTGCTCTAAACCAAATGCCGTAAAGACACTTATACTGTGAATATCTTATAGTTTATAGATGGATTTGCGTCAGAGGATGGAGAGTCTTCCAATTCGTCCAAGACTTCCAATTCCATGACCGAATTTAGAGAGACTTAGACTCACGAGATTGACACATCTCATGAGTTATGCTATTGTGTGTTAATTTCTATTATGATTGGATTTGTGTGTTGTATGGCTATACCAGGGTCTTGCGTTATTCTAAATTGCCATTTTTATTAAATGACTTAGTTTCATCTTTTTTGACAATATTTTGTTGTATCCTAATCCTACAATAAAAAAATTTGTGTGCTTCAAATTTTGAACAAAAAACTCTACATTCTATGAGATTTTTGCTTTTTGTGTCTACGGCATAGGTCCCTTCCTCCTTTTTTCTTGAACAAAAATTTCCCACTTACAGGCTCACGGCTCACAAGCTCACAAGCTTACATGCTAGCAACCCTATTTTAGTCCTCTCCACTTTTCTAATTCCTATGAAAATTTTAAATATGTTAATTAAAATATAAACATGTGCCACCCCAAATTAATTTGTTCATTAATTCTATAGTAGATACATCATACAAAAGAGAATAATTTATTTTAATAGGTATCAAACAAAGTCATGCCTTCATCCCAAAGAATGGCCTATAGGGGCAAAATATAAAAGACCCATCTTAGATTGCCTACCTTTTCCTTAGGCTCCCCTCCCCCAAAAATGAAAATAAACTACCAAAGAAATATGTCTACAAAATATGACTGACTCAAAAATATGACTGCAAAATATGACTAACAAATATGACTTAGTACTCTCCAAATATATTCCCTGCCCAAAAGAAAAAAAAGTGACTATCATAGAAATATGACTATAAAATATGGCTGAAGCAAAAATATGACTAATAAATATCATGATGTGGCCCCAAACATGTTCCTTATGAAGCCATATGAAGTATTTTGGCATTCCCAACGAATATATACTATACACCCGTGAAGTACAAGGCCAAAATATGACTAGCAGTCCTATTTGTAGTCATATTTTTCTTCAAAGAGTTGGCCTCCAAAAATATGACTACAAGTAGTCACTAGTCATCCTTAATCATATTTTTTTGGTCATAAAACACCCGTTTTGTTGTAGTGCAAACATTGAAGTATCAATCTAGGAGGTCTTCAAACCTTATTAGAAATTGTGCTAGTGTAATACAACTTTGCTCAAGAATCAAATTGTCATCATTTAAAAATAATCCCAAAATAATGAATGTATCAATTTTTGGGGGTCCTTTAGCTTTCCACTCAACCACAATCGGATCCAACTAGTGTTGGGTAAGAAGTTGAAGCCCCCCCCCCAATTGGTATCTTCACATATAAATACCTAATATTGTTATACATTTTATTTGTATTGGATCTAATGGAAGAAAATATTATCCGTAGTGCGTTGGACTTAGAATGATAATCTACTACTACCATGCAGACTTAATATCAGAAAATCTAAAAAGTGTCAAACCAAGAAAACCAGACTTAGGTATTTTTTCAAAAGCAATGTCATGCCTTAGTATCATGAACCTTAATGATTCAAAACACAATGTATGATGACAAAAACAATGACACATGCACTAAGCCACTAATATATTAGGCCTCTAATATATAACTTCATGAAAAAAACAATTTAAAATTGTGAATGTACCAATTTGTGGGGGTCTTTCAACATTCCACCCAAGCTTAGTCGAATCTAACTAGGTTTGGGCAAGATGCTAAACGACCCTCACAAATCAAAAACTTCACACACTTATACTTGGAATTGGTCTACATCGTCTATGCAATAAATTTGCATGAAAATGAAAATCTATGATTAAGAATCTACAAGAATGAGATGCATGTTGGATGTAAGTATGAGAGGAAGAATTTACGACCAAGAATCTCAAACTAGTCGAATGCACACTACATTTGAGAATATGAGGAAGAATCTACAATTAGGAATTTTGAATCAATGGAATGCTCACTAGATCTTAGTATATGAAGAAGGATCTACAATCCCAAATGTGCTGGATTTGTGGGTGGGAGGAAGAGAAACTATTGTCCCAAATGTTTATAGGCTCTAACTATCATAGGGGAAGAATCTACCATGTGAATTCCTGCTAGACCTAGGGATTAGAGAATGCAAATCTATAAAGTAGGAACACCTAAAACAGACACTTGTTTGAGATGACGTGATTTTGAGGGTCTATGTTAAAAAAAAAATTGTTTATAGGGTAGAAAATGGTTTAGGAAACCAACAAAATTAGTTTCGTATTTTTCCAAGCTTGTATAAATATTCTACGAATTTTTGAAGACAACTTCATAGATGTATCTACTTTGGACACTAGACTAACACCAAAGCAGGCACGGAAACATCCAAAAGGGACACACTCTAAACTTGAATCAAGTGATGGTGATTGGCTACTTCTTGAAAGAGTGACAACTTCTTGCAATGACACTAGCGTGCGAGCTTGGAGCAGTGAGTTTGCGAGCTACAAGCATAGACTTTGTGAGCGGTGAGCCCCCAAACCATAGTTTTTTGAAAATTTGTCTCCAAAAATTTTTGTTTGCATATTTGTTGGAAAAAATTGAAGAAATATTACTATTTATAGTAAATTTTGTGACCTATGACTGTGTCCCCTATGACCGTGGACTATCATAAAGTTTTATACTTTATTGTCCTTGATTTTTTTGGCTATGCATTTAGACTCTCAAAATTTTGTGCAAACTTTCAACAATGCTTTTATTATCCATAGTAGAGAACATGCCAACCACTTCATGTATAGTAGACTCATGTCCCTTTTGCAATAGCACATTGTAACTTTTTGATTGATTTAAAGGAACACAGAGAACCATGTCTTCTAAGTATCCCACATGGATTGGAATTTCCAACATGTACTAGTATAAAATGACACTTGAAAGATGTTTCCTACACTAATGGGTTAGAGTGAGATGTCTACTAGAAATCATTGTGGTTTAAATCTCAATCTCATTTGTAAGTGTGTTGCGTAAGATAATTTCAAATTGGAAGAATTAATTTTGTGTTCCATGTAATTTAATGCCCCATGTAAACATGTTTCTTGAATTTGTAGAGAATTATAGAAATAAGTGAGCTATGAAAGATAGAAGATGTCCTCAAAAGAATAAAAAAACAAGCCATGGAAGTGAGGACTTAAATGAATAAAAATAGTGCAAATAAAATTGGAAGAACAAGAATAAAAAATAGAGAGAAAGGATAAAATGGGAAGTAAAGGATATAAGTGATTAGGGTATGAAAAGAAAATGGAAGAACATATCGAAGGGAAATGAAAAGAATACAAATAGAAGTGCAAGGGATATTAAAAAAGATGTGACTGAAACAGAAAAGAAGAGAAAAAAGATTGTCAAGGAAGGTAAAAAAAAAAAGACAAGGAAAAAAAAAGAGAAGGGAGTCAAAGGAATGAAGAAGAAAATGAAGTAGGTTGTAAAAATTGAGAATGAATGGAATTAAATAGGATTTTATATTCATATGTGTAGTATTGAATTAGGATTATAGTTTACGATTATTCACAGGAACTTGCTTTACAAAACTTTACTAATAACAGTAACAAGACATATTCCAATACTTAGGAAATGCATAGACATTTTCAATTCCATGTGCTATAAATCATTTGAAATGTAACATATGGAAATGAATACAATACGAATGAAGTATTCTTGAAAAGGCATCCATGCCTATTTGGGAACTGTAATAATTCCTGCTTGAAGTAGAAGTACCTTCAACTCATTGAAGCTATAACTAGGTGCATGAATGAATTTGTCTTTGTTGACATCCATCTTGCAGAAGTACCTATACAAGTAGTACAAATGCTTGCAATTCACATACTGCTATCAACCTCCAATAGCAGTAACAACCATATTCATAAAGTCAGGGCATGTGCACGTAGGAAACATACCGATTGTAATTCGATAGATGTTTTTATTATTTGTTGCCCCTGTCTCTAGCGAGACTACTGCACCTAGGCCTGGTTGGGGAAGTAAGGTTACTCCCAAAATTTTCCCTCTAATGTTTCCAGTACTCTCCTACTTGTTTCGTTGCTCTGTAGTTGGTGCGTTAGCAATCCTTTGAATACTTCGATTGTTCCTAACTGTTGGATACATATCCGGATTCTTTGGTGGTGCTTGGTCAAATACAACAGTCTCGAAAATCTTGGACATATTGAAAAGTCAACATGGCAATAACGTAGGGTGCTGTTGGAGTTGAAATCCTGCATGTTGCAAGAGTAGAATTTCCTCCTGATTTCAGTTTGTCCATGATAGAATAGGCCAAACCTCTGGCACCTCTGGCCAATTGATTATCCACTTTCTTTTTGAGCCCTTCACACAACGTTCAATGTCATCCCAACAAAACTAAAAGTCAACCACCACTTCTCATTTGCTACCATAATCTACTTTTCTACCTCGATATGTTGGGGCAGGGGTTCCTTTCTTTCCCTTAGCAATTTTGGCAGAGCACTTGATATTCAACCCCTTTTGTTGAGCATGACATTTTGCATTTGATTTGTGGTTGATCCTCGCAATATGCCACTTTGATGTGTCACAATCATTTTCACATGCAGTAGTGACATGTGGAAAAATATTTGACTCAGTCTCTTTATCTTTTGCTTCCAAGATCTCAATAGAAGTTGTTGAGGACCTTGTACGCACATGCGGTTGAGAGAAATTCACTTTGTCTGGTCTATGTGAGTCTCCAGCATCTCCAATTGGTACATCCAACTTCCTCTTTGAATGTGCTTCCAAAAATCTCTTCACCTTCCAAATGTGGTACTCGATTTCCAAGCCCTTTTGCTCCAGGTAAAGTGTTGAGTGCTTCTGCCATTTTCTTTGGATCTCTATTTTGAGTTGCAGCCCTCAACTTCAATTTTCCCTTGGATGGACCAGAGCCACATGCATGACCTCTAAGGTATGCTTGATAATTTGTCATTTGCATCCAAGCACGAATACTATCATCACAAGTGGCATCAAAAAAGTTGTTTCCCCTTTTTCCAGACATTTGGAGCCACTTGTTATAAACTATTTCAGATAAATTGCACGATGGCAACTCCAGCATCTCCTCCAAATTCAACTTCTGAAAATGAATGCAAGTTCAAGGAAGAATTAACAACGATGCTAGCATGCGAGCTTGGAGCGGCGAGCCTGTGAGCTGCGAGTGTGGAGCTTGTGAGCATGGAGCCTTGAAAACATTATTTTCTAAAAAAACTCACCCAAATTTTTTTTATCCTCCAAAAAATCGAAAAATTTACTATTTATAGAAGAAATAGAATTTTTTTGTTATTTATAGTAAATTTAGTGACCTATGACCGTTTCCCCTATAACCGTGGATTGGGATATGAGTCATTTTCTATTGTCTTAAAATTGTTAATTACTAGTTCACTATGGGAAAAGACTTTCAAACTTTATTGAAAAGTTTGAGCACTTGGTTCATTGACTACAACAGAAAATATGGTAGACATTGTGAGTATGCTAGACAAATGTCATTTGGGAGTAACTTTGTTGCGGTGTCTCAACTACCTAGATTGAATACATAGAACATATACTTGTGAATTTCCCATTCCAATTGGGATTTCCAACATACACTATGATAGGTGGACATGTATAGGATAAGTTGCCAACCTAAAGGGTAGGGTGACATGATGACCACAAGCCATTGTGGATTTGTGGTAGACATCTCACCATAATCTTGAGGTGTTTTATTATATATAATTTTCAAATCTAAAATTGATTTTTTGTCATGATTGTTAATACTGCCAAATGTTGACATCCTAAAATAAATAGTGTAAAATAACCAACTAAAGGGGGAAAGCAACAAACTAGGAAAAGAAGAAAACATTTTGGAAAGAAAAAAAATAGGGAAAGGAAAAAAACCAAGGGGAAAGAAGGGGAAAGAAGAAAAAGGGGGAAACAAAATAAAGTGGGGAAACAAAAAATAATGGGGAAAGAAAAAAATGGGAAATAAAAATGGAAAAAAAAGGAGTTAGGGAAAGAAAAAAAATGGGGATAGAAAAAAAAATGGGAAAGAATAACAAGAAAGAAAGGAGAATGAAAAACCCTAGAAACCAATGGGAAAATGAAGGGGGAAACCATGGAATGGAAAATTCAATGAAGAAGTTTAAAAAATGGAAGAACTTTGGGAAAGAAAAGGAAGAATTTTTGTTCATAAACATATCTACATTATTCAAACAGGGTTTAGGGTTGTACATTATAATCATTTATATGAACTAACTTCAAACAATTGAGTGAGGGTATATGCTTCCATATTTAATGAATGCATTTACTAGATAGTTCTATAAGCTTCAAATCTTTTCAATCATAATATATGCATGTGAATGAATACAATAGGAGCGAAGTACATGGATTACGTGGCTATGCCTATTCTAAAATTGTGATGATTCCTACTCGAACTAAAAGTAGCTTCAACTCGTTGAAGCTATAACTTGGTGCATGAATAAATTTGTCATCATGAATGTCCATCTTGCAAAAGTAGCGGTATAGGTAATACAAGTGTTTGCAATTGACATACTGATGACGACCTCCAATAGCAGAAATAACCATGTTCACGAAGTCCAGACATGTGCACGTGGGGAACATACCCACTGTAATTCGATATACATTTTTGTTATGGTCTGCCACTGTAATTCGATATACATTTTTGTTATGGTCTGCCACTGTAATTCGATATACATTTTTGTTATGGTCTGCCACTGTAATTCGATATACATTTTTGTTATAGTCTGCCCCAGTTTCCAATGATACAATTGCACCTAGCCCAGAAAAAGGAAGCAATGTCACTCCAAGAATTTGTCCTGTAATGTTGCCTGCACTTTCCCACTTGTTTTGTTGTTCTACTGTTGGAGTAGTTGGAATTTGCCGTATAGTCCGGTTGTTCCTCACTAGTGGATATACATCTGGATTTGAGGGTGGTGGTTGATCATAAATAACACTCGTGAAAATCTTAGACATGTTGAAAAGGCGGCGGGGAGACAATGTTGGTCTTTCTTGGAGACAAAAGCCAGCATGTTGTAGGAGCAAGGTCTCTTCTCGATTGAGGTTTGTCCCAGTCAAAACAGGCCATATCTCTGGGACCTTTGGCCAATCTATTACCCACTTACGTTTTATACCCTTTACACATGGTTCAATGTCATCCCCACAGAACCAGAAGTTCGCCAACACTTCTCACTTACTCCCGTAATCTTCTTTTCTACCATGATACGTCGGAGCTGGGGTTCCCTTCTGCCTCCTTGCAATTCTAGCTATGCACTTCATATTTGACCTACGTTGTAGAGCTTGACATTTTGCGTTGGATTTGTGGTTGATCCTTGCAATGTGCCATTTTGATGTATCACAATTGCTTTCATATACAATTGAAACATGCTGATAATTAGTTGACTCAAATTCTTTAACTTTACCTTCCAAAGACTGCGTAGAAGCTCCTATTGACCTTGTTCGAACGCGAGGTTGAGAGAAATTTACTTTGTCTGGTCGGTGGGAGTCTCTTGCGTCTCCAATGGGAACATCCAACTTCCTCTTTGTACTTCCAAAGATTTCTTCTCCTTCCAAATGTGGTACTCGAGTTCCAACCCCCTCAGATCCAGGCAATGTGTTCAATGCTTCAGCCATTTTCTTGGGGTCTCCGCTTCGCTTAGCAGCTCTCAACTTCAACTCCCCCTTTGATGGACAAGATCCAGAAGCATGGCCTCTTAGATATGCACAATAGTTCGTCATTTGCATCCAAGCACGGATACTGTCGTCACAAGTGGCATCAAACAAATTGTTTCCATGGTTTCCCGACATTTGAAGCCACTTGTTGTGGACTGTTTCTGACAAGTTACATGAGGGCATGTCTACCATCTCTTCCAAATTCAACTCCTAGTATTTCAAAAAATAGAATAATATGAGTTAGCTTTTTTAATTGTTTACTCAAAAGGGCAATAGTAATTGTGAATTACAATGACCTAGCTTAGGTTTAGGGTACATTAAATGGAGTATATATAAAGACATTATAGTGTCTAAATATTTTCTTCTCTAAAAATGAGCATTCAATGAAGAGGGAACCTTCTTAGTCACGACATGGAGGCACTTTCTAAAAGCAAGCCTAAAGAGTTTTGATTTTTTTGTGGAAGGGACCAAAACCAAAGTACCAAGAGACACACTTCACACCCCAGTCGGATCCGATTGGGGTATGACTAGTGTCACTTGGTACTCTTCGTTTTGGTACCTCCACAAAATTTTTAGAAATTAGGGTCAACTTATAAATAAACATTCAAATTTCTAAGCTCTAAGAAAAAAATGTCTCATATGTATATACACTACCCTAAACAAAATATTCTTTTAAATAGCAGTATATCCAAAGACCAAAATAACAATAGAATTTAGAATAAAAAATGCTCTTATGATTTGCATGAAGCCTCCCCATTGTCGATACCGGAAATGCTAGAATGCCAACCAATGGTCCAAGTGATGAAGTGCTTCTTCACTTGCAGCCCCAGATGAAAAGCACTATGATTGAATTGCGAGGTAACGTGTCTCTGCCTCTTCCCTAGTCTTCGAATCTTTATATTGTTTGCATAGTAAATTATGTTGCTGCTGGAATGCCTCCTTGATATGCTTCTGCGTGTGTAGGTGAAGAGAAGTAGTCCAATGCAACAAGCAAGTTCTCTCACGATTTTCCATTTTGTCATTGGCTGAACCATTGCCATAAACTATACGAACAGCATTCCAATTGGCCATGGCGCTATCTGCCATAAATCCCTTGAAATTCGGGTGGTCAATTCCATGTCGTGTCATAACGACATTCAAGCACCTCCAAAATTGCACCTGAATCTTTGTATCCTCAGATTGCATATCGCATGTTGAAATGGTCATGACCTTCTTGTATGCCAAATCATACACGTGGCAAGCCATGGTGGTCCACTCCTTCACACGCTTCACGTGGTCGAACATCAACCATGCATTTTGGAGATCACCTCCGAGTTGCATACGCCTCACCAGGTCCACACCACTTCCAGGTCCTTCCGTGAGCATCTTGAAAATGTATACCTTCTCTTTTCCTTGGCCAGGAAAGACACTATCATGTATGAATTCAAACTTGGACTCCTTCTTTATGGTCATAATGTTGTCAATGACACCTCCTCGATTGTTTGAGCGAAATGAAGAAATGACATTCCGTATGTTTGGACTACTCAAATACTGGAATCGATCCATGACCTCTTCCATTTCATCCCCCTTCAGCATCTCCTTTTCTCCTTCTCCATTGTGAAATAGATAGTTTGTTAAGAATTCTTTACTAGCAGAGAGAGCAATGGCGGAGTTGGTGGCTGTTGGTGTTTTGGTCAACTGCTCCGCAATGAGCCCACAAATTTCCTCCGTGGAATCTCTATACATGCCCTTTGCAATAGGGTGAGCATGATGCCCAAAGTGAATTGCGGCCCTGCTCATATTGGGATTACCACTATAGCAGTAGTATATCCTAGCATCACAAGTATTCAAGCATGTAGGTGATTTTTTGCAAAGTTTGCAAACTAAAGTAGAGTCTCTAGGAGTACCATCCCGTATTGTAAATGGAAACATTGTATAACCACTCCACTCTGTTTCGTTTTTCTTGGAAGCCCTCTTCAAAAAGTCACACTCCGGATTCTCACAAGAAAGATGCCCAGCACAGTAAGACTTACGAAATTTGAGATTGTCAGAGTTGTGAATGTTTGTTGTCACCAACTTGCACCATGGGTGTCCATCGTACCGTTTGTCTATTCCTTCTAAGTTCTTGGCTGCCAAGGAAGATGAAGAGGAGCGACATGGAGGCAACTTGAAGATGACATCCCCGTTGAATACTGGTGGAAGAAATTGGACATGATGATGCTCCACGTTCTTGAGATCCATTGTTGACAATTCATTCCTCGAGCGATACATATTGGAGAGTCTTCTCAAGCAATCCATTATACTTCCTCGGTCAAGTGGAGTTGGGTGCAATGGAGGTCGTGAGAAAGTAGTTTCAGCATGACTATTAGATGGGGTGTCTGATACAGAGTTTACATGTGCCTTCTCACTCATCACAGGTAGAAATTTGCAAGGTTTCTCTCTAAGTGTGAAGTTAGGGGATTCCTCTTCTGATTCACTAGACAACTCTATGATAGGATCCAATATCTCAACCTTCACTTTCTGAAGAATTTCACTGCTTGGGAGCACTGGTAAAAATTGGCAAGCTAGATTGGGAGAAACCGCTCAGGGCATGTGAGGGCAATGAGGCATGTCTACTGTTGAATTATCTGATTGACAACTTACCACCTCATTGGATAGAACTACCATAGTCAATGGAAGCCTGTAAGCTCTATAATTTCCTATAGGCAAGTACCAACAATGACCTTCTTCTGCGACGGACTTCACAACAAGGATAGACTGATGTAACTGACCAAATTCGGACTTCCTTTCCTCTTCAACATAGATTGACGACTCTAGAAATCGAAATTGTACGTGAAGGAGGTGGCTGAATACTTTAGCATGCCCTCCTTCGTCTACTGGAAACACTAGAGGAACCTCATGACCATCTACTCTAATGGAAGCCATGATTACAACACATACAATGTAGAAAGGCACAATGAAAGAAATGGGTCGTGAGAATGCACTAGCAAATTCTACAACTTCATCAAATACTAGAATGTTTCATTATTGTTGCCGTCAAATATGAAGAAAGCCAATACACTATATGGTATAGATTTGTCATCCATCTTCACTTTTGGCAGCTCTTTTAATATTGGCTTCCACTACTTTCTTTAAGACTATATTGTTGAGAGCCATTTAATCTGATAATGAGACTAGGCGGTTATGTCAGATAATATTTTAGCACGTGTATTATGAAGGTGGCATTGTAGTGTTTAATGCTCTCATCTGGCACTTGCAGTGGTGCTTCTCAAGAACAGTCATTGTCAGACTCACTTTACTTCCACGACGACGCCATTGCGCCACCTACCAAGTTCAAGGAGATTGACGGCGTTTCGGCGCATTAAACAACTTTTTTGAATTCTTATTTTACTCGTACAACGTGACCAATGTTAGAAATCTTCATGATGGAACTATATAAGTGTGTTGAACACTACTTTTCAGTGAGTACATATTGGCCCCTTCTCCATGAATCAATCCTTTCAATGTCTTTTCTCAAGTGCAACACTAGTTGTCTTTAGGAGGAGTGTTCAAGTGTGAGTTCTGTTTCTTTATGTTGTTAGATATCCATAGTTGTAACTTTCGTAATCAGGACTACACTATCAAGAAGAGAAAGCGGCGTCCTTTGTACTTTTCATCTTCTAAAGAACTAAAGAGATCTAGGATGACTCGGGGGAAGAAGTTAATGTCTAAAACAGGTCAAGGGTCTGTCGATGAACTCCGCAAATCTCTGCGCTTTGAAGGTGGAGGTAGCAACGAAGAACACATTGTTCAAGGCCACAATGTTGATGCATTGCTTGAACGGAATGAAGAGACTGCAACTACCCAAGGAGTCACAGCTTTGCACAATGTTTCCAATGTAAGCCACTTTCAATTATTTTGTATTTCATTGATTTCATTCCATCATTTAAGGTATTCGTTTATTGAATTTAGGCTTCAATACTATTGAGTGAGGCTGAATCAATTTAGATCTATATATGCTTGGAGCACACTAAGACATTAAATTTGAAATCAATTAGTGAAGGATCCCGAAGTAGCAAAGGATGTAGATGATGTACTTAACTATCTCCGCTTATAACATGTGGTTTCAGTACCTCATATATTTGTGGGTGATTGCTAAATGGATTTCTTTGTTTGTATTGTATATTACTGCTATAGATTTCATTGAAGTAAATAACTGATGGTTCAGGTCTGCAAATGGCTCATTATAATTACACTAAAGAGCTCATGAGTTTAGAGGGTTTATATTTTGCAGGATGCCTTTATAGTTGAAATTTGTGTTAGGCCAATTGCATTGAGACAAAAGGGTAACCATATTAGTGTAACTCAGATTTGAAAGGTGACTTTATAAAGACCCTAGCAAAAGAATTTGAGCTTCAGCATTCTAAGAGTACTATGGGACCACTATGAGGGAAGGGTCCCAGAAGGTAGTTGGCTTTACCAAATTAGCTAACAGATGAAAGAAGTATCTGAGTGAAGAAATTCTATAGTATCTATTCAAGACTTCCTCAATTGTAGGGGCTTTGCATCTACTATCATAGATGAACAAGATATTCTTAAGGAACTTAGAGTGCTAAGTAATTGCCTTTAGGATACATCACTGTTTCGTTTAATATATATTCTTGAAGGTGGGTAGGTTAATACATCTATAAAATACAATTACAATTGCATTAAGTGACTTATTTTCCTTCACTGTAAAAGGAATACTATACGAATATTCTTGAATATCATATAGAAATGTTTGAATACTATACGGAATATTTGTATCCAAAATACCCTGTAACACCGTCCCTACTTGATGAAGATCATCAGCTGCAAGTAGCACATAATCGCCGATTCTGACTCAACACAGGAAGAAGTATAAACTGTCAAGAAAACGTGCCTGCTGAGTGCCGATAGGACTGTATCAGTAATGGAAGGTCATTCGACAACTGATATTGAATCTCAGTTTCTTGATTAAAAAGCTAGATTATACAGCATGCACATACTAAATCCATCGCTGAAATTAAGAACTCACTATTCATTTGCTTTTCTAAAAACAACTGCAGCTATCTCTCCAAACGTTGTTTTCCAATTAAAATTTGGAATCTTCACTTTCCATGCTCGGAATAGCAATATGCTTCTTTGATGACAGCACCCTACTATTCTAGAATTACGTAAATTTGGGAAAAGATTGTTGAGTTTCGGCGAGAATGTAGATCTCTAGTTCTCCACATGTGGTCGACGTGATCCGATTTTCTTGTGCAAATTTTATTATTTCTCAACAACTGCTTCGGGGTTTGAAATGAGATCGTCCTCATCCCGCATAGCTCTTCTTCTGCTCTGCCTTGTTTAGAGACATCCTTGTGAGGTTATGAATTTTGAATTATTGTGACGGACGTGCAGGACCAAACATTAAGCATGAGGAACTTGCGCAGTCATACCAGGGAAGAAGGGAAAGCGCCGTTGGAGGCAGATCGTGGACAACCAACTCTTCCGCCTTCTGAGAATCAGGTATTGGTCTCCCCAAACAAGTAACTAGATTGTGAAGGTAAATATGCACAGGTACCGGAATTGGGAGTAGTAACAGGTACTTTGGGAAGCCCAGTCGGATCCGACTCTACTTCCCTGTGTATTTGTCACTACTCCCAATTCTGGTACTTGTGCGAGAAAAATCTAGTTTGGCGAGTTCAACCCCTCTTTGAGTATCGGACTGAACCCTGTGTGAGTGTCGAAGTGAACCTTGTGTGAGTGTCGAAGTGAACCCCTGTGAGTATTGTACTGAACATCTGTGTGAGTATCGACGTGAACCCTGTGTGCATATCGAACTCAACCTCTATGAGTACCGAACAAAGCCCTGTGTGAGTATCGAACTCAAACCTGTGTGAGTTTCGAATTGACCCCTTGTGAGTACCGAACACAACTCCTGTGAGTACCGAACACAACCCCTTGTGAGTACCGAACACAACCCCTTGTGAGTACCAAACACAACCCATGTGAGTACCAAACTCAACTTTGTGTGAGTATCGAACAAAATCCCTATGAGTACCCAGTAGAACCCTCTGTGAGTATCGAACTCAACCCTGTATGATTACCGATCAGAACCCCTGTGAGTATCGACTAGAACCCTATATGATTACCGAATAGAACCCCTATGAGGATCGAACAAAACACTGTGTGAGGATCGAACTGAACCCTGTGTGAATTTGAAACTTAACCCTATGCGAATTTGAAACCGAACCCTCTGTGAATTTGAAACTGAACCCCTGTGAATTTGAAACTGAACCCCTGTGAGTATTGAATAGAAACTTGTGTGAATTTGAAACTGAACCCCTGTGAGTATCGAACTGAACCCTTGTGTGCTTATCGACCTGAACCCCTGTGTGAGTGACCAACTTCTCGATTTGTGTTCAACGTTTCCTGAGATCTTGGTCGGTGGTGTGGGATTGAATTACTTTAGAGATTTGTTGTGAGATTTTCCATTAAGACTTTACGTCGATTATATTAAACTAATTATGCTTGAATAACTTTGAAGGAAACTGTCTGCTTGAATTCCTGTGTAGAGGACTAGCTGTTCGAATTCTTTGGAAGGAGAGTCATTGTCAAAATTTATGTGAACTTTGGAGGAGACTGTATTTTTGTTCGAATTCTCTTAAGGAGACTCATTGCTTAAAATTCATTTTAGAGACTAGCCAAATTCAGCTCATGTTTTCATGATTTCAGCTCATGAAGTTCTTTGTCTATATATTTTTTAACTATGTCATGGTGGTACCACTTTTAGGGGTAGAAGCAAGGTCCCTTGGAAGTAGAGTCGGATCCGACTATGCTTCTAGGGGTACCTGGAGCTACCCTTGAAAATGGTACCACCAGGTATTACTAAAACAGTAAAACAATTTTACTTCTAGTCAAGACATAGTGTATTGGCTATTGACCCACCTTCAATTACGAATTAGTAGCACAATAGGTTCTTGAACAAGTCCTCCTAGCTTTTTATCAATTATGAAGGCGACAAAATGTAACTTAAGTAGAATAGTATTAGAAGTTGATTTTGTTGGATTGAAAGTTGATTAAAAGATTTACTGGTACCTCATTGATTTCTTTAGTAGTGTCCCCCAAAGAGAAGAACAAATATCAATTCACATTATAAGGGGTACCACATTGATGAGGAAGCATTAATCTCCATGGAGACTTTAAAATATTTTGATTCTTTTGATGTACCAAAACAAGGGGTAGCACCAGGTACCCTTGGAAGCACAGTCGGATCCGACTGTGCTTCTAGGGATGCTTGGTGCTACCCTTGAAAATGGTACCACCAAGATATTACTCCCAAAATTTTAGTTCTTACAAATAGGCTTGATATGTTTTTTTCAATTTGTTCCTTTTGTTTTTATAAGTTGAAAAGGCCAAGAAATGTAACTCAAAAAAGAGAGGAATTTATGTTTCAAATGTTTTAGAAATTGATTTGGAGATGGACTAGTATTTGATTTTCTTTGTCTTTATTGCCAAAGGTTTTGGTAAATATCTATTGATTTTAATCAAAGAAAAAAAGGTACCACATTGATGGGAAAAAAATAAACTCTTTGGAAGCTTTTAAAAGTTTTGTTTCTTTTGGTGTACCCAAAAGAGGGGTAGCACCAAGTATCCTTGGAAGCATAGTCGGATCCGACTTAGCTTCCAAGGATACTTGGTGCTACCCCTCTTTTGGGTACACCAAAAGAAACAAAAAACATTTTTCCAAATTTAAACTTTCTTTGCCCTCAAGATAATCTAATCTTTTTTCTAATAGTCATCTTTCTCTCGCATAGGGTGAATATTGGTTTTCTTATGATGGTAAAATAAACAAAGTAATTAATCATATGTGACCATGGGGTACCACATTTAGGGGTACCCTATACTTCTAAAGTAGATTAAGAGGAATGAAAGTTATGTAATGAAAGATTGTTGAGGTTCTCCAATAGAAACATCTTAAAGTGATTTTTAGTGTAATCATTTATTGCATTGTGATTTAACAACTCATTCTATTTTGGGATTTAGGGTGTTTGGAGTGGGATGAAGGTGAGTTTCTAGTCTTTGTTAAGTTTTTGGATACATGGACACATGCTAACAATGTGTGGGATAGTTGAAAACACTACAAATTATTGAATGCCTACTTCATCCTAGAGACATTTTTAAGTTGCAAAATACTTAATATTTATTAGATTGTCATATAATCTTACATGGTCAATATATTTCTGACCTTCTTTTCTTTGATATGTAGATGCCAATTCCACTTTGCAATGAAGGTCAAGCAACTTCATCAAGGGCAACAAGCATAGAGGTTGCAATTGTTGAGCCTGGAGGCCACGTTGAGCCCATAACCCCTGCCATTGACCACCTTGGCATCTTCAGTGAGTCTGATGCTGAAGATGGTGGAGAAGAAGACTTGGTAAGTCTTGGAGACATATTGGACGCATGTGACTGGGCTTGTGACTATGTCGAGCAACCCCATGGTAGTCGTTTTAGTGGCAAAGCTATCCGAAAACGCAAACGACAACCAATTTTTTCACCTGAGACTTCTAACCAAGAATACACTTCTAGGAGTGAATCCTCAATCTCCGTTGCTAGTCCAAAGTTTGAGGAGGTGTGCAACTGTGCTTCTAGCGGTATTGTGGGCAAGCAAGAAGTGGTTATTATACACTTGAGCTCTGACTCAAACTGCTCCATTGACATAGATTGATTGAAGTATGGAGTATATATATTATATTACCTTAGATGTGAGATCTACATATCTCATAAACAGCTTTAGTAAGGCTAATCATTCATGATGTAACTCTCAATATTGTTCTATAACTTTGTTTTTGTACCTTAAAGTTTCTCTACTGCATTATTTCTTGTCACTAAGGCTTTGTATTTCAATTTCAATTTCTGATTTTTATCATTGTGGATCTCATATTCTATAGACTTTCATTTCCCAGATGGATGTATCGCCCATGAATGAAACACAGGAGGAGACAATTGTCACGACGTGCAGTTTTAGATTTTTTTGGTTTACTAGGTCAAGCTAACCGGAAAATACATATAGGTATCTGGAATTAGCTAAGGAACCATCTAGATCTGAATAAGAAGCAGAAAATGAGAAAATGAAAAGATTTGCTCAATCCAGATCCCAGGAAGTGGAAGGGTACGAACGGATATCTGACCGGATAGGGATGGACCGGATACCTTAGACGAACCGGATCCGGAATGAGTTAGGATGAGGTGGCAGGGAGTCCAACAACTATAAAAGAACTGGAGCTACCTAGGTCAAACTCTTTCTCATTCTCATTTGCCTAGCGTTGTCTGTGCTCTATGTTTGCCTCTGTGCCTGTCGACTAGTTTTCTGTGATAGCCTTTTGTGCGAGACCTGTGCGATTAGTGTCCGTTGCGAGACTTGTGGTCCTTGAACGTTCGAGCTTTAATTACCGGTTGAGATCGGGGAGCGAAAGTGAGAACGAGACGTTTGGCTAGGAAGGATAGTGAGGGAGTATCGAAAAGGGTCCCAAGCGCACCAATTCGTGTCCATGCCGCAGCTTAGGAGGACTAGAGGCAAACAGGCGAGTTCCAGTGTGCCCCCAGCGGAGGTAAAGCTCCGAAAGGTAGTTCTGGTTGTTCCCTCCACCGAACTAGCCAAGTCCCAACTCATGGAAGATTTAAATTCCATGGGCTGCCTAGGTTTTGTAGATAAACCCTGGGGCTTTAAAGAAGAGTCCATAGTCAAAGAACTCTTGGGCAAGCTATCCAATGAGTTTGACAACACTCCGTGAGCCGTTCCACATCTATGGACGGAAGACATGTGGAGAACAGCCTATAATTTCCGCGCAGGAGGGCTAGGAATGGCAAGCCGGAAGGATGAGTTCTGCCGTGGGAAGTTCGAGGGAGCGGTGAACCCGAAAGACGAATATGCGGTGGATGACTGCATCGATGAGCGGTAGCGCCGGCTGCTGAAGTTCTTAGTTCCGGTCCTTCATCCGGAAAAACCGACGAGGGTGACTATCTCCCTCGCCAACACTATTTTCGACTCTCTGAGAGGAGACCGGGAAGTTGAGTGGGCTCAGATCCTTTCCGAGCTGGTCACCCAACTCGTAGGAAGAGTGGGGAAGAGTAGGGCCACTCCGGTGTGCCCCTATCTCATGCACCTCTACCATTCCCAACATCTCCTGAGTGCACCGGAGGAGAAGAGGTGGAAGGCTCAGGAAACTCTCCTGAAATACGGAAAATCGGAAACGGATGAGGAGATGGAATCCGGTTCCGATCCCAAGGAGAACAGCGAGTCGGAGGAAGAGGAAACGCCAATGCCAGTCATCAAACGGCAGAAGACGACCTCTCCCAACAAGAGGGGGACGCCGCCCGCTCGCGACACCCCGGCCCTAGAGGAGAAGCCAGAGGTCGAGAAGACGGTGTCAGAAGAATTAGATCCCGATGATCCGTTCAGATCGCTCGTAAAGAACTTATGCGATATACGAGCGGATTGGGAGATGAAAAGGAAGATGCTGATAGCAATCGGGAGGATGGTGGAAGCAACACTCGACCGGGAGCTACCGGAAAAGGTGGCGGCCCATATTTCTGATCCGGTTGAGTCCCGAAAGTAGGAGTAGAGATCCGCCGGCTACAAGAGGAGGTGGATCGGATGAAGACGGAGATCCTGGTGCATCAGGAGAACTTCGCCGCCACCAAATCGGTTGCAGAGGATGCTCGGCAGATGATGGAGCAAGTGAAGGCCACGTTCGGGGAGACCAGAACGGCCCTCACCAAGGCCAAATTATTTGACGAGCAGGTGCATGAGGAGAAGAAGCTATCCGGTACCCGGATGGTGCGGATCCTCAACGACTTTGCCGAGCAGGTAGAAGCGGCAATGCAGGAGGCACGGAAGGCAGTGGACCAGATGGAGGAGAGTACCCAGATGCTGTCGGGAGCAACCTGCTCTCGCGGTATCCGACTCTCGGATATCTCCCTCCCGGATTCGTTCCCGAAAGTGACAACTGGAGAGGGGAAGGATACGACCCCGAAGTCCAAGAAAACGACCCAGGCTGGCACGCCTGGGACCGCCATCAACTTGGACTCACCACCCGCGTCCGCAGAAGGCAATCCGGTTCCTCGTCCTCAAGAGATCGAGAGGAGTTGGAACCTCAACGAGGTTTTTGAGCAAATGGACCCGGGAGCGGACAGTGCGACCATCGGATCGCGGATAGGGACTTAGGATGTGCAGAGTAGGTAGAGTAGGAACAAATACGGAACTTGTTCTGGTCCAAGTGGGGAGTAGGTAGGACCAGAAAGTCTAATCGAGATGGTGGCGAAACTTTCGCGAGTTTTCCCGCCCATTTGTAACTTTTTGAAATGTATATAGTCAGCGCCCGCGAGGGACGCTGGGAGTCTTCTTTTTGCAATTTTGTTGTACCTTTGTATGCGCTCTCTCGTTGTGTGTGTCTCCCAAGCTTGGCAGGTTTGCATGATGTGAAGTTAGGAAGGTGCAAGGTAGAGTTGTGGTTAGATTTCTCCCCTTAGTGTGATAGTTTCCGATCCTTAGTGTATGCAGGTTGTGTAAGTGTTGGGAGTGTATTTCAGTGCCTCAGCAAGATCTAGGGTTTTGAAGTTCCGGGTGAGATAGCCGCTATTAGGCTAGGCGGATAGGGAGGGTATCCTTAGTCGCGCTAGAACTCCTGGACGGGTAGTCCGGTCGAGTGTCCGACCTTCTGAGAGGTCTCATCACCATAGATTGGTAAACGGAATGATCCTAGGTACTGTTGGAACGGACGAGTACACTTGTAGCCACCTAGCTTCGCACGGGTAGGAGTTGGCATTGAGGTCGTTGTAGTAAGAACGGATCGTACGGGGGATCTTTGTGTGACCTGCATTCCGGATTGCTGTCCGGATTGTTGTGAGGGATCAAACCGGATCCAAGTTAGTTAGGAAAGGAAGGGAGAGAACAGTGGGTCTTCAACCACTATAATCTGCAGAAGGAGTGGTGGGCCTACCACTCAGGCACCTAAGCGGCGAACCCTCTGATGGTCCAACAGAGGCAAAACTAAACCGGAAGAGTGTTGGGAAGATACAGGAACCAGCCGGAGTGGATTGGTTCAAAGTAGTACCAGGACTGGAATTGTTTAGGTCCTGGAGATTGAGAGAATTGGCTTTAACGGAGGATTTCTGAATCGGGTGGGAAGTAATCCGGTCCGGATCCTCTGGGTGGTTGTTGGTTTCCGGTTTTAGATCTAGGACCGGAAAGGAAGTTTGAGAGGGTGAAAGCGCTTACTCGCCCAAACCAAGTAAATACTTCATAGAATCTCGTGGGTTCGATCTTTAGAGTCACTTCATTATGCTCTAGAGTGATTTTTGTGAGCATAATAGGGAATTTACTTATCCTGTGCTGGGACAACAATTCTAGAGACTCCTGGAACTAATGATACAATTCAACCTGATATTGAAGTTCAGGAAGAGGGAGACTTAATGGAAGACGATGTTGAAGAGGACGAAGAGAAGGAGTTACTTGAGGATGAACTCCGCCGTCTACAGAAAGTGGACTCCGTGGCTACAATTGCAATATTGAGGGTGAAACCAGAAAAGCTATTTCGACTTCCAATTCCTTTGTGTCGACTCGTGGCTATGCCCATGGTGAGGCCTACACTTTCCTGTGATATCAAAAAGCTTGAGACTGAATTTGTCTTTGGATATCGTCAAGGTGCTATAGTATTTTATGTGTCCACAACGAACGAGGCTGGTGAGTCAGTGGAATTCACGAAGGAAGAGATGGATGCTTGGGATCCTCTATGGAAAAAAGAGAATGACACCTTCAACAAGTATGTCGAATCCATTGCTCCATTGAATTACTTGAAGAATTTGAAGTTCTTCGTTTGCAACAGAAATCACCGTTTGCAAGTATGGATGAACTACATCTCGAGGGTCGAATTCCTAAATCCCACATTTCATTGTGCTGTTGACTACATTGTCCTTGATACAAAGGGCAAAATTGAGTTGGTCATGCAAGTAATGCATGACATCAACAAGTAAGTAGCCTCTCCAAATTATTTGTTTTATTCTTGTTTGTTTCACCCTTCTTCATGAAGTTCCTATGATGAAATCATTATGAGTGATTAATTTGAGAACATGGTTTGAAATGCAGATCAACAGAGGACTCCCATGTGAAGACAAATCTAGTCCATACTCTCTACTGGGTGCAAAAGTACGGCCTCCAACCACTAGAAAAGTTTAAAGAGATGTTACACCCATCAGAAATGAAACGATGTGGGATACAACCTACAAGAAAATCATGGTATTCTATGCCTACTGAGATCTTCACCTCATTTATTTTCCAGGTAAGAAAATTCGTCTCTCTTGTTGTGTGGTATAATTCCATCTCTCCACTATTTGGATTTTCTTATTCAATTTTGTTTATTGACAAGCCTTTGGTCCCTTGCAGCAAGAAATTGCACAGGCAGCAGATGCTGCGGTAAGGAAGTACCATGAGACCACACCCTTCGAAGATAAAAGTGATGAGGGTGTTGCTCAGGCCATGCGCATCGGAGCAAAAGAAAAGAACGCAAAGTTGTATGCAAAGATGATTAAATTGGTGGCAGTGGCTAATCCTGCCAATGGACCTGGATTCTTGCAAGAGGTTTGTTATGCTTTCTTTTAGATCATTATGACTTCTGCTTTGGTGAGATATGCATTCTTTTTTTGCACGGATCTCATAGTTTTGTTTCTTCTGTAGGTTGAAAAGCATTGGAGTAACAATGAAAACCCACAAATGACATTGGAGAAACTCCAAATGGTAGCAACTTGCAACACTACATCCTTTCACAAGATAAAGTTTTTACAATGGTGGAACTCCTCCTTACCATCTCGTGAAGCCAGAAAATTTCCTGCACGACCTGTTTCAGAGACATATCTTGGTCCATTCTTGAACAAGTGTGTTTGGTATGCAGAGGTAAGTTACTAAGTCTTCATATTGTATTTCATTTAGTGATGTGTACTACTCAATGTTGTATTTGGATAATACAAAGAAAGTATAGGATTTCACAAAAAAATAAAGGTTACAATGCTATTCATTTTGCAGATTGAAGATGCAGCTGTCGAGTACTTCAAGGGAGTGATCTGGCAAGACAACATCATCGTCAACTACAAAGTTCCAGAGCAGCTTGAGTACTTAGCGGAGTATGTGGAGGGGTGGCGAAGGAAGATATGGGATCAGGGCTTCGGACCATATTTCAAAGGAGCGAATTACTTCAAGAAGGGAGATTTGTTCATGAATTATGAGGGGTCAAATTTAGCCGTTCGAAGAGTCCTTTTTCGGTAAGTTGACAAGGATCAAAAAATTGATTTTCTCTATATATGAACCACGCATTCTAAGAGTGAATTAACATTATGTCTTTAGAGCCATTAATGAACTAAAATGAGTACATGAAATGAATTGAGATAACTAGAATTTGGAATATGTCAAGGTATCTTCCAAACTGCCCATGGATTCGACTATGGTTTTGTAGATACATTTAGGTATCCGAATGAAGTTCTCATGATCTTTCAAATTGTTTTTTTGACATTCTTCATTTGTTGTTAGGTTTTCCAAATATTGGTAATATTTTATTCTTGTATATAATAATGGATACTACTATTTCAATTGATGACTTCTTTATGCCATATATGAAGATATTGAATTTCTTCTACTTTGGCTTTTCAGTTTCTACTTTTTGACTAATGAATATGTGCTCTTGGATTGTAGTTATTTTAAGCATGAACTTGAAGCAAAGGGTGCAATCGCTTGAAAAGACTTGCCTCCATTCTTGTCTACATGGCTAGACCGCAGTTCCGTGGATTGCATGTATACACCAAATCAATTGCGCACCTTCACCACAGCTCACCTCAGTACTAGAGGATGGTATTTGGATTGCTCCCTCACCTTCACTCATCCACAGGAGCTGCAGCTGCGGGCATCTTTGGAGGGTAAAGGTGCTATTGACTTGGAGGTTGATGAGTTTATAGGCTTGACAGATAGACAAAGGAAGAGGGCTATTGTTCGGAGGGAGGCCAATGATAAAAAGAAAGAAGCTCGTTTCACTGACATTGTTACCGCAAAGGAAAAAAAAGAGGCAAAGCGGTTGGCAAAGTTGGCAGAGAAGGAGAAGGAGAAAGAGAAGGAAGAGAAGGGAAAGGGGAGAGGCAAGAAGAAAGTCGATGGAAGTGGCACAATCCCAGCATCTTCGACTGTGGACCAAAGTTCTCACATGCAAGGCGGATCTCAGAGTGGTGTGAAGAGAAAGGCAGAAGTATTGGAACGAATAGAAGATGTAATCACTCATGGTACACAAGCAATTGTTCTTAGCAAAGATGAGGCATACAACACTGAGGATTTAATCCTCAACATTTCTGTTGAAGACCTCGTAGACAACATGAAAGCCGACCCACCTAATTGGTACATGGAGGTGATGGAATTCTTGAAGAAGGTACAAAAATTTTCATTTTTAAATGTATATTCATGTAAGAGGTAAAAGACATGAACATGATTTGAGTCTATGATTAATATGTGGAGATATCACATGTTTGCAGCTTTCAACAGGGAAGCCACGTATGTATAATGGAAAAGTGAATCGGAGGCCGGGAGTGGACCTCATCATTTATGACTGCCCAGAGAATTTGCCTATGCTAGGAGTGGATTGTCCAAAAGGTAAGGTGCCCACATGGAATGCGGACGAAGAGCAAGAGGCTCTAAATTCGACATGTGCTTTTGCAGAGAAGCATCTTCAGGACAATGGTTGCATCATAGTATTTCACTCATAGTGCGCGGATTCAAAGGGAGATATTGCCGGAATGTGTGAAACTTATTCGTTCATGAAGATCAAGGAGTTGATGGGCGTGAATCGTCTCCTCTTGACCTCGGCTATTGACAACAATACCATAGTAAATTTTCTACTCTTCTTTACCCTAATTTTGCTATTTGTTAAACCATATTGTTATATTCATTTCTAATACATATATTTGTCTTCATGACTTGTAGACACAAAAATTTGGAATCAGTATCATGGTGAAGAACCTCCGTGACCAAGGGGAATCACAATTCTCTTTCAAATACACAGCCGTAATGAAGAAGGTAGGTATCGACCTTGTATCCAACGACATGCTGACAAACTACACTTTCAAGGATAACATGGCGATGAATGGCTCAAAACCATGGCGGGCGGGTCGTGAAAAAGACCCACGTTTTTTATAGATGCTTCTTGAAGCTACGATTGTCAAAGGAGATTTGGTTCTAGATTGTAGCACATCTACTGGTGAGGATCAAATTTAATTCTTTCATTTTTTAATTCCCCATTGCAAGAAAGAGTCAATCAACTAATACATTTGATTTTTTGATTTTAGGTGCCTCAATTATTGCTTGTCGTGCTAGCGGACGCCTCATTGTGGCATTGGAGGAGAATAAAGACATTTTTGATGCCCTCCTCCTACCAATGATAAGGGCTACTCCAACCGTGGCAACGACACAAGTACCTCCACCAGTTGTGGCATCCCAAGACCCTGACATTGCACCCATGGTGGCCAAGAAGTTTACTCGGAAGACACAATTCAGTAAGTAAGTTTGCAAAGTTTTTAGTTCTTTCTTTGCATGGTCATTTTCACATTTTGTAATTCTAACATTGTATCCATGTATCTATTGCAGTCATCGACGATTGATGTCGGCAGATGTGATGATGAAGAATCAAAGTCTTCTCTGCAGTCTTGAGAAGCCTTTTCAACTTCCAATATATGCCAAGCAGATAGCATCTGCTTTTGTTGATTTTGGTTGCTCTAAACCAAAACATAAGAAAGAGACGTACGCTTTGAATGTTTTAGAGTTCATAGATAGGTCAGCATCGGAGGATAGAGAGACTTCAGATTCATCTACAAACGAGGATTCTGCGGATGAGTCCACTGCCACTTAGACTCATGAGATTGACCAATCTCATGAGTCAAACTATTATGTATGGATTTTTATTATTATTGGATTTGTGTGTTTTATGGCTACATCTTTGGTGTTCTATTGTCCATTCACACTTTTGCATCATCTCATTTGTAACAAAAAGAAATTTAATTTGATTGTTGCTAAAATCTTGGAAAAATTAATTGCAAGTGCCTCACAATTCCACAAAATGACCTCCAAATTATGAACTCTCTAACTTCCCTAAACCCACAGTCATAGGTCCTTCATCCATTTTTTCATCAAAAAAAATTTCCCGCTCACAAGCTCACGCTCATAGGCTCGCCTACTAGCAACCCTGGAAGAATTAACACTTTCATTTGAAAACCTCATAAAACATTTGTAAATATAGACTCTTCAGTTTGTGACCTAGTAAACATGTCCTATCATACAATGAAGGACATACAAAGACAATTTCAAATGCAAATATATTACTACATAAAGTCAAAGCAATACAACGTTGTTTGAACTTCTTGGTACAAGGACGTATCACATCCTATATGTGGACTCTGAGTCTCCAAAGAATTAGTTATTCACTTCAAGGTATCCTAAATAGGAGGTTTCATAAACACCACAAATAGATCCGTGGGACCCGACATACGTTTCTTCATTGTTTTACAAACCCTCTATTTCGGGTACCTTATAAAAATAACTCACATAATTATAAATAAGAAATGAACATTTTTCAGTACTCTACATCATTGGAAAAGACAAAAAATTACATGTAGCACAGTAGATTTAGCTTTACATCATAGAAAGACACCTTCAAAAATTGAAATCCTCTTATGCATATAGATAACTACTTCACTTACCATGTCCATAAAGCCTCCCCATTGCCGATACCGAAAATGCCAAAATGCCAACCAATGATCTAAGTGATGAAGTGCTTCTTCATTTGCAGCTCCATATGATAGCCACCATGACCAAATTACAAGATAACGTGTCTTTGCCTAATCTATATTTTTGGAATCTTTGTATTGCTTACACAGAGAAATATGTTGCTATTGGAATGCTTGTTTGATATACTTTTGGTTGTGTTTATGAAGAGAACTACTCCAATGCAACAAACAGGTCCTCTCACGATTCTCCATTTCTTCATTTGCAGATCTACTACCATAGACAATACAAACCACATTCTAGTTGGCCATAGCACTATTTGCCATGAATCCTTTAAAGTTTGGGTTAGCCACTCCATGTCACTCCATGACAGTGTTTAAGCTCCTCCAGAATTGTACTTGCACCTTCATATCTTTGGATTGCATATCGCATATTGCAATAGTCATCACCTTTTCGTATTCGGCATCGTACATATAGTAGGCCATCGTTGTCCACTCCTTTACGTACTTCACATGGTCAAACATCAACCATGCATTTTGCAGATTACTTCTAGGTTGCATGCGCCTTACAAGATCCACTCTACTTCCGGATCCTTCAGTGAGCATTTTGAAGATATAAACCTTTTCCTTCCCTTGGCCTAGGAAGACACTATCGTGTATGAATTCAAACTTTGACTCCTTCTTCATGGTCATAATGTTGTCAATGACCTCTCCTCGATTGTTTGAGCGGAAAGAGGAGATCACGTTCCATATATTTGGACTACTGAGATATTGGAAGCGGTCCATAACCTCCTCCATTTCTTCCCCCTTCAATAACTCCTTCTCTCCATCTCCATTGTGAAATAGATAGTTTGTTAAGAACTCTTTACTGGCGGAGAGAGCAATCGCGAAGTTTCTGGCTATTGGTGTTCTCGCCACCTGCTCTTCAATGAGCCCATAGATTTCCTCCATAGAATCTCTATACATGCTCTTGGCAACTAGGTGGTTGTGCTCTCCGAAGTAAATAGCAGCCCTACTCATTTCTGGGTTATCACTGAAAGAATAGTATATCCTAGCACTGTAGGGGCTAAGACACGAAGGTGGTTTCCTACACACTTTGCAGACTAGAGTACAGTCTTTGGGAGGTCCATCCCCTACTGCAAAAGGAATAGGTGTGAAGCCACTCCACTCTGTTTCATTTTTTTGCAAAGCTCTGTTCAAATAATGATAGTTTGGATTCACATAAGCAAGATGGCCGGCACAATGGAACTTACGAAACTTGAGGTTGTCTGAGTTGTTGATGTTTGTGGTGATGAGCCTGCACCACGGGTGTCCATCATAGTACTTGTCCATTCCTTTCAAGCTCCGCGCCACCGATGAAGATGAAGTGGAGCGGCATGGCGGTATTTCAAAAATGATATCTCCATCAAATATTGCTGGAAGAAACACAACACGTTGGTGCTTCATGACGCTGAGATCCATTGTAGACAATTCATTTCAAGATCGATGAATGTTGGCTAGTCTCTTCAAAGAGTCCATTATACTTACTTTACTAGTTGAGTACAGATGCAATAGAGGACGAGACAATGAAGATTGCAATTGACTATTTGATGGACTCCGAGATGTAGACTTCAGTAGAGCGTTCTTACTTGGTGTAGTTCCAATAGAACATCCTAGATTTATGAGGGTCAATTCAAGAGACTCTCCTTCCGATTCACTAGACAATTCAATGATTGGATCTAATTTCTCTACCTTGACAGCATGAAGTAATGAAGGCTTTAGAAGAAGTGGAGAAACTTGAGGACTTGTAGTAGGTGGAACAACGTATACTCCATACGGCATATCTATTGTAAAATTATCTGATTGGTGACTCCAAATCTCAGTAGAGGAATCTAGCATGGAAAGAGGGAGTCCATATGCTCTATAGTTCCCATGGGAAAGGTACTAACAATGTCCTTCATCTTCTACAGATTTCACAACAGGGACAAATTCTTTCCCCTTGCCTGACTCTGACATCTTCTCTTCTTCAACATAGATGGAGGATTCTACAAATCTAAATCAGACATGGAGAAGGTGACTAAAAACTCTAGCACGTCCTCCGTCCGCGACCAGAAACATAAGAGGTACCTCATGACCGTCTACTCAAATGCAAGACATTTTGAGAAATCATGCATACAGTAATGAATATGAAGACTGGTGATCCTAAGCATGGGATGGGGACGAGTAGAATTTGAAAGAGCTCAAATGGTTCATCATTGTCACTTATAGAAGACTATGAAATAGTACTCGTACTTGACTCAGCATTTAGGGTCCTCTTCAAAAGTAAATCTTCTAAATCTATTTTTGACAAGCACTCCACAACCATCTACTTTTATTATAGTACCATCATGTTCCGCCGTCTACTCGAAGTACCTATTGACATGCACTTCAATTGACAAGTATTGAATTACTGTCACAGGCCGCCATCTGCATCCATTAAACACTGACACCCAAGCCATTCTAACCTTTTTTGGACCAACTATCATCTACTGCAAAGTCTGACCATTCCATCCCTATTCACTGCCACCTTCTACGCCTCTTAGAGCAGCCTTCTTTAGCAAATTCATAAATGCATGGTGGCTGTCCCTTGGACGTCATTAAAGTTCATGGAATGTGTCAAATTTGAATAGAAATCCGCTTGCCTTCAATTATTATTGTTTACGACGCACGAAGACAACTTTGACATAACACTTTGTCACTTCCAATACAAGCCTTTGCCATCACTTTAGCATTTAATGTCACATTGTGTGCTTCCATAGCATTCCTCTGAACTTTATAAGTAGAAGCCATTTTTGCAAGGTAGAGCCATTGCATACATCCAATTCCAAGTGCTCCCTAGAGTTCATAGTGCTAGCTTCCATATAGTCATCTTTCTCATGCTTGTAGAGAACTTGTGCATAGCCATTCCTAGTACGTTATCGAGAAGGAAAAAGAGTAGGCATAGGTTTTTGTATTTCTCGTCTTATAAGGAATTGCAGAGATCTAGAATGACTCGAGGGAAGAAAGTCATGTCAAAAACAAGTCAGTCCACACCAGGCGACCTTTGCAAAGCACTTCGCTTTGTTATTGGAGATGGGAGTGGAGAGGAAACTATTGGAGCAAATGACTTGGAGATACTGCAAGAGATGTCCGAGGATACAACAAGTGGACAAAATGAAGGACAACAGGAGGTCGCCGCTACTGTAAGAACCTAGCCAAATCATTCTTTTTCTTCAATTTGTTCACTGTCATTACATTTCATGTAAGTTCCTCTGCAAATATGAAATGTGTTTCAAAGCACTTCAACTCTTCATGTCATTTCATACTCCCATTTTCCTGTAAAAGTTGTTATGTAGCTTCAAATCACTGTAGGCCTTGAGGAGTTCATGCGCCCATATTTGAAGAGTCCATACATGATTACTTTGCAGGCGTCACCTTTCATGAAATTGAGCTTTTTGTATTGTACTAATCTAGTTTTATATATGCCATCGTTCCGTAATGAGTATGCCATTGTTGGAAGTATGACTTGAAACAAACAAAGTTTTTGGTAGAGGGTATCATAAACACAACCTTGCCTCTCTTCACGTATCCTCTAAGTGTACGATTCTGTAAACTCTTTCTTGTATTTGAGGAACATAAAGGGAATTGGAATTGCAACATAAGAGCAAGCCCTCAAATGAACCCTCTTAGGCCAAAACACAGTTTTCGATTTTTTTTTCATAATAATGCAAGTGTTATTCATTGTGGTTATATTGCTTTATAGGTCTTGACTATCTATGTGTTCTACTATTCAAATTCCCAAAATACTCATTGTATGCAAATGGTCCAAACTTAGAAAAAGGCATATTTTCTACTATAGTACATGAGGAAAAGTAGTATATATTTGGTATAGAAGACAACAAACTCAAAGACATTGTTAGAAACTATAATCCTAAAAATAAATAATATTATAAATCCCCAAGTAAAAGAAAGGTCAATCTCATTATTGGATACATAAAAAAGTTTAAATTTCCAAAAATTTATGTAAATGAACTCAAAATTCCATAGTGGTTAATTCAACATATGATTTATCGACTTTCATAAGGGATTATTTTAGAGCTCCTTCTGCACTTAATTCTTTGAAGTATTACATAAGTCAATTCATGCACTCTTTACATGGAATATTGGACGTCTTAACTATGAGTGGAATAATTCATGTATAGTACATGATGTCTTCTATACTGAAAGCATTTTACAACTAGTTGTAGGCATCTTTAATCTCAAAATACAATTATGGAAGTTTTCTCATTCTTGGGAACCTAGGTACATATAGACAATTCAAAATTACCCTAAAATCTCAAGTCCAAACTATATGTGCTATCGCAAAAAAGGATCACTTGCATTATTAGGGACCTTTGTAGTAGTATTGCAACCCAATGTTAAAAATGCCTTTGAATGAAATGTAAGTGTTTTTAACTGTTTATAGAGGCATTAGTAAATAAATAATGAAATTTTGCTTTAAAAAATCTAGAATGGCTCAATGTACTTTTTGATTGTTGTTCAATTTCTTCTTCTTCGAAAGTTTTAATACATAAAGTTTCATCTGAGCTCACGAAGGGTTGGTGTGAACAAGACCATCACTTGGCTACTCCCTATCATTCCAGGGTAGCAAATATACATTAAGGTCCCTATTATTTACCTTATTTATTTTGCATTATACACCTTTCTTAGATAATTTGGGGCATGTGATTGCAAATATGAATTCGAAATTCCAAAATTTTGTCATAGCCACCTATATTGTGACATTGCAGATAGAGGTTAGAGGCTATCATCTTATGATTGGTAACGCAAACAACAAAATGTATGTAACTAAAGCAACCATTACTATGTGCATGAGAACCTATGTTTTACTCACAAACAAATGCATAGGAATAGGATAAAACCCTAAATGGGGTGCTTTTCCAGAGATTCCAAGCCTTTGTCCCTCTTCCCATCAGTTGTCTTCTATTTTGACGTATTGCCTCCTATCTTAGTTGGAATTGGTTTTGTTTCTCTTAGAAAATGAAACTTTACTTTAATGCTCAAATAACATTCGACCTACTAGTTGTGTTACTTCATGAGGCCTTTATTTCGAAGAGGAAATTCAAACGACAAAAAATTCCAATGATACTGTTAAAACAAAAAATCATCAAATGATAAAATCGGCTGCCAGTTTTGAATCTTCTGATCCCTGACACTTGTGCCGAGCATTCTAAATTCAGAAATGCACAGGCAAGCATGCCGAACTTGGATAGGCAAACATTCCTTGCATACCAAACTTGCGGCTTTGAACAGTAGCCACTGGAAATCATGGCGGTGCTTATCTTCCCAGGCGACAAATTCTATGGTGGACCTGATCCCCTCCATTGTCAACTTCCCAACTACCTCATCATTTTGAAGGTCATCTTTCTGGTGGAAGCAGTGTTCCCTGAGTACAGTTGCGTGTGATGCATTTTGAATTCATTGTGATTATCGAGTGCATGAAGGAAAGATGACTCGCAGTACTCGGAGCCATTTGAAAGACGAAGCAAATGAAATAGAAGCGCGTCGGAGGGAGACAATACCTCCTCTACTGCAGCAGGTAAGATCTAGAATTTTGAAGTTGAAATTATAGAAATCCATGTGCATGCTCTTTGGATACTGTTTGGGATATGATGATTGAAGACTTAGAATTGCTTGGATTGACACCTAGTCGTGAGAGTGAGAGCGACTTCTTTTATTTTGAATTTCAAAGTAACGCACCTACCATCTCTTCGTGAAATTGAAAGTTCCACCGTTCTTCTAGTCTTAGTGTCTCAGTAAAAATGTTAAAATTCCTATGCACTTATAGTTTAGGGTCATTCCTGACAATACTGGCCGATTTTCGAGGTCGTCAGGAGGGTGCTAATCGATTCTTCTTCCTCGCCTTTTGTTGAACGATCCTTCTTCTCATTGATCCTTGTGCTTGTGGAAACTGGAAACTTTTGTCCCTAACCAAGAGGTGATCGAAGTTTTTGCTGACTGAAGCTTCTACTCACCAAAGCATGTCTTGATCGGAACTTTTCGGTGAATCTAAAATTCAACTCAACTTTTGGGTGGCTAGTGCTCTTCTTAGCATGCATCGAGAGTTTTTTGGTCTTCTATGATAGCATGTGGACTAACATGAGCGTGTAGACATAATAAAATTTCATTTGTGTCGATCATAAGTGAGCTGAATTTGTTTTGGAGCTCCCTGCTCACATAAAAATCTTGGGGTTCTAGCTGGTTCACCCCTGTAAGGCGTCGGATCCGACTATTGTTTGGTGAGACACACCAGGACCCCCTCAAATTAGTTTGCACCTGAATCTTTCACAAGTGATCGACACTTATAGTGATCCCTTCACCCTAAACCGCAAATCCAACATCAATTTAAGAGATTGAATTTGGAGGTTCTGACTTCCAAGAATCCAGTGACCATCTTCCTTTCCATACTAATGAAATTTTCATCTGACTATCCAAGTGAGTTTCCACATGAATAAGGTCTCCTCTTATGGTTTAAAGTTTGTTTGGAATTCCTACCACATAATTAGATGGATTTTGATTATGACAACTGAGTTATTTTTGAAATGGATTATATTCAAAAAGGGTGCACTTGTAGTTTGTATAGAGTCCTCATAGTACAGTCATGAAGAGGCTGTAGGTAATCGATCCCTGTGCTGAACAATCCTTCTTCCTCGCCTTCTGCGGATTGATCCCTATGTTGATCGATTCTTCTTCCTCACCTTCTACTGATCGATCCTTCTTCGCATTGATCGTTGTGCTCATGGGAACTTGTGCCCTCGGAACTTGAGCAGATCAAAGCTTTCGTTGATCGAAGCATGTCTTCATTAGAACATTTTCATGAATCTAAAATTTAGTCTAACTTATAGGCAGTTGGTGCTCCTAGCAACATGCATCAAGAGTTTTTTGGTCTCCATTGAAAGAGTGTAGACTAGCATGAGCATGTAGATGTAGTAAAATTTCATGTGAGGTTGATGGTGAGTAAGTTGAATTTTCGGTGGAGTTCGCTGCTAGCATGCAGAGCTTGGGGGTCCAGCTGGTTCGCTGCTGGAAGGCGTCAAATCCGACTATTGTCTGGCAAGCCGTAGCAGGACCCCCTCAAATCCATTTGCACTTGAATCTTTTGAATCTTTGAGAGGTGATCGACACTTGTAGTTATCCCATCATGTGAGTTTTGCAAATCCAACATTAGTTTCAGAGAAAGAATTTGCAGGTTCCAACATCCAAAAATCTAGCGACCTCTTCCTATCCATGCTAATGAAATTTTCATTTGAGTAAGTTTCCACGTGAATCTTACAACTTATAGACTATTTGGAATTGCTGCCACGTAGTTGGACGGATTTTGATTTATGCCGAAAGAGTTATTTTTAAAAAAGGAGTTGGAGTTCTCAATTTTGGTGACTAGATTTGAGGAATCTTAGATCTGCCTTCTCATAAGTGTTATTTAAGATGTTCTGAAAAAGTTAACCCAAAAGCTTTTATAGAGAGATAGAATCCAAATCCAAAATGCTTCTTCAATATAGAAATAGAATCTAGCAAGTTTGTACATGGATAGAGTCTAGCAAGATTATACACAGACATTGAATGAAGTTCAATTTTATAAGGTAAATTGTTAGTGAGTAATTATCTTTGAAATTTTTGGTTTGAATGCTTCTTGACTAATAGATTTTGTGAGATGTATGTGTTGAGATAAAGGTCAAGAGTTTTTGTATGTAGGATTGTAGCGACTTTGATGGACTCTTGATCCAGCAGATGTAAGGGCAAGTCTAATTATCCAAGAAGTGGTACCCGAGAAATTTTCTTGAAATTCCTTCTCTTAAAGTTTGTTTGGTAGAAGATTTAGCCAAGTAGATTGATTTGTGTTCCAACTTCAATTTTGGCCATACTCTTGGTCTTTTTTTGAAAGAATATTGATTTGCTTATTTCTTTATTAGATAGGACTTGGCTTTGTGGATTTATAGTATCTTCTTTTATGTAGCCGGACATTAAGAGATTCCATAGGTTTCACAATTTTAGAAAAGACAAAATTGAAGTTGGAAGTCCTGTGGAGAAAAAAGTAGATAAAAGTGTTTCTGTAGTCTCAAATGTTGGGGGTCAAGCTAATACATAGAGTTGGAGCGTCAGATCGGACGGTTAAGTGTCTAGCATCTAGTGGACCCCCAAGATTTGGAATTTTTTTTTTTTTATTATTAAATCTTGATCATTCAATCGTATAATTTTTAACACTTTTTTGCTACTTGTTATGACATCATATAGCAATGTTTTGACCATTTTACATTTCAAGATGTTTTCAATTAGTACAATCATATTTGTTTGGGTAAATTTCTGAATACAAGAAGCCTAATTTGATCATGTTTGATTATTCTAAAGACGGTCAATTTTTTGAATTTAGTTTAGTAGGAATCATGTAACTTTGTTCTTGTTCATTAGGAATCATATAATTGACATATTGTTTGTGTATTATGTATTGATTGAAAAACAGGGAGGATGTAGAGGGAGCACATTAACACCCACTATTTGCCCTCAAAATGTTCCAGTTACTCACAAAGCAGGGCCATCCCAACCTTTAACACCGGCAAACCCAATTCCAGAGGTTTACGGTGATTCAAGAGATGAGGAAGGCAAAGGAGAAGACGTGGTAAGTTTCAATGACATCATGGATGCCGTTGACCGTGCTACAGATGCTTTTGAGGTCTCACATATGAGTCAGGTGAGCGACCCCAAGGCCTATAAACGCCGTCAACATCTTGCTAGAATACTAGAGTTGGCTAGGTGCAGGACAACAATAATGTCTCCAAAGAGTTCTGACATAGAGTACAGCTCCGAGAGTCAGGGGTCTATTACTATTGATGGTCCAATGTGGGAGGACACATGTCAGTGTCAATGTAGCTCTATTCAAGGTAGGCAAGAGGTCGTCATCATACATTTGAGTTCCGACTCAGAGGAGGATGTAGACATAGATTGATTCTAATCAATTGGAATCGTTTTGTAGACATGATGATTTAGACCCTTGCATATCTAGTAGTGCACGTACTTCTTACACCTATCTTTAGGTGATTAATGGTTTAATCCTACGATGATATTGCATTTGTGTTTTGCAAGTACAATATACAGATTGTGAATGTGTAATTTTTATTTGAAATTTGATTCCACTATTCCAAATTTGTGAATATTGATAATTTTTTATTCTTCCTCAAATAGATGGATGTATCTCCAATAGTATTGTCACAGGATGAGACCATATTGGAGACTCAATACAATGATGACACCCCTCAACCGAACATCGAAGGTGAAGACGAAGGGGAGTTCATGGAAGAGGAAGTGGTGGTAGACATTTTGGAGGAGGAAGACAAAGACTTGGATGAGGATGAATTGTAGTTGTATCACAAAGTAGATTCCATCAAAACCATCTCTTCTTTGAGGATGAAACTTGACCATCTTTTCCGACTACAAATTCCACTTTGTCGAATGGTGACCATGCCTATGGTAAGGCCAACTCTTGCATGTGATTTGAAGTTGCTTGAGCAAGAGTTTAACAAAGGATACCGTGATGGAACTGTGGTGTTTTATGTCACTACAACAAACGAAGCTGGAGAGAATTCAACATTCACAGAGGAGGAGATGGAGGCATGGGGTTTGTTATGGAGAAAGAGGAATGCCATTTTCAATGCCCAGGTTGAATCCGTACTTGAGTTGAGGTTTTTAAAAAACCTCAAGTTCTTTGTTTGTGACGGTAATCACAGGTTGCTTTCGTGGATGAATCACATCACAAGGAAACACTCCAAGGATTGGGATTGGCATTGTGCTATGGGCTCTATTGTTTTAGATAGGAAAGGGAAGACATAATTGGTCATGCATGTTATGCATGATATAAACAAGTAAGTTATTTATCCATTTTTTGTGAATTTTTGCATTTAATTTGGTTTTGAATTTAATTTGTGCACGATGCATTTGACCATTTCGGCATGCAACACTAACAAATGTATTCTCTTCAAATTGTAGGTCCATAGAGGATTCTCATGTGAAGACCAACCTAGTCCATAGCTTATATCGTGTTCAAAAGTATGGACTTCTTCTGATCAAGCGCTTCAATAAGATGTTAAGGCCATCTGAGCTCAAACGGTGTGGGGCTCCAAAAACCAAAAAGACTTGGTACTTTATGCCACTTGTTGTACGCGTAGTGTGCGGTAAATACCATTTACAACACCCAAACGTGTAAACTAACTCGAAATATCGTCCCAAGGGATTCTAGTATGTTGTTGCAAGCCTCGATTATCCGTTCTACCGACTTAAGCACTCCTTTCTCTTCCTTTCTCTCTTTCGGAATTCAATCCGGATCCACTACAATCCGGATTTCGGATCCTTCTTCTCACACCACAACATTGGTTTTTGGTACCTCTGTTTTACCCTCAGAGGGTCCACCTTTGATTGTATAGAGGGTTAGGGACTCACCACTCGTATTCCTCACACTCTCTTCTCTCTCAAAACAACAAAACATACGCTTAGACCAACTGCTGCACTGGATTGACCGGAAACACTCTTACAACCTTCTAGATGGCCAACCCGGGAGGCAGGTCACACAGATCCGTAACAAGTCTTCTCCACTACAACGACAGATCAACAAAAACCGGAACTAAGATGGGGATTGTAAGTTGTTCACTAAACAGATCCTAGGGTTTGGCTGACCTTCCGGTAAGTGGTATGGGGTTTCTTCCAATGGCGGTTGCTTATCTCCGCACGGAACCCTCCTTGGCATTCCGGATCTGCTCCCACGCCACTCCTAATCGGATTCCCGTTCCAAGAGTTTAAAAGCACGTGCTCAAGACCAAAATCACTAGTCTAGACTACATGATAGACGTTCCTCTACACTCAGACCCAAGTCCCCTCAGATCCGGATTCCTCCTTTTCTCCTCCTCAAATACACTTTACACACTTACACGGAAACACAAGGAAGCTGGATATTCGACAGATCAATCCCTGAGGGTCCACTTTGTGGCTCAAATTCAAAATAAGGATAACAAAATACAAAACTATAACGCTAGGATGGAATGAGAGGCAACAAACCTGCCCCTCCCATTAAAAACTCAAAAACACCCAAAGCCAAAAAGGCCAAAAAGGCACCTAGAAATCCAAGTGACTACTCACAAACTTCCCGAGAAATCTGGAAAAGTAAGATCCTACAAATCCAGAACCCGGTCCCACACCTAGAAATCCGGATCCGGTTCAAAATTAAAGTCCTATCTGCCTAAAGAAAGATTCTATCTACTTCCCCTTCCGTGCTTTCTTTTGGCTGCTCCCGCCTTGACTCACTGGTGCTCGCGTTGATGACCTTGGAGTTGCCTTCAGGGTCGGCTTGATGGGGGTCATTTGTAATGCCACCCGGGTCTGTATTTTCCGGAATTCTGGAGGAGAGTATTCCGCTTCTTCCTCGTCCTCGTCCTCTGATCCAGTCCAGTACTCTTCCTCCTCAGATTTCTCAATTTGAGTTATCTCCCTCTCGTTCTCCTCACTTGGAGATGTTTCATCCAATACGATAGGCTCGATCTCCTTCCTTGGTTACTTCTCCTCCACCATATGCTCGAACTCCTCCGGATGAGATCAGGCCGGATTCAACAACCCCCCAATCCGCTCTATCAGTTGGCCACGGGCTTGGGTGTGCGGTGTCGATAGCGGCTCCTTTTTTTGGAAGGTTGAACACTGGGACGAGTGGAGACACCGTAATCTCTGGAGGCGCCAATTCCCATCTTGTATCCGGCTACGTACTTGGCTTAGGTGTTGACTTCACGCTCCCCCGAATTGTCTTCTCCAGCTGCTTGGAGAAGGGTTTCGTCGAGTACTGGAGAGTCTCCCGCGGGGCTTCCAATTTTGAAGGTAGCAGCATTGAGGCGGTGAGCTTGACGTGTGTCTCCGTATTGAAATGGATCTCCGGAAAGTTGGAGAAGTCCATTACCCGGTTGGGGTCGATGCGTCCAAGCAGCTGCCTCATCTCCTTGAGTGTAAGCTCCATCCATGAGGAGAAGTCCATGAGTATCCGGATGACCTTGGATCTGATGAGGTGCCCTTCCTCAGTCAACCGGCTTGGGTTAGAGCCGCCTTCATCACCATATCGGCCAACTTCTCTACTAAGCCGGATAAGTTCTTCAGCAGTTGGAGGGCTTCCTTCTCCCTTTGCTTCGCTACAGCCATCTCCCCTTGTGCCCAACTCAGTCTTGCCTGAAGATCCGCTTTCTCCTTCTCCAGGGCTATGATCTGCCTGTCCTTCCGCTCGAGGACTTTCGGATTGGGAAGTTTCTTCAATGCGTCGAGGATGTTTTCCGGTTCCGTCTTCAACTCCCGGCCTATCCTCCTAAGCAGATCCGTTAGGCTCTCGTGGTACTCTTGCGCTTGGAGTACCTAGTTGAATCCGGTTTTGAAGAACCCGGATATGCTTCCTTCCTCCTCTTCGGAGATCCTCTATTGAGCCGGAAGCTTTCCCCGCGATGTCGGATCTGCTGACTTCCGGTGCCTCTGCTCCAAGGGTTGCTCGTCCTCTTCCGGATCATCCTCCTCTTCCATCGGCGGCTGCTCCGCCGTCACTTCTTCCGTCAGGCCGTATTGGAGGATGGTTGCTCCGGTGTTGTACTCCACCATTTCCGCATCGCTGAGAAGCTCTGCATGGTGGTAGAGATGGAAAAGATACGGCCCTATGGGGCTGGTCTTTCCCTTTCCCACGTTGGCGGCAAGCTTGGTGACTATGGAGCCAATCACCTTGCCCCAACTAACTGGTCTACCCTCAAAAGCACCAAATATGGTGTTTGCTACCATAACCGTAACCCGAGTAGGCTTTTCCGGATACAGGATAGGGATCAAGAACTTTAGGACATGCCTATGTCTTGCATCTAGGCAGTCACTAATCGCATACCCTTCCTTAGAATGGGCAGCGTTCTTGAATTTTCCTACTGTAAACTTGTCCGTCCGGGAAGCTAAACCGGATCCCTTCTTGGGAAATCCGTAAACCTTAGCCTAGACTTCATTAGTCTAGGTTTGAGGCCTTCCTCTCACCGTCAACTCATACTGGTTGGACGCTCCTACTATCAGTTCTTGAATCATTCAGTCGTTCTTTACGGTCCACGACCGCATGAACAGACCAACACACCCTATCTCACTGAGGTCATCTTCTAGCTGTGATCTCTCTCTCAGCCTTTCCGGAACGGTTGGACAAACCATCCGGCTGGTGACCAAAGTCTTCCGGATATCTCCCTCTGCCATCTCAAACCACTCTAAAATTTGAACATACTATCACCTCTCACCCGAGCACTAACTCACCACTCTTTCACTCAGCTATGCGCGCACAAAACAGTTGTGGGAAAAGAGGAAGATCAAATGGCAATGGCGGGGTTAAGTACCTGTCAAAATACCGACCGTTTGTAAAGCAGACCGTTTACCAGTAACGGGTCCCTATTTCTAGACCGGAAGTCTAGACAGTAGGCTGTCACTATCCGGATTTCTAGATTCCGGATCCGGCCTGGATCCCATTACAGATTAGTTGGAGTATCCTCTTAGTCTTACTGAGTTGTTTAGGCTAAGAGGGTTCTAATCCCTTTTTGTCTATTAGAAGTTTTGCAACATTCTATTTAGTTATACCCTCATAAATATTAACAAGGTGATTTCTAAGATTACAGCTCGCAACACCATTGGAGGTCTTTACAACTTTCATTTTCCGGGTGAGAAATGTTTTGATTAAGTTTACTCTTTTTTACTATGGCTTCTCTTCAAATATGGTCATTCTTATGTATTTTGACATTAATTAGAATATGCTTCTTGTATTGATTTTTTCCTTTTATTTCACTAATTATTTGAATTGTCTCTTCTCATTGAATTTGTGTAGCAAGAGATAGCCTAGGCCATGGATGTTGTACTTTGAAAGTACAATGAAATGACACCAGAGTAAGAAAAAACAACCAAGGGACTCGCACATGCCATGAGAATAGGACCAAAGGAAAAGATAGGAAAATTGAATGTGAAGATGATGAAGTTGGTCGCGGTAGCCAATCCCGCTCATAAGCCAGAATTTTTACAAGAGGTAAGTTTTATGCCCTCATTCTTAATGCCTGACAATAGTCTCAGATAGAGTTGAAATTTTAATTTACATTGTGAATATTGTAGTGCAGGTGGAGAAACACTGGAGTGCAAATGAGGTTCTTGAGATGACTCTCGAAAAACTCCAAATGGTAGCCACGTGTAACACCACTCCTTTTCACAAGACCAAGTTTCTAAAGTGGTGGAACTCCTCGATGCCTTCACGTGATGCTAGACAATTTCCACCAAGGCCCGTATCCGAGACATTATTAGGTCCTTTCTTGAATAGATGCGTTTGGTATGCTAGGGTAAGTGTTGGATTTGAAATTATTTTGATTTTTAGATCTTCAAAGTTTTCAATTAATGAATTTGTGAATTTTGAAAGTTCTTATAGAGTAATATGTATTTCTTGAATACTAACTAATTAACAATTTTTACAGATTGAAGATGTGGCTGTAGAATACTTTGAAAACATAGTGAGGCAAGACAACATCAACATCAATATGAATGTTCCATTGCAACCCGATACTTTGACGGAATATATAGAAGGTTGGAGGAGGAAGGTCTGAGATCAAGGCTTTATGGCTCACCTGAGAGGAACAAACTACTTCAAAAAAAGTGACAATTTCATGACTTATGAGGGGTCAAAACAGGCAGTGCGAAGGGTGCTTTTTCGGTACACTTCAATTACCTTCTAATAATTTGATTCATAATATCTTTGCACTTGAAATTTTGTTATGTCTTTGCTTTGTAGGAAATAATAATGAAAAATAAATAAAAAGGAAGGGAAGGATTGAAAATGGGGGGTCTCTAAGGTACCTCCCAAACCACTATCGGATCCGATAGTGCTTTGGAAGGTACTTTAGAGACCCCCCCCAATTTAGTTCATTGTAAGTTCTACAATATAATGTTTCTACATCAATTCTTTTTCAATTCATTTTCTTGTTTTAATGTTGTACTACAAATTGTTAAAATTCAAATTCTTGTTTTCATATAGGACTTCATGAGGTTGAAATAGTGTTATTGCCTTCCTTGATTCTTTACTATTGATCTTTAATGTTGTGTTCTATATTTTCGCAAATACTTCAAGCATGAGCTAGAGGCAAAAGGGGCAATCGAGAAGAAGGACTTGCCTCCATTCATCTCCAATTTTCTTGACCGTAGTTCGATGGATTGTTGTGAGTGTTTTAAACTCCACCCTTCGAGTTAAAACGTGCACACGGGTTCTAACGGCTAGTTAAATCAATTTCTTAGGGTGATTTTTATCTAAGTTCAATTCGCGCCTTCCAAGCAATGGACACTTTGTTTTTAAATATCCAAATTGAACTTAAATCATTTAAATCCTAATTTTAAAACTATGGTTAACTAAATCAAATAACTAATCAAAAGATAAATCCAAACTAACATTAATCTAACCTACTTTATAGAATGTAATTTACCCTTTCCAAAATAGTAAAGCAAGTTAAATTCTGACTTTCCTAATAAAAGAAATGAATGGATGAAGTATTGATCCCTAAACTACGTCACAACCTTCATCCACAATTTAAAAATAGTAAAACTACTCGAAATAAATCTAAATTTTAGGGTTAAGTTTTTAGTTATGTTAGTTACCTAATTCTAAAACTAAACCTAATTTGACTACTAATTAAAGAATTTCATCCAAATTGAAGTCAAACTTCATCCAACCTTTTCTCACTTAAAATTAAAGTATTTTTTAAATGAAAAGAGGTTCTGGAATCTTCAAAAGATTTCCTAATTGATTCCTAATTTAAATGATTCCTTAAAGATTCTTTAGAAATTCTTTTTAATTATCTTCTAATCTATCGTAAACTAAATTCTCTATTCTAAAATTAGTATTTTTAGGGTTTTATGAAAATTCAGAAGTTACCTTTCCAACAAGGTAAAACACTGAAAATTAATTCTTAAAAAATTATTAATGAATGAAATTTGTTTTAAAAAGTCTAACGAGTTAAATTTCATTCATTAATTATTTCTTAGTCTAAACGAATAATTTTAATTTTAAAGGTTAATTTTCTTTTCTAATTTTCCTAAAGGTTTCAATGGTTTATTTTGTCAAGTGAGATTTTAATCAAATTGGAATTTAAAAGAAATGAAATATAAAGAATTTAACGTACCTTTCTTATGAAGTGATCGATCGTACCGTCCTCGAGAATTACGAGGTGAATGGTTTCGTAGTATCCCGCTCCATCCTCCATTTCGTTGATTCATCACGCCATTTGAAATTAAACCTCGTTCGATGTTGTCTTTTAATTTCAATATTTCTTTTCCTACTAATGGTTATGGGATTTTATTAATTTTGGTTGTATTTAAAATAATTAGAAATTATTTTAATACCTCAAAATCTTTTAAATCCACTAAATCAAATCAAATCTAATAAATCCTAATTATTTCGTAATTTCCTAATCTTTCAAAAGATATTAGTTGGCATTTTGTCTTTATCCATTTGTCTTATTAAGCCTAACAAAACAAAACCTAACCAAAGCCTAGCCTTCTAATTCCTAAAAGAATCCTAATCAATGACTAACCAACAACTTAGTGAATAGTAATTAGAATAAAGTCAAATTCAAATGATTCTCACCTCATTAATTATCTAGATTCCTTTTCTTCTTCTTCTTCCTTTCGTCTCTAACCTTTCATTTCAACTTCTTCAACTCTCATTGTTTTGGTGTTTTAAGCGTTTGAAGGAGAGTGTTATGAGTTGTGGATGTTCCTATGAGTACTCACTAATTATTGAGAGTTTAGCTTTTTTATCAAGATTTCCAAACATTCAAGAACCTTACCTTAAATTTTAAGTTGATCCGCCGTTCCAGTTGCTAGACTTTCAACCTGATGCTGCAGCTGCTGAACCTCGCTGAGCTCCTCAGCCTGCTGGACTTGCTCAGTACTAGATCACTGACTCCAGTCGCTCCTCACTCCGCAGGACCTGCTCAGTTACTTGAACTCTGCACAGCCCTCCTTTGCTCCTCGCGACTGCCACGTGTCTCGTCTGGATTGGCCGAAGCTCGCTCCCCGTTGGCTCCTGGTGCCCGGTTGAGCTGGCTCCTTGCCTGGTTGATCTGGCTTCCTCATCTGATCAGCTGGCTCCCTTTCTCTGGTTGAACTGATCAGTCCTTACCCCTGTTGAATGATAACACCAGCTCTGGTGTTTCGGGTTATGGATTTTTATTTAATCTAATTTTCGGACCTAATTAACTCTAAAACTAATTAATTTTTAGGGAAGTTTGGGAACTTCTTAATTTCTAAACTAACAATCTAATTTTGGGGGGATTTTTGGGAAAAGGTTAAAACTAAACAACTAAGTATTCTAAGCTAAAAATCTCTTTCTAAGATAATTTAAATGACTCTAACTAAAGGGAAACTAATCTAAATCTTGGTTTTCTCTAACTACTACTAAGGGTTTTATCAAGAATTCAAACTAAGCAATTTTGACTACTTTTTCCTACCTTAAAATGTTCCTAATCACTACTCCTACAAAGCATTTTTCGAAGCATGCACTAAGGAAATTTCCCAAGTGTTAATTTCAAATCTTTCAAAGTCAAAGCTTCGCCGTGCGGGGGCAACCCTAGGTGTACACGGTATCAAAGATTAAATTTTAGTATTTTGTAAGTCAATCTTTAAAGGAGGTACACATGACAGTGTTTAAACCGAACTTTAAAGATTAATTCTCTAAAATTTCCAAGTATCCAAGTTTAATCACTAAAGGAGGTACGCATGACAGCGTTTAAACCGAACTTTAGCAATTAAAGTCCCAATCTTCGTTATACAACGAATTATGGGCAAGGGTTGGTTTAATAAACTTTTGGTAAAGTCAAGCTTCACCGCCTTAAGTATATTAATACCAAATTCTGTTGTAATGAGCACAATTTGTTAGTATTCAAGAAATCTTAAACGAAATTAGAGTTTGGAGGTCTATCCCTTCCAAAACTCTCACAATTTAAAGGAAATGGAGGCTTAGCCTCAAGAACTTAACGAAATCAAATAGAAATCACTTTGAAGGGACCCTCTCGTCCTTCAAAGTGTGCAAATCAAGAATTAGAATGAAACTCAGGTTGGTTCTCGACCTGGATCAGTGCTCTGACCACGCCGGTAGCACAAAAGCAAAGGTTAGATATAAGAATGAGGTTGAGGGTGAGGGTGAGGGTGAAGGTACCGACAACCTCGAGGGAAGAGCCTTTTATACTCGTTCCAGGCCCCTCCTCGGTAAGTTGTCGGTGGAAAAACATTTACTTTTGATCCCGAGATATTTCCTAAACTACCCTAATGTAATTCCCAAATAATCTTTGTTTAATGGAAGAATTCTCTAGAACCCTCTCCATTTAGCTAATAAAGCTTGGCTAAATCAAATCCAAGATCTTTTCCCAAAGATATTTCGAAAATAACCCTAATTAACATAGATATTTTGCTAATTAACCCAAAGTATTTCTAAATTGTCTTTCTTTAAACAAAAGATGTATTGTTATGCAAGAAAAGAGGTCTTACCCAAATCCAATCTTCAATTTTCCAAAAGATATTTGCGAAATTAACTTTGAATTACCACTAATTACTATAAAAAAGTCAAACCTACTGCTGGACCCCTACTATCTTCTAGGGAACAACTCCAAATTGAAAAACGATTGCGCCATTGTGTTTAGAAGACCCAAATTAGCCTAGGGGACCCCCACCCCCTTCTTCCCAGCCTTTCGTAAGTGTAAAATCAACTTACGGTAACTCCAAAGAAAGGTGAAAACCCTAACTTTTGGAATTTGTTTCTTTTGAGGAAACTATCTAGCTAGGGTTGCTTAGAAGGTTTTGGGGAGTAAGAAAAGACCCCTCATTCATGTCATTTGGACACCGCCATCTCCTGGTACGCCGGTCAACCCGCCGTAAAGTCGTAAATTCTTCAAAAGTCCATTGTCGTTGCCGATTCTGGTACCTAGGAATGTCAGAATGTCTTCGAACTTTGTGGAACGCTTTATTAGGACACAACACACTATTCTAATTTTTAGTGGGATTTTACCGCAACATGGATAATTCCTAGGAATTTACGACCATGTTCAAAGGTAGTTGACTTCCCATGGAGTCATTGTAATTGTTTTGGAAAATTCCGAAGCTTTTTGAGTAGCTTCTAGGAAACTCCCAAAACCAAAGTGCAACATTACATTCCACTTTGCACTATTCATAGGGAAGCTAAAATTAGCAATTCCCTTATAATTTCCACCCGAGGGGGAAATTACTCTTGTATCGGGGAATCTTGAAACAACCGGCTCCAATGTTGGCTCTTGGCATGCTTTTAGAGTAAAAGCACCTTTCTTCATACTCCGGTCGCTCTCCCATCACTTTATTTGCAGATTGGATAATTCTTCTATAAGTTATCTGCAAATAAGAACTTACCAATCCAAATTCTTTACGAATTGGATGGTGACCTATACTAGACTCTCTAGACCTAAAATAGACTTAGCTAGCTTGTCACATGCAATTGTAAGACTTAGTTTAACATGGACAACTACTAGAACTGGCTAACACTCAAACCCTTAGTTCTCTTAGAAACACTTAATCGACCTCTCAGACTCTCAACTAGGACTTAGAAGTACGAAATTTGAGTATTTTATATACTCTACACTTCTAAGATGACCCCTCACTATATTAGTAGGGACTTCTACCAAATATCTCTCAAACACTCTTTTTATGCATTTTTGCATATAATTATGCTAAAATACTGACTAAACGAAAAAAAAAGAAAACCCTGAGTTCCAAGTGCCAACTTGAGGGCTCACAATTGTATGTACACATCAAATCAACTCCGAACATTCACCACATCTCACCTCAATGGCGGTAGATGGTACATTGATTGCCCCATCTCGTACACGCATCCATCAGAAGTTGAACTTCAAAACTCTTTGGAGGGAATGGGAACTATTGATATGGACGTGGATGAGTTTGGAGGGCTTACTGATAAATAGAGGGAGAGGGCCATTGCAAAGAGGGAAACCAATGATAGGAGGAAAGCAGCTGGAATCCAAGTTGCTTTGGAAAAGAAAGATAAGAAGGAGGCAAAGCGTGTGGCCAAGTTAGTAGAGAAGGAGAGGGAGAAGGAAGAGAAGGCCAAGGCAAAAGGAAAGAAGAAGGAGAATGGAAAAGGCATTGTTCCCGCATCATCGATGGTAGATCAAGGCTCCTAAATGGAAGTCAGAGCACGTAGTGGAATGAAGAGGAAGGTTGTACTACTAGAGTTCACCGAAGAGATGGTTATCCAAGGCACATAGGTGATTGCTGTAAGTGACGATGATGAAGTGACATCGGAGGAATTAGTGCTCAACGTCTCCATTACAGATGTTGTTGATAATGAAAATAAGGAGGGACCAAATTGCTACAACAAGATCATGGACTTTCTAATAAAGGTAAATGAATTATATTATCCTATATTATGAACTTTTACTATATTAGTATATTATCACACCTTGTCCATGGTGAGTACTCATGAGTTTGAATTGTTTGGGCAGATGGGAGTAGGAAAGGCCAAGATATACAGTGGGGTGGTCAATCAGTGGCTAGGATTTGACCTCATGCTTTTCGATTGCTAAAAGAACTTGCCAATGCCGGGGGTGTCATTTCTTGAAAATCATGTGCCTTCTTGGAACTTAGATCCAAAGTACAACATGATCTATCAAGCATTTTTCTTTGCAAAAAAGCATTTGCAAGACTACGCTTGCATTGTGGTGTTCCATTCATGGAGCATGGATGCCAAAAGGACCATTGCCAGACTATGTCAAGAGTACCCCAACATGGTGAAAAAGAAAGAGTGGATGGGCATGAATCGGGTGCATTTGATGTTGGCCATTGACAAAAATAACACGGTATGATTTCATTCATTCTTGAGAATTTTGTTTGCATTTCTAATCTCGTAATTTTCTTGAATATATGTTTTATGTATGTGTTTTTTTATACTTGCAGACTTTGAAGTTCGGCATCACCTTCTTGGTGAAAGACCAAGGTGCAAAAGGGAAGTCCAAGTTCTTTTTCAAGCGGTCGGCAACAATGTTGAAGACCAAAGTTGACATCATGCATGATGACTTGTTGATCAACTACACCACTGAAGACTCGATGTTGATCAAGGACATGAATTGAATGCCATGTTGTGGGGCTCAAGAGAAGGATGCTCGCTTCATTCAATTTATAATTGAAGGGACTACCCAGGAAGGAGACGTAGTCCTTGATTGCACAACATTTATGGGTGAATTTTGATAGTCAAAAGTGTGTTTCTAATCTCTATGTCATATAGGAAGTCATGGAGGTATTGATTTATGGTTTTCTTTTTAGATGCCTCTATTACAGCATGCTTCGCAACGGGACGCCACATTGTGGCGTTGGAGGCAGATCAGACAATTTTTTCATCCATCCTTGAGCCCATGAAGAAGACCACTCCTCCAGTTATAACAGTTGTCGTTAATGAAGCACCTACAATTGTAGCATCACAAGATCCAGATGCCATGATTGTAGTACCTTGCAAGTTCGTTCAACGAGATAGACCTAGTAAGTAAGTTTCTACATTTCTAATTTATGGTGTGCATGGTACTTATAATTCTTCATGAATCTAATACTCAATCATTTTTGTTTGCAATAGTAAGGGGTTGATGTCAACCGATGCAGCCAAGAAGAAACAAAGACTTTTCTTAAGTCCAAAGAAGTCCTTTGATCTTCCAATGTATGTAGAGCAGCTAGCTTCAGCATTTGTGGAATTTGGTACTTCAAAATCCAAATGCCATAAACCTTCGTATGTTTTAAATGTCTTGCAGTTCATAGATGGTTCAACATCTAAGGGGAGAGAGACTTCAGATTCTTTTAGTGATATGGATTCTACAACAAAGTCCACTGTGACTTAGGCTCATGAGATTGATGTATCTTATGAGCCAACCCATTATGTTTTCATTTTCATTATGATTGGATTTGTGTGTTTTATGGCTACATGTTGTGTGATTCAATTTCCTTGACTCTCGTATATTCTTGGTTTTTTCTTGTTGAAAGTCCTTCCAAATTAAAGTAGGGAGCGAAAAAAAAAATCATTCCAACACGGGAACACAGAAATCTTCTTCAGAGAAATATCGTTTGAGAAAAAAATACACCCTAAACCAATCATAGTCTCTTACCAAAAAATAGATGGTCCTAAACCCTAAACCCATACATGGATAACCTTGCCCTAAAACATTACCCAAACTAAATGGGTGTGAGGAAGAACAAAACATTCACAACACGACAGTCTTGAAGAAAAAAAATAGGGAGTGAAAAATAATTACAACAACAAAAGTCTTTTTGGAAGAATGTGGTGTGTGACAAAATTATGAACTTAACAATAACCCAAGAATCTTGTTAAAAAAAATAAGGTGTCAAAAAAATATTACAACACCACAGTTTTGAAGAAAAAAAATAGGGAATGAAAAAAAACTTACAAAAATAGAAGTCTTGAAGAAAAAATGTAGTGTGTGAAAAATTACGAACTTAACTCAAGACTCTTGATAAGAAAAATAGGGGTTCAAGAGAACATTACAAATACCATAATTCTCATAAAAAAATAGGGTGTGACAGGAAAATTAGAATAAGCAATGGGGTGAAAAAAATTCGAATAAGCAAAAAGAATAGTATAAGGAAATGAAGTGTCTTATCAAAACTAAAATGGTATGAGCAAGTCACAAATAGGTGCATATACAAAATATCCTAAATCCTAAACCAAATGCAAATGTCAAAGCATGTTTTTTTCCTTAAATTCACGAGTTGCTCAAAAATTGAGAAAACAATGAATTAAGTATTTGGGAATTCAATATTTTGAGCAGTCACAGTCATAGGTATATCCACGGTCATGGGTACCTCACTGGGTTTTTCCAATTCTTTTTTTCCCGCTCACAAGCTCATGCTTACAGGCTCGCATGCTAGCAACCCTGCAACTTCTTGGAACCCCACTTGTCTACTTTGAGTCCACAAGCCCTTGGATTTAGGTTGTTTTCTAGGTGTCCATAAACGACTCCTGTCCATTTTAGGTGTTCCTTCCTTAGTACTCAAATGCATGTTGGATTTGAGGATCGGAGGTTTCAATCGATAATTTGAAAGCTTATATGATCTAAAGAGAATGGACAGTTGCTAAACTAAAAATACTTTGAATTCTAGGAACATATCAAAAAAACATTAGAAAGAAAAACATTGAAAGAAAAAAAATGGGGAAAGGAAAAATTGGGAATAGGAAAACTAAATAGAAAAGTAAATGGAAAGAATACTTGGAAATGTAGCAAGAGAACCCAATTTAATATTCAAAGATGCCTTACTGAAATAGTGTGTATATTTGTAGATTATAGTCATTTATATGAATTGACAACAAAACAATTGGCTCATGAGAAATGCTTTTATATTTCATGAATGCATTCACATTTACCCTCTATAAGCTCGAAATCATTTCAATCACAATATAGGGAAATAAATACTATATGACTGAAGTACAGAAATAAATGTAGCCAAGCCTATTATGGAACTGTAATGATTCCTGCTCAAACTAGAAGTACCTTCATTTCATTGAAGCTATAACTTAGTGCATGAATGAATTTGTCCTCATGGATACCCATCTTGTACAAGTACCTACACAAGTAGTATAGGTGTTTGCAATTCATGTATTGTTGTTGACCTCCAATAGCAGAAATAGACATATTCGCAAAGTCTAGATATGTGCATGTGGGGAACATACCCATTGTAATTCCATAGACATTTTTGGTAGTGTCTATCTTTGTCTCAAGTGCCACTATTCCACCAAGGCCCGGAAAAGGGAGCAAAGTCACTCCCATAATTTGCCCTCTAACATTTCCTGCATTTTCCCATTTGTTTCATTGTTCTGTAGTTGGTGCACTGGCTATCCTTCGAATGGTTCAATTGTTCCTAACCGTTGGGTATGCATCTGAGTTCCTTGGTGTTGTTTGTTCATACAAGACGGTCTGAAAAACCTTCGACATATTGAAGAGACACTGTGGCAGCAATTTCGAGCGTTCTTGGAGGCGGAAGTCTGCAAGTTGCAATAGAAGAGTCTCTTCTCGATTGAGGTTGGTCCCACTTAGAACAAGCCAAACCTGCGGCACCTCAGGCCAATCAATGACCCACTTCCTTTTCGTACCTTTCACACATTGTTCAATGTTGTCCCCACAAAACTAGAAGTCAACCACCACCTCCCACTTACTCCCATAATCCTCTTTTCGACCCTGATAGGTTGGAGTTGGTGTACCTTTCTTCCCCCTTGCAATTCTTGAGGTGCACTTGATGTTGGACATCCGTTGTTGAGCTTGACATCTTGTGTTGGATTAGTGGCTAATTTTGGCAATATGCCACTTGAACATATTGCCATCGCTTATGAATGTTGTTATAACATGTTGAGAAACATTGACCTCCGGTTGTTCACTTGGGTCCTCCGAAGAGGGAAGGGAAGCCGTGGTGGATCTTGTTTGCATCCGAGGTTGAGAAAAGTTGATTTTGTCTAGTCTATGTGAGTCTCCTGCATCACCAATGGGAACATCCAACTTTCTCTTCATGCTCCCAAATATTTCCTCTCCTTCTAAGTGTGGTACTCTTGTACCCACACCCTTAACTCCAGGCAATGTGTTCAAGGCGTCCGCAATTTTTTGGGGATCATTACTTCTTCTTGCAGTTTTCAACCTCAGTTCTCCCTTAGATGGTCTAGATCTCAATGCATGGCCTTTGAGGTATGCTCGGTAGTTAGTCATTTGCATCCAAGCGCGGATGCTATTGTCGCAAGAGGCATCAAACAAGTTGTTCCCTCTCTTTCTGGACATTTGTAGCCACTTGTTATGCACCATTTTCAGTAAATTGCATGATGGCAAGTCCATCATCTCCTCCAAATTCAATTTCTAGGAATCCATGAAAGATGAATAGCAAGTTAGATATACCAACTTCAAGCTAGACATGTTTCACTATTTAATAACTTTTGTATCAACCCCTATTCCACTGAGGATCTAAAAATACTGAGAACATGGGTACCTATAGACACCTCAAAGGCATCATTCGTATCTGACTGATGCTTAAGTGGAGTCCAACACGACCTCTTTTCTAGTGAAGGACTTGAAAGCAGGGTTAGTTGTGAACACCTCATGTGCATCAGTAGGATCCGACTGATGCTTATGTGGTGTCCACCACTACCCCTTTGCTAGTGAAGATCGTCAAATGAGGGGTACTCACATACACTTCACAGGCACCAATCAGATCCAATTGATGCTTATGTGGATATTGTAGCTACTCCTATTTTCAAGTCCTCATTGCAGAATTCCCAGAATTCTATAGAACTAGGCATGAACATTGTCATTCTCAAATTCTTTATTTGGAGGTGAAACATGCACAGTTACATCTAATTTGGTACAATATTCTATCTCAAGCCACACATTATGAAATCCAAAATGAAGCCATGCATTCAAATGACAAGTGAACTCACCATGTCCATGAATCCTCCCCATTGTCGATATCGGAAGTGTCAAAATGCCAGCCAACGGTCTTGGTGATGAAGTGCTTCTTTATTAGCTGCTCTAGAGGAGAGCCACCATGCCCGAATTGCAAGGTAACATGTCTCTACTTCATCCATATTTTTGGAATCGTTGCATTGTTTACACAAAGTAATATGCTGTGCATGGAATGCCTCCTTGATGTGTTTTTGGGTGTGTTTATGAAGAGAACTAGTCCAATGGAGCAAGCGCATCCTTTCCCAGTCCTCCATTTTCTCATTGGCTGAACCACTCCCATAGACGATGCGGACCACATTCCAATTGGCCATTGCACTGTCAGCCATGAAGCCCTTGAAGTTCGTGTTAGGCACTCCATGTCTTTCCATGACAATGTTCAAGCTCCTCTAGAATTGTATTTGGATCTCAATATCTTCCAATTGCATATCGGACATGGCAATGGTCATGACTTTTTTGTACTGTGCATCGTACACATGGCAGGCCATCCTACTCCACTCCTCCACACGCCTGGCATGGTCAAACATTAACCATGCATTTTGCAAATTCTCTCCCTATTTCATACGTTTGACCAAGTCCACTCCACTCTCGGGTCCTTTGGTGAGCATCTTAAAAATGTAGACCTTCTCCTTCCCTTGTCTCGAGAACACCTTGTCGTGTATGAATTCGAACTTGGAATGCTTCTTCATGGTCATTATATTCTCAATGACGCCTACTCGATTGTTTGTGCGGAACGGAGATATCACGTTCTATATATTTGGGCTGTTGAGGATTTGGAATCGATCCATGACCTCTTCTAGTTCTTCTTCCTTCAGCATCTCCTTTTCCCCATCTCCGTTGTGGAAGACGTAGTTTGTGAAGAAGTCTTTATTTGTAGAGAGAGCTATTGTGGAGTTGGTGGCCCTTGGCATCTTGGCAACCTAGTCTACAATGAGCCCACTAATTTTCTCTATGGAGTCTCTATACAATTCTTTTGCAACAATGAGCATGCACCCCAAAGTGAATGGCAGCCCTACTCATTTTGGGGTTCTCACTATAATAATAATATATCCTAGCCTCACATGTGTAGAAGCACGAAGGTGGCGTGTTATAGACCTTGCACACTGGAGTGGAATCTTTGGGAGGATTGTCTCCAACAACAAAAGGAAACATAGTATATCCCATCCACTCTGTTTTGTTCTTTCTAGAAGCTCTCTTTAGGTAATCGCACTTTGGATTTTTACAAGTAAGATGATTGGCGCAATATGACTTACGAAACTTCAGACTGTCGTCATTGTGAATGTTGGTTGTGACCAATTTGCATGAGGGATATCCATCATAGCGCTTGTCCATTCCTTCGAAGTTTCGAGCAACCGACGTCGATGAAGACAACTTGCACGGAGGTAGCTCAAAGATAACATCGCCATCAAATATAGGTGGGAGAAACTACATACAATGGTGTTTCACGGTGGATTGATCCATGGAGGACAATTCATTTTGAGAGCGATGCATACTGGCTAGTCTCTTAAAGCATTCCATAATGCTTACTTTTTCTATTGAATATGGATGCAAGGGGGGGCGTGAGAATAAAGACTAAGAAGGACTATTGGACGGGGTACTACCTTTTGAGTCCCCCCTGGCATTCTTATATGACACAGTCTGCATAGAGAAGGGTGTTCTTCGAAGTCTCAACTCAAGGGATTCCCTTTCAAATTTGCTAGACAAGGGTATGATGTGATCTACCTCCTCAACTTTCACACGATGGAGAAGGTCACACTTAGGCAGGCCTGGAAGCACATGATAGGGTGGAGAAGGTGAAACTATATTTGCATTGTAAGGCATATCCATTGTAGATGTAGTTGACTGTTGACTTAAAATTTTTGTAGATATAGCTAGCATGGCCATAGGAAGTCCATAGGCCCTATAGTTTCCTGGGGTAAGATACCAACAAAGACCATCTTCTTCCACACACCTATCCATCGGAATGGACTCTTGTGAATCCCCTGATTTTGACTTCTTCTCCTCCTCGACATAGATGGAAGACTCTACGAATCTGAAGCAAATGTGAAGCAAGTGACTGAATACCCTAGCACGCCCATTGTCATAAATAGGAAATACTAAAGGAATTTCATAACCATCTACTTGAATGCAGGCCACGGTACTAGTACAAACTCTTTGGTAACTCGAAAGAGAGAGAATGGTTTTGTGGGATGGGTTCCACAAGAAATGGACTTGATGGATGCCTCTCATATATCCTTTTCTTTGGATACAAGAAGAAGATGGGAAGATGACACATTCAAGGATAGAAGGTAAGTATTCACCTTTTTTAAATCACCCATTACATGCTCCGGCAAGCACATCTTGAAGAATACATATTAATTATTTTACAAATGAAGCCATAGCGATGGCTTTGTAATATTTGTTCACTAGTACTCGCCTTAAATTTGAGTCATAGTAATGGACTTGTGCAAGATCTTAAAAGCTTTGTTGAGTAATGGAGGAAAGACATTGGAGCACAGTTTTGTATAATATTATATGGAATCCTGCAAGGAGGATTCCGGTGATTGCACATTGTTCGATGAGGCTACTACCAATTTTGATGTCCGTGATCTTCATTAAGTAAGGAAATGTTAATAGTCGATAATATCCTTGTCTTCACCCATTCCCACGAGTGTTCTACCTACTATTCAAAGCAAAGTCTTGTTTTGAATTTTGCCGGCACATTGAAGTAGACATCAAAGTACATTTTCACAATTTCAATGGTGAAGACATTGATTAAGCGGCCATTAAATGCCATGCTTTGCCAAATGCGGGTTCCGCCATTTCAGGCATATGTATGGGATAGTTTGGACAGTGGAGATTTGTCTTTACTAAAATGTCAATTAGGCATTTGATGTACTGTTTGAGTTGTTGGTAGTCTACTAGTCTTCATCCTCTACTTCATGCGAGTAGACTCTATAAGCTTAGACCTTGTAGTTGTCCATCAAAAGAAGAAGCCGAAGAAGCATAGGTCTTTTTTTTTCTCAAGTTCCAAAGCTCTTAGGCATTTTAGGATGATGCATGGAAAAAAGGTACTAGCAAAGATGGGTCGATCACGAGCAACTGATTATCGCAAAGTCTTCAAGTTTGGAGAGGAGGGTGGTGATGGAAAGCAACGTCTTACAGTGTAGAATGTAGAGGCTATGTAGGAAGAATCGGGGACTCGAGGGACAACAAAACCAAACGAAGTCTTTCAAAAGGAGAGCACTCATGACATTTGATCAACATGAGCTTCCAATTACTATATTTTTGTTTTTGAAATTTTGCCACGTACTTGAAAGTCTTAGAGAGAACACTAGAACTATGCATGTGCAAATTGAACCACAAAATTGTAAATGGAACCTCTAGATAGACAAAAGTAGTCATCGTGAAAGTCCTCTTTTATTTCAATTTGCCTAGAACGTTTTCATGGTGGCCGAGTAAATTGTTTTCTCTTTTGCATCACAAAGAATTATCTCTCGTGCGTCACCTACACTAGAATATAATACTCTAGATGTTAAGAGAAGAACAAAGCCATTACAACATTATTAGATAAGATGGGTTAAGTAGAAGCATTCTAGGTTTGGGTATATTGATATGGCATTACTTTTTTTGATCTATGCCATGTAAGGCACCAGTAATTCATACAATTATTTAAAAAGGTAAGTGTGTTATTAAACATGCACTCTCATAAATTTAACCTTCTGTAAGTATGTGTTGAAGAAGTTCTTAGTTCCATCTTGGATAAAATATTTACATGCTTTGCAATATCACATATTTAGAATAGAAAAAACAAAATTCATTATGTAATACACCTGATGCATGTATGTTGAAAAAGAAAATACTAACAAAAACACCAAACCAAATAATCAAAATGTTGAATGTATGCGATGCATAACATGGCCTCATTTGGCAGGCCTATCGTCCTTGGCCGTAGCTCTGTCATCCATGACCTGCGACGCACTTGCCTCACATTGTGGCCTCTTCTTGTCAAGTTGCACCTTCCAACAACTTGGGGGATTTAGTAGTTTACAATGATACTTTTACATTCCAATTCCTAGATTTGGCAAAGGCCATTATCTTATGAATTAAATTGAAAAAAACAATAAATGGACAAGGAAGAATTGCCACGCCACGTGTCCCGAGAAGTTGGCATCCAACATTCTCTCAAGTTCCAGAAGTCACATGCAAAAAAGTGGCACAACATGGCCAGTTGCCATGAAAATCAAACTTGCCATTTTTGGCTAGGTGCCGCCCCACCTTCACTACGAATTGGAATCTGAGAGTCACCTACTCAAGCGGCCGCGCCCCTCCAACCTTCCATTCCTTCTAATTCTGCTACGCAAATGAGAATTTCATTCCTACAAAATTTGTTGTTGTATCTTGTTTGTAGAAAGAAGAAAGAGTACACGCGATGAGGACCACCACGAGTTGAGCTAAGGATGGCGAGGAGTTGTCGATGCCGAAGTCCTACAAGATCTTCGACACGATGAAGGTATGAATCTCCTTCACTTTTCCTGTGAATTCCATCTTTGGCCCTCAGGGGTGGGCTTCATGCACCTCCAACTGTTGAGTAACTGGAATGTGAGTTGTGTGTTGCTTCGTGGTCTTGCCTATCGCAAGTAGTGCAAGGCCACTCCCGCTCCCAATTTTTTTTTCTGGATGCAGGTGAATCTTGCATTGCTCGCCCTTATTGCTTTGGCTAGACAAACTTGCGATTTCTCGGTTGCTGAATTACTAGAACGCGAGTTGGATGTTGCTTCACAGTCTTGCTTGTTGGAGGCGGGGCAAGGACACTCCCACTCCCAATTTTATTTCTCTTGGGTTCACGTGACTGGCGCATTGCTTGCCCTTGCTGGCTTGGCATGACGCACCTGTAGCTGCTCGGTCGTTGAGTTACTAGAACGTGAGTTGGGTGTTGCTGCCTTCACCTTGCCTGGCGCAAGCAGGCATAGGCACTTCCCGCCCCCAATTTTTTTTTTTGGTCACCAGTTGCTTCGAGACTTGTGATGGTGATGAGCGTCCTTCTCCTACATGCTCTGGATTGTGGTTTGTGGCATCTTGATTTTAGACATGAATGGTGTTGTCAAGTTGTTTCATTCTATGTTCTTGTTATTTCTTAATAATGATTTTTTTATGCTCGTGTTTTTCATTGTAGGGTTTCAATGAACCTAGCAATCTGCCCTCCAGCTTGACTGTGCTTGTCGACATGGCCCCAAGTGAAGATGTTGCAGAAAAATCTCAGCCCAAGACTCCTACTTACATGGATGTAGAGGAGTCAAGTGACTCCGAGGATGAGGACGATGATGCAAAGGACTTGGTAAGGGTTGAAGATGGTATGAATGGCCCTTGTTGTGATGCAGATGCATCGGTGGATTGCAAGCTTAGTCGCAACACCAATTTGCACGGTCATCCCATTGCAAGATATTCTCACAAAAGAAAGAAACCAGAGTTTTCCTCGAAGAGTTTCAAAACCAAATACAGCTCCGAGTCGCAAATGTCCATGTCCATTGTTAGTCCTTGGTTTGAGGAGCTCAATGAGTTTGATCCTAGTGCTAGCGTAACATGGCTTGGAGAGGTCATCATTCTTTTGAGCTTAGATTTAGAGAATGATGTTGAGATTCTTGAAGGTTGAGTGGACTTCATTCTATTTAAGAGCTTTTACTACATGGTACTAGCTTCATGAGACCTTCGATGAGACTATTTTTTCCTTTCTAGACACCTATTCCTATTTAAAATATAATTGATGTTGAAGTTAGATTGAGTGGATTTAGTTTCTTTTTTTAGTTTTTCCACATAGTGAGTGCTTGGTGTGACCATGCATGATTAGTTTATTCAATCCTATCAATTTTTTAAATATAAGTGGTAACGGAGGGCGATTTCAAAGTATGTGAAGTTGAATTACAATTCCCTATAGGTCTCTCCGTTGTATGAGTTCCATTCCAAATCGTTGATCTTCATCTATGGTTGTCTTAGTAGATGGATGTGTCACCTATGACTCAAACTTAAGATGATAGGATGGTCGAAACTCCAAAGACCGATAAAAAAACTCAACCAGATATTGAAGGGGAAGAAGAAGGATATGCAATGGAGGAGGATGTGGTAGATGAGGAGGAGAAAGACCTCTTGGAGGATGACCTCCAATGACTTCAAAAGGTGGACTCCGTATCCACCATCAATGCATTGAAGATGAAGCCAAACAACATTTTCCGGCTTTCGATTCCACTTTGTCGTCTTGTGGCCATGTCGATGGTACAACCTACTCTTTCATGCAATGTGCAATTGCTTGAGAGGGAATTTGCTTGTAGATATCGGGATGGGGCAATAGTCTTCTATGTTTCCACTATGAATGAGGTGGGAGAGATTGCGGAGTTCACGTCATAGGAGATGGAAGAGTGGACCCTTTGTGAAAGTAGAAGAACTCTACATTCGAAGAGTATGTGGATTCCCAACCTACACTCAAGTTCCTCCAGGATGCATTCCACAAAACCGGATTGGCACTATATGGCGGACTACATTCTTTTGGACACCAAAGGCAAAATCAAGATTGTTATGTAGGTCATGCACGACATCAATAAGTGAGTTCACATATCCCACTATCCCTTCATATTGAGTTTTAAATGTCAATTTTTTCTTAACTATAGTTTAAAAACACAGTAATCAAAATAATTCCTCGTGCTCACTATGCAGATCTAATGAGGACTCCCACGTGAAGACCAACCTCGTACATGCCTTGTACAGAGTTCAGAAGTATGGCCTACTACTAATGAAAAGATTCAACAACATGCTCAAGCCATCGGAGAGGAAAAAATGTGTTTCATTGCTAGCAAGAAAGACATGGTACTCCATGCCAGCTGAGGTCTTCACCTCATTTGTCTTCAGGGTGAGAGACACATGCTACATATCTATCAAGTTTGTTCATTTTCTATGTGTTTGGTGTTTATTTCTCTTCTATTTTATTGACTCTACACTCCTAGATTTTTCAGCAAGAGATTTTGCAGGCGGCAAATGCTGCACTTAGAAGGTACCAAGAGACCCCACCGATAGATGAAAAGACTGTGGAAGGAGCTGCTCAGGCCATGAGGATTGGAGCGAAGGAGAAGAACATGAAGCTATACATGAAGATGATCAAGTTGTTGACTATAGCTAATCCGGCTCATGGGGTTGGGTTCCTTGAAGAGATGAAAACCCATGACTACGATATCATGCAATGTTTTTCTCTTCCTTGGATCTCCATTTCCTCACATGACACAATTCATTTTTTCTGGTGTAGGTGGAGAGGCATTGGAGTTCCAACGAGGTGCCAAAGATGACCTTGGAAAAACTACAGATGGTCGCAACTTGCAATACCTCGACAAAACACAAGGTGAAATTTTGGCAATGGTGGAAGTCCTCCATCCCATCTCGTGATGCGAGGAAGTTCCTGACCAAGCCCGTCTCCAAAACACACCTTGGACCTTTCTTAAATAGATGTGTTTGGTTTGCAGGGGTAAGTGGCTCAATAAAATTCTTCATAGAAGACTATTGAATTTTTCTAGCTATTGAATACAACATTCTTCATTTTGTAATGGCTCTTCAATTTTTGTGATGGGGTGAAACTAATCCTTGTGCATATCAATTTCTTTAGATTGAAGATGCGGCAATGGAATACTTTGAGGGGGTTGTTAGACAAGACAACATCAAGATTGACATAAATGTCCCACTACAACTGGAGACATTGCAAGAATATGTTAAGGGATGGAAGAGGAAAATTTGGGACCATAGCTTCCAACCTTACCTAAAGGGTGGAAATTATTTCAAGAAGGGGGAATACTTCTTGAATTTTGAGGGGTCCAACTTGGTGGTTCGGAGGGTTCTCTACCGATACGTTTCCATGAGTGGCAAGACACTAATGGAGTGGTCTCATGGCCTAGTTGTGAATTCTTGGAAAATTTCTAGAGTTCATATTGTTCTTCAATTCTCTAATTTGTTTTCAACATAGAGAATATTGTATCTATCATTTTTTTATTTGTTTTTCATTTCTCAAATTGCCTTTACTGATTATTATTTCTTGTTATCTACAGCTACTTCAAAAATGAGCTTGAAGCCAAGGGTGCTATCCAAAGGAAAGACCTACCTCCCTTCCTCTCATCATGGTTGGATTGCAGCTGAGGGGATTGCATGTTTTCACCAAACTAGCTGCAAACGTTTACCAGAGCTCACCTTAGTAGAGGGGTGTGGTATTTGGATTGTGCACCGGCATTCACCCATCTGTCTAAGGTGCAGCTATGAGCATCTTTGGATGGCAAAGGGGCAATCAACTTGAATGTGGATGAGTTTGCGGGAATGACTGATAGGCAAAGGAAGAAGGCCATTGCAAGGAGGGAAGCCAATGACCAAAAGAAAGAGGCCTGCTTTTAAATACTTCTCACCACCAAAGAGAAGAAGGAAGTGGAGCGACTAGCCAAGCTAGTAGAGAAGGAGAAGGACAAGGACAAGGAAGAGAAGGCCAAGGCAAAGGGGAAGAAGAAGGCCTAGATTGGAGGCCAAGTCCTTGCATCCTCGACCGTGATTCAAGGATCTGAACTTCAAGTTGGATCGTAGAGTGGAGTGAAGAGAAAGGCTACTCTCTTACAACTCACGGAGGAAGTCATCACTCATGTGACAAAGGCACTTGTCCTCACTAATGACGAGTTGGTCAAGTCTGAGAATCTGATTCTCAATATCTCCATTGATGACCTTGTGGACGAAATGGAGTCCAAGACAAAGGCATGGTACAAAGAAGTCTTGAACTTCTTGAGTAAGGTATATGACTTTCATTTGAAATTGAAAAGGTGGTCATCAGTTCTTATCCCGTGACCATGGTTTTTGTTCATGACTAATAATTGGATGCACTGTACATTACCAAGTATTGGTGGGGAAGCCCCCCATGTCCCATACTGTGCAAAAAGCTGTGGTGGAGAATTTGCCCGTGCCTAGGCTGTCTTCTCCGCCACATGAGGTGCTGAAATGGAACAAAGATGTGGGAAATGAGGCCCTACAATTGGCATTCAACTTCGCCTCTAGACATCTCCAAGACCATGGTTGCATTGTAGTCTTTCATTCGTAGAGTGCCAAAGCAAAGTCGGATATTGCTTGATTGTGTGAAACATACAACAGGGTGAAATGGGAGTGGATGGGGATGAACCACATGCACTTGACCTCAGCCATCGACAATACAAAGACGGTACATTCCATTCCATTTCTATAACTCTAAACTTACTTCCTAATGTATATCATTCTTTGCATTTCTCATGATTATACACCTTCTCAAGATGATTATACAAATGCAGAAGTTTGGAATCAGCCTTGTGGTAAAGGACTTAGGCGTGAAAGGAAAATTCAATTTCTCTTTCAAACACATGACCATGATGGTCAAGGCCAATGTCGACATTGTTCAAGATGACATGGTGATGAACTACATCCATCCGGATGACATGGCCATGAATGATAGAAAACCTTGGCAGGGCACTAACAAAAAAGACCCACGATTCTTTCAAATCTTGCTTGAAGCTACGAGCGTTGAAGGAGATGTGATTCTCGACTGAACCGCATCCACTGGTCAATATTCTATTCAACTACTCAACATTGCAAGTACAATCAATCTATAGTTGGAGTCATTCAAATAATATTTTCAAATTTGCTTGCCTCTAGGTGCTTTGATTATCACTTGTCATGGCACGGGCTAACATGTTGTGGCTTTGGAGGAGAACAAGGACATTTTCGATGCCATCCTCAAACCTATGCAGAAATCCGCAACAGCCAAGGCAACGACTCCACCACCGCTAACAGTTGCAGTTTCACAGGATCCTGATGAAATGCCTTTGAAGCCTCGCAAATTTGTTCGGAAGGGAAAATTCAGTAAGTAAGTTGGCACTTTTTATATTCTCTCTTTGCAAGGTGCCTTCGACTTTTCAGTACTTTGGCATTGTGCCATTTTGGTTTGCAGCCATCAAGGATTGATGACACTTGATGCTATCACGAAAGAACCAAGTCTACTCTTCAGTCTAAAGAAGACTTATGAGCTTCCAGTTTATGCCAATCGGATGCCAACGGCCTTTGCGGATTTTGGTTGCTCCAAATCAAAACGCCGTAAAGACACTTATGCTCTAAATGTTTTACACTTCATAGATGGATCTGCATTCGAGGGCACAAAGTTTTCAGACTCATCAAAGACCTCCAATTCTTTGACTGAGTCCACAACGACTTAGACTTATGAGATTAACATATCTCATCAGTCATGCTATTGTATATTGATTTCTATTATGATTGGATTTGTGTGTTTTATGGCTATATCTTGGTCTTCTATTCCTCTAATTTGCATTGTTTGTCGAAAGAGTCTCCTCTATTTTGTCAACATTTCATTGCACCCTAAACCATGAATCTAAAAAAGATGTATGTGCTTCAACTTTTGGAAAATAAAATCTATATTGTATGAGATTTTTTACTTTCTTGTGTCCATCGTCATAGGTTCCTCATTCCTTTTTTCTTGACCCTGAATTTTCCACTCACAAGTTCAGAGGCTCACAAGCTCACGCTCACAGGCTCGCATGCTAGCAACTTGAACCGGAACCAATGGGGGATTGTTAGTCATTTACAAGACTCATTCTAGGGTTGGCAAACCTTCTAGAGTGTAGGGATCTTCCTTTGATGGTTTCTTATCTCCAAACGGAACTCTCCCTAGATTTTGGACTCACATCCACACTACTCCTTATCAAATTACCGTTCCAATAACTTAAAGGCACCATGCACAAGACCATATTCATAACCCTAAACTATGTCACAAACGTTCCCTCCAAATTGGATCCAGTCACCCAAGATCCAAATTCCTCCTTTCCTCTCTCTTTGTTACACTTCAATGCTCACATAAGCAAAAAAACCAGCAAAGCTCTATGCACACAGTTCAATCCTGAATGTCCACTTGGTGGCTCAGATTAAAGAAAGAGAACAAAATAAACATTATAAGCGCTAGGATGGAATGAGAGGGCAACAAACTTCCCTGCCCTTAAGAACCAAAAACAAAAGGCAAAAAGCCACCCGAAAATCAAGGCGACCAACCACTAACCTCTCGAGAAATCCAAAAAGTGCAGGTCGATCCTAAAAATCTGAAACTTGAGCCAATGCTTGGAAACCCATTCTAGATCTAAAATTCAAATCCTAACTAAATAAAATTCCTAACTACTTTGCCTTCCTTGCCTTCTTTGAACTGCTACCGCTTTGAGTTATTGGAGCCCTAATGGGTGCCCTCGCCAGAGTTATCTTAACTACTTCCTGGGTTTGGATCTTTTGTATCATTGGTCGCGAATCTTCTTTGTCCTCCAATTCCGTTTCTATTCTAATTTGGTACTCCTCTTTGTTGGACTTCCCAATAATTAGGACCTCCCTTTCTCCCTCTAACATCATATTCATTAAAATGGGAGATTGGGGACCTTCCAAAATAATAATAATAATTTGGAGGCCCCAAAATCAAAGTAGAGTTGAAGTAAATTTAAGTCAAGGGGAACTCAATTCGGTAGTTTTAAGATGGAATTTCCATTAAAATGAGAGTTTCTAGTCATCAAAGCGTCCTTAAGAAAATTTTCCTAACAAAGACAATATTGATTTTTCATATAAGTGAATATTGTATTCTCATTTAAACACCAAGTTGTGAGTTGAATGGTTGGTTGTAAGTAGCTATTTATCTCATTTAGGTGGTTCGGGTTCGAATCCCACTGAATTTGTATGAGCGACTATGAGATAAACATGACTTGGGGTTGCTTAGTGAGCCTTTCAAGTAGGAAAGTTGTAACAACCAACCAGCCCCATTCCCAAACTGTGACAAGTGCTTCATGCATTACCAAAATATAAAGTGCTCTTATGCACTACCATTTTATTTCAATTGTATTATATTCTTAAAACAAATTTACAAAGTCAATAAAAAGAAAAAATGATGTACATATAGAAACAAGTACATGTATAATGTAATAATCAATATATTCATTATTGAGTACAAGTGCAATTGCTCCACATGGTACTTCATACTTACAATATAGAAAATAGTCCATCTAGAAATGTATAAAATCAAATCATATTACGCCAATCTATATCATATACTCTACAATACATGATATAAAATCATATAAAATCCTTTATAGTTAAGGTAAAACAAAACTATAGTAGGGTATAAAGCAACAAACATGAACTATCAAACATAGCTTCAAATACTATGTACTATCTTCAAAGCACCTCATAAATGCTCAGTTAGTATTATACGCAGCCAAACTTGTATTGATAACATCGACTTGAGCAAATGGGATTTTGAGGACACACTCTATAGTGTCCTTCTTCACCTTTGACTTCCATGCCATCATCAAAGAATTCGTTTCCTCCCACACTAGATTCTAGGTGTCATTGACTTTCCAATGCAATCCTTTGGCGGAATCCCATCCAATACATAGGACTCTTGAATAATCCACTCTCGTAATGTGGTCCAAAAGTATTGAATGAGCACACAATTAGGATGCTCCAAGTTTGTGAAAAGATTAGACAAGGCTCTAGCAATCCATACAGGCTTGGTATCACCATTAGTGGGTCAAATGGCGACGAAATACCTTTCAAAAAGATCACACGCCACTCGGAAAGATGGCAATGGACGATTGCAAAGTTGCCCCACAAAGGCATCATCCTCAGCAAACTCCTCACAAACCTCACCATCATCAAGTTCATCCTCCTCCGTTGTTTCCACTCAAGAAGAAGGCCAAAAGCCATCTACCAATGCAGCAGAAGGTTCTATGGATTCCTTCAAGGCCGCATTCACCGCCCGCCAATAGAACACCAAATGCTCGAATTGTCTCCTATATTCACCACATCCATCTTCATTGCACAATGACTCCCAATAATTGATGAACCCACATATTCCCTTGTAAATATCATCTTCACTCCGCATTGGAAGGTGTACAATAGGTAGTGGCTCCCCATGAGGCCATAGACTCCTCCCTTCAGAGTCCTCTCGCCATAATTTTATCCCTCCAACTTCCTCAGGCAGCCAATCACTATCCGTGTAGTATTTCTTGTACTTCATGATCGGGACCCTCGTAGAGTTGAGATAAAATTTGAAATGTTGTGCCTTGGTATGGCCAACAAGTACATCTTCCCCTTCCAGAATCAAGCCTTCTATGGAGGCTTTGAAATGTGGCACTTCTTCAATAAGGTGAGGAATTGTGGGCACTGAATCCACATCCATGAAGGACTTCATAAGAGATGGGATGGTGGGGAAGTTCTCTTTTTTCAACTACATACTCCACCTTCCAAACAATGTGTCAATGTCCTCATGTGTGTGACCAACCAATATGAAACTGACATATACCTCACAAAAGGTTTTCTTAACAACAAGAAGGGACCAAAATGCAAACACAAATCTGTTCTTATTGTCTCCTATTGCATTGTCCATTTGAACGTTCAACACCAGAGGAAGGGTAGTCGCCAGAATTGCAACTTCAAGCGGTGGCCAAAGCGATGATTTGCAAATGACCACTCCTTGTAGCATTGCTTGAAAAAGAAGAGCAAAGCCCGAACTAGCAAACAATTCGTGGGATGAGTACTTTGGGGTCAATTCAACATCTCGTAACAACTTTGCTAATGACCCCACTATATAGTTTGAGTCATGAAGAAAGATATCAAGACCATAATGTGCATAACGCACATCCCCATGCCCGTGAGCAATCATACCTATAATTGAAATCGATAGCTTCATTAGTCCATCAAGTTGCTTACTCTTGTGTGAGAACACAGGAGAAGCAGTTTTTGCATGATCCATTTTGTCATGCATGATTGTCAAGCATTTGTGAGGGTATGCACTAGTTTTGTACTGGTTTGCATAGTAGTGATCTTGATGTGCTCGAGCTATGGTCAAATATTTCTCCAAAATGTGGGTCCATTTCCGTTGTAACCCAACAGATGTTGTTCTTTTTAGAGTTTGCAATCTATTAGACTTAGAACAATGTGCAAAATTATCTCTAGGCTTTTTGGCACTATACTTGGGGAAGTTCAATTTCTTGATTTTGCTTATGTTTGAAGCCGACACTTCTTTCAACCCAAACACAACATTTGTTGCATTAACCTTGGGAATAGTCTCCTTCTATTTAAAGGTGACCGGCAAAACCATGGAAACCACCTTCTCCCCAGTCGGAAGAGTATGTGTATGATGTGGCATATGGTTTGCAGACTTTTCAAGTACACACTTCAATGTCACGGTCGCTTGTGATGTATGCATCCGAGGCTTCTGCATGCCCAAATTACTGTGAGTATGAGCTATTCTCCTTTAGCAGCATACCCTTGAAAACGATTGAAGGTGGATTCCGGGACACCCGAAATATGTCTCCACATAGCCAAACAAACATCAATACCTTCTATAGTGACCACCCTCTTCCCTTGAGAGTCACGATGGACCTGCCTATGAACGTCCAACTTCATGTGGTATTGGAACTCAAAACTTAAGTTATGGTACATACGTTCACGAAAAGCCGGAATCTTCTCCCTCGAAAAAGGTTGCACACAGTTGTTCGAGCAACAAACTTTGCTTGACACTAAATTGATGGACTTTTGGGTGAGCAATTCCTTGGACTTCATACAAGCTTGAGGAGGAGGATTCCTGATTAAGCTTGTGTACGGTCTGGCTCGCGAAGAAGATGGTTGCAATAGTTTCACTTGTTGACAATTGTGGTCGTCATGAAGTTCGTGATCACAGAGGCTAGCCCCATTCAAGTACACTTGCTAAATGGGCCATGCACGGAGAGAGTACCTCCAATCCTCTGGAACATCTTCTATGTGCAAAGACTTTGAAATCTGGACGGCAACAAAAACATCTCCCAAGGGACCATCACAACCTTGCACTAAACCAGAATTCACATTGTAAACTATTCCCTCTACCACTAGTTGACCAATGGCATTTAGAAGGGTGACAACTTTTGTGCTCCAAAGACGTCGAGGGATGCCTTCGCAATCAGGAATCTCTAGAGTCACTTCAAGAACGTTCTCAACATCCCCTTCATCGGAGGAGTACTCCCGTGTCGAATCAACTAAAACATCTATGATACCTACACAATCATCCAAAGACAATCAAATACCTCAATGGAAATATTCACCAAATCAAATAATAGCTACAATACATAGTAGCATATGATAAGTCAACTTGAGTCGAGTTGATTCCTCACAAAAACATATAATACTATAGTCGACGATGAACTGTTCTCATCATCATAAATCAGACCAATCACATCATTGAGAGAGATCAATTATGAGACACTACATTCACCCAATTCAGTCCACTATAAAGACTAAATCCCGCAAGTACTTTTTTCTATTACAGTCCCGTCAGATGAACCCATAATCTTCAAAATAATTTATACATAGACCATCCTTGAGACTCATTAAATTATAGTGATGAAACTCCAATGTTTTTCTACCTTATAGAGTATAGAACTAATGCAAACGCTGTCATCTCCCAAGTCTTATCTACTAAATTGATGCGCAAAATAATCTACTATATCATAGGAATCCGGAAGTAGAATACAGTACAATTTATCATCACTTCAACTCGAATTGAGTTAAACCATCACTTCTCTAATTTGAAGTCCATACCACTATATTCTTTACAATATCATAGTACAATCATTCAATTCAAGTCAACTCGAGTTGAAAAGGATAAATTCTCGCATCAAAGTCACTATATCTTTTCATTCGAATTTGTTATATAAAAGTCATCACATATTCTCTAACTCATTGTATTAACTTGAAATCTTCCAAATTCTTCAACTTCCACTTTTTATCAATTCAACTCGAGTCAAGTTGAACCAGAGACTTTTTATATCTTCTCAAGAACCCAAGTCACTCGAAGTTAAATTACAGTTTAGGTCCAATATTCAGTCAAGTAGTGATTTTCACTACATCTCGCTCACATATCAATTTTACATTGATACTTTCACCTATCATCGAGGATCTCTTCGATTCGGCCAGGCATTGACTTCTCTGATTCAACTTGACTTGAGTTGAACCTCAATAATGCAATTACTGATATTTCTAATCAGTAAGTAGGGATACATTTTTCTGAAGTTCTTCTAATTCAAGTCAAATCAACTTGAATAATGCATTGGGTTTCGTCCCCACTATCATTTTCATTATTGTAGTTTAATTGAAGTGTAGTCTTGTTGACATGAATTCGGCACATTTTACAGGAATTGTTTGGTTTTCAATTCAAGCACGAAACCAATTGTGAAAGCCAAGCCCTTCAATTTCAATAGAAAGAAACTTCACAATACTCGATAAACTTATGTGAATCAATATGTGATACGCATACTACTTTCAACTCTACTGATATGAAAAGAATGTTCAGGTGGCTACTAAAAACAATGATCCTACAAGGTATTCCAGACATCCCTGTAGTAGCAGAGAGTACTATCATGGTCATGTGCATTTGAAGAAAACCTACGAAGAGATGGCACAGCTTGAAGGATCAAGTATTTAGGACAAACAAGAAAATTGTGGAACTACCGAGTAGCTGATTGTAGGGAAACCGATGACAAGCACAAACGCAATGGCGCACTCCAATGGCACACTCCACACTAGCGCGAACGCAACGTCTGAAACATAGGATGCAAACACAAGATACCAGAGAATGATCAAGAAATGAGGAGGAGAATGGTGTAGTCTTTCGCTTGAGAGTCGACACAGCAAAGTTCATAGGCGGGAGAATCTTTGCAAGAGAAGTTGGAGGGGCATTCAAACGGTCATCCACGCATGGCCCACACATATTTTAAGAGACTTGCATTCAATGTGCAGACTTCGGTGATTCCGATTAAGGCACATGTGGGACCGCTTGGTTTTTCTAGACAACTTTCCAATAGTTGGCTATAGTCATGGGGTATTTTTATCAGGGAATAGTTTGTTTTGAAAAAGTAGCCAAATTCCTCATTAATGTAAGAGAAAATTCTTGTGCTGGAAAGTGTCCGCATTGCTGCTTTAGCTGGCTATTCAAATGCATGCGCCTACACGTAATGTAGCTATACACTTTTTTCAATTAGCATTTCAAATGCTCGACTTATCTGTCCAAGGATTTCGAAAGGAATTTTAGACCACTTTTTATAGATGTTAAAAATAACTTTAGGAAAGACATATGCTTAATCTATGCAGGTGGACTATATGCGTTGTCAGTTCATGCACTACTATGGCATGAGTTGTTGCTGTAGGGTTTGAGGGTTTTTTTTTTCTTTCTTAGGGTATACGGTATATGGTTTAAAAGTTTAAGGGTTTAGGGTAGAGGGTTTAACCCCTAAATGCCCAAGGCCTGTTTGGAGCTTCTTGAAATTTGTTCTAAATTGTACCATAAATGAACATTGTCCTAAGGTATACCAATTTTTTTTAATTGTAACCGTACAAATTCAAACTAGACAGGTTAGGAGATCACATAGGAAAAGAAAACATAACAATATCACATACAAATTGACATATTATAATGATTGATCATGTGGGTGTTAAAAATCTGAAAATTTATCAATTCTCTTTGTGCATGTCAACTCTAAAAAGTTGGTCACTAAAAAAATATGAGGTTATAGGGCTTAGCATGCACAACCCCAATCAATTTACAGTTGTCCAAAATGTATTCTATGATTTTCTTAACTATAGTTCTCATGTGATTTTTACTCGAACATCTTGTGTATTTGAGGCTCATTTCCAATAGCCCTCAATACTATAGGAGGCCAAAATTGCAATGGGCATCCTTGCACAAAAGATTGAATAGAAAAATCATAATCCTTTATTTTTAAGATTAGCTTTTTTATCCTAAAACTAGACTTCAAAAAGAGTTTTCCGCAAATATAAACTAATAATAATAGCAATGTTGTTGGGCTCTACTTAACTTCAAAGACCCTAAAACACCAAAATTTGGTGCCTTGGGTATTTAGGGGTTAAGGATTAAAGGGGTTAAGGATAACAAATTGAAAATTTCATTTCATGTTCTCCTAGAATTTTTTTGGTACCAATGGAGTTCAACTTTTGGCTGTCTAAGTGTGCCATAACTTTAGCTCCTTGACACTGATTGGAAGAAAATTACATTCACACATAGGTAGTAAGTTTCCATATTATATGAGTAAGTTTCAATAAGTTTCAATCTAGATTGAGGTCATGTAATGTCTTTACATGCTATAATTTTTCGGCATTCATTTCTTCCAATGTCAATTATAATATTTATGTTTAGGTTTTTTTTTTCCAAGAGCCTATTCAAGGATATGTTCTGCAATTGTATGCCTAAACAAATCTAAAAAGTATAAATGCTCAAGTACCTAATATGTAGAATTTGGAATTGCATTGAGTATATGCATTTGATGTATAAGAATATGTAAAGTATGTACTTCATTACATAATGAGTAGGGCTACATTTTGGAATTTCCAATTTATATAGAAGATCATGTAAAATGAGGTTGATGATTATCTTTCACTTCCAAGTTACCTTTATCAATGATGTTTAATCCCCATGCACCACTCCATTATCTCTTAAGTGTTACACGGCATTCAATGTTTGTGCATTCATAAAGGATAAAAGTTGTTGGAGTGCAGCAACATGCACTTATAATGGCACAAAATTTGTGGACAAGGTTTACTATGAATTGAAGCTTTATTTTTCCATCCTTACTAAAGATGCGTCTTCATTTGACACATTCTTTTCCAATTTACATTTTTCCTAATGAAGGTTCAATGCTCGAGGGGTTATAAATATTTGGCGAACATGATCTTTCTTCCATACATGCATGTCAATAGGGTATAAAATTACAAGTATTACATTGGTGGTTTAGTGACAATTCTCAGAAATGTTGAAGGACATGACATTTTAGTCATAACGAAAAAATGATGAATATTGAAATAATTACAAGACTAGAAAATCAAAATCAAAATTCATTGATATGAGTAAAAACAATTTATGTTTAGTTTACGTGAAAAGAAAAGAAAATTCACTAAAGCCAAAGTCATGCCACGATATGTGCAAATGAAGTGGTTATAGAGTCAAAACTTCTGAATAATGAATGTGGCTTTGTGTATTGAAGGTGTGACAAAAAATGTATTTGATGATTTCAAATACCTAGTTGTTGCACAATGATGAACTTTGCGGTTTAGGTCCAAATCCAAAAATGCAGAGGTAATTAATAGGGTTGTTCAAATCAAAGTCTTCCATTCTTTGGCAAAATTCAAAAAGTGGAAAAGGAATTCAACCAACCATGTATTTAGGTGAAGAAAATGTAATTTCCAAAAGTCATAGAATGGTATAGGGTTCCCCAAAGACATAGAACTAAGAAGTTGTAAATGTTCAACACAATAGTAAGTTTTGTAATGATTGAGGACCACATTGAACTCTATTTTCTTGAAAGTGAATTTTCTAATATTCTAATTGGTAGATTTAGGACCACATTGATCCCTATTTTTTATACTAAATTTTCTAATAGTCTAATGGGTAGAACGTGAATTGAAAAAAAAATTCATAAAAAACGTAGGGTTTAGTTTACTGATGTATACTACAGATGAATGGAAAGAAGGATGCTTTTGGGTGTTTGTACCTCATAACAATAGAAATGTATGTTTCCTATCTTTAGTACAGTGTGCCTCCCCACAATGTATTTACAATTAGCATATACTAGTTCTTAGGAGTTAGAGGTGACATGACCGATAAAATAATCTATGAGCATATTAAAATGGACTTCCAAAGAACTTCAAATTAGAGAAATGAAGAGCTATAATATTCATTATGCAATGCATGTTGCAATGGTTGAAATGCAATATTTTTTCTTCATAGAAACTATAAAAAATTCTACATGAAAACTTCCATGTTTAACCCCTAAAGGACCATTTGTCCCCTCAGGGGACTATTTGGGTCTGAGCAGGTTCCTACTGTCTCAATTTTTAATAATATATTTTGGAATTTTTTGAGGTTGTGTATTTTCACAAGAGCTTTGTGAAAATATTTTTTTTATTTTCATCGATGCCTAGGAACAAAAGTTATGGCATAATAAGCAAAAATGGATTTCAGCGGGCAACACGAAAAAAATCACAAAAAGTCAAAATAATTTTTTTCAAATTTTTTTCTCAAAGATTATATTTTTTTCTACATGTGAAGCTTTGTTTCATTCAATTTGGACTAGTAGTGAAAAAGTTATGGACAATCTTAGTTTTTTGGGCAATCTAAGCATCTTCTTGAAAAAATAACTTGTGGAATTCATTTTTGAATGCAATTTTTTGAAATTTTCTAAAAAAAATTCTAGACAAGGTTAGATTCTCTTTCTAGAACAATCTCAACATTGGGATTATTGTGATTCAATTCCATCTAAAAGTTATTAACAATTTAGTTTTTTCTTCAATCTTGGACCCACCTCTTCTTAAAATTTTTTTAATGAGTGAAAATTAAGTGAGTTTTTTCCAAAGTTTTTTCTGTAGATTCTTAACTCAACTACTTAACATAAATAAGTAGAAAATCAAAATTTGTAGTGCAAAAATATTGAACTACAAAGATTCAAAGCCAAAAAATCTAGTCAAGCAAGGTGCAAGTCATAAAAAGATTTTTTTTTAATTTCCATTTGAATGCAATCATCTTAAAAAATTGACTCCAATTGATTTCACAACTTCTTTAATTCCTCAATTTTATTAGGCAGATTGATTTTTGTTCAAAAACCTTTTACTTGTTCTATTTTCATCAACCCCTTAATCCAAATGTCCCAAATGTTCCCTTGGGAGACAATTCAAGGTTTGATTTGGTTCCTACGATCTTAGTTTTTAGCAAGATTTTTGGAAATTTTATTTTAGGATGGAAAAACAAATTCCATTCATGGGAATATAATTAAGATTTTAATCGATGTTTGGGAAAAAAATTCAGAATGGTCAAGCTCATGCAGAGAAAAAGCACAAATTAAAGTTTTAAATAATTTCTTTAATCAATTCCTTATAGAATAAATTTTGGTCAAAATATAGAAAGATTGGTTAATTTCATTTACATTAGTATTGTGAAAGTAATTATGAAGCATGTGTTTCTATAGGCACTCCAATCATAGTATCTATTTATCTTTTTAATAAAGAATAATGTGTATAGGATCCCTTTTTTAACTCAATTCTCTCAAACTTCCGAGAGAAAAAAATGGACAAGATGACAAGGTTTACTTTGCTTTTCATAACTCCTAAATGTCCTATAAAATTGAACAGTCTTCTATGTCTTTCTCTTGTCATTCTTCAAGTTTTCTTTCCACACTTGAAAGGAACTTTTGATTTAGAGTAAAACTATGCCAAAGTCAAACCCTAAATAAAATGGTCAATGTGGATAGTTTTGGGAGAGAAATTAAGCCAATCAATATTTAAGGCCACTGTAAGAAAAAAAAATCTATATATATGCAAGTGGGCAAAGGTAGCAAGGGGCTGAGTGATTTCTTTGAGCATGTAGTGGATGTGCATGGTCAAGAGAATTTTTTTGTTGAATCTAAATCTTCGAAATATTCAAATGAACCTTTAAATCATTTTTTCCTAGAAGATTGCATTTATGTCCACATGTTAAGCTTTCATTCATTCCATTTGATGTGAAAGTTAATATGAACAATGTTCCTTTTTAGGCAATATGAGCATTTTCTTGAAGAAATACTATGCACAATTCATTGATGAATGCAAATTCCACTATTTTTCAAAATAAATTGTTTGACAACATTAGGTTTGTTAGAACAATCTCACCAATAAGATTTCTATATTTAGGGACCCATGTTCAAGCCATGTATTGATGATTCTGTTCTCCTTGTAATGTTGGACCTACTTCTACTTAAGAATTTTCAAAATGAATGTGTACTTTATACCAGATAAAAGAAATTTTTTTTTGCAAGAACATTTCCATTTCTATTGAAAAGGTGGATGAAGTAGCCAAATTTGGATGAAAAAGTACATGAAAATGATTGAAAAATATTTTTTGGTCCATAAGATAGATGAATGTAGATTGTAGAAATACAATACTTCACCAAATTCTAAGTAATCAACATCTTCACCCTTTCTCAAAAAAAAAAAAAAGGTGCTTCAAAGTACCACACGGGTACAGGGTACCCCACAGGTTTAGGGTTTCCTAGGAATGCTTGTTCCCGTCTTCTCCGTCATTCCAAACTCTTGCTTCCTGCTTGCTTCTCATTTCCACGCCTATGTTTGCCCTTCTCAGTTTTCGTTTTTTACGGATCTTTCTCTTTCATGTTGTGACTTTTGTTTGCAAGATTTCTGTGCAGGTTCCCTTCCATTCTTTGAGTTTTGGAACCAACGTTGTGAGGCGAGGTATTTCTTCGGCAAAAATATAAACTTGGTGGTCTAAGGTTGCAAAAGTTTGGGTTTAGAAGCGGAGGTGCAAAGCCTTCAAGTGCTTCCTTGCCCTTGTAAGTTCAATTTCTGTCTTCTCTTTCATTTTCTTTGTTGTTGGAGTTCTTTGTTGTAAGGGCATACTTTAGTTCTGGTAGTCTATGCATTTGTGCATTGAGATGTAGAGTGCATCGTATTGTTTTTCCTTGCACAATTTCCACTTCCAGAAGTCGTTCCTATATGCCAACTTGTTCTAATCTTTGCTTTCAATTTGTACAATGCATTCCCTTGCATGTTTCCACATTTGGTAGGGTTTAGGAGTTTTGGTTGCTTAGGTCCAACTTGTTGTAGATACTCATTGCAATGTCTGTCTATGCACTTTTTTGTTTGCTTCCATAGGTAGATGAGAAGTTCTGTGGTCCACATCTAAATTTGTGTAGGTGCATTCTTTTGTGTATACGCATTCTTTTTTGTTGCTTTGCATTACCATTGTGATGAACCTCATTGTCTACAATGTGGCATTTCAGATTGTGGGCCATTCACTCTTCTTAGTGAATCAGAAGAAGAACGTGAAGCCATAGGAGCGTGGCAAGAATTTGAACATTTACTCAAAAAGACGGTAAGCTACTTCTTTTGTTGCATATGATTATTGTTTTCATTGTTTCTAAGTTTCACTTGTCATTTAGGGTTGGTAAGAGTTATGAAGGTGCTTCTTGTTGTTGATTTCCTTTGTTTGCATTTTATCCGATTTTAAAGATTTAGGACTTCCCTATGCTATAACAATCCCATAATTGGCTAAATTTTGCTCAATTTCTACTTAATTTTTTGTGCCCTCTGTATTAAATTCCAAAAAAAATCTTCCAAAAATGAACATTTTGCTATTTTCCCTAAACCTATTTTGGGATCACTCTTGCACTGATGTAGTTGTAGCTGTTATAAACTTTGAATGGCATCGAGTTGAATTCATGTGGGCTTATAAGTCCACAAAAATTCAAGTCAATGCAAATTCAAGTCAACATTAGTTCAACTCGAAGCCACCTTACTATTGTAAAACTCTAGATGGAATCCAAAGAAATTCAAGTGGCATCGACTTGAATTCCTAAATCTACTATACTAGAAAAGTACAAAACATGAATAATACTTCGAAGATTCAACTTGATTCAACATGAACAATCATTTGATGTTAAAAAACCCTCAATTGAAATTAGCAAACTATTCCAACCAACTCAAAGCAACGCAAACCAATTCAACTTGATACGAGTTGAATTGTAAGATATTTAATAATGTAAGAATGCATAAGCAATCCATCATCAACCAAAACATAGCATCAAACCAAAAAACTATGTAAATTAACTCAAATCGAGTTAAATATTACGTAGAAAAATCCACTCCATTAAAAGCCCATGAAACACCTAAACGTTCAAGTCGATACGACTTGAATCAGTAATAGGAAGATTTAAAGTAAATACTCTAAACCTCATCGAAATATATATTATAGGATAAACAAGTCCAACAAACGAAGAAAATCAGATTTTGACATAGATAGTTGTGAGTGTTATTTAATTTCAACTCGTATTGAGTTATACTCTAAACAGAGAATCAATAAATGTGTAGAAATGGAGGACCAAATTGAAAAACTAAAGACACACTTCTAAAGATTCATAATAGAAGGCGACGAGAACCTCAAGGACTATGGAGACAAACTCGTCCTCGGCGAGTGCTAGACGTGGAATGAGCTAGAACATGTCGAGTGCTAGAGTATTGTCTTGACGCCACTGTCTAGTTACTTGAGCTTCACAACAAAGTTCAAGAACTGTCCTATGACGCTTCTGGTTTCATTATATGAAATTGTGACGGAAGGCAGTACTGGTCTTGACAATATGTTGATCGTGTCGTGCAAGATGATTAACCTTGATCAAGTTGGGGAATACGTCTTCTCTTACGTCATACCTTTGAAGGTCTCCATCTCTTCGATATCTGCTACATGCCAAAGCCTTGAAGACTCAGACTTTAATGAGCTTCAGAAAAATATTATGAATCACATTGAGGGGAAGAAGTGGGTTTCCAAGAATGGAGGGCCCTTACTACCAAAGACAGTGGCATCACGACTCAATGCTGTTTTCAAAGTGTTTGAGCAACTGAAGCTGAAGAATGTGGAGAGAGCGAAAAATATGAAGCCTCTCTCCATAACAAAGTCCTACAACACAGTAGGAGGGAGCCACAATTTTCTCGTCGTCGAGACGATAGAGACTGGGCTTAGTAAGAGGAAGAAGAAAACTACCCAAATAGACGCTAGGGGTACACCCTCCGCCAACGCCATTGTGGGCACGAAGACTTGGGGAAAGGCTACTGCAGACACGGTTGCCAAGGCTCTGGAGGAGGATAATATGGTGTCTACACTCACTATACTTCCAAAGGACATATAGGGAAGCCACGAAGAACTAAATTACAACAAGTCCAAGAAAATTTATGAAGAATATTGGACATCGTGCACGGACTCTTACGTCTTCGGGATGGACAAGAAATTTACCATCCCGATTGAACAGTTGGAGACCCCTCTTGAGAATTTGAGCATTTGAGGACTAGAAGAGAAGGGGGTAATGTCCTCGCTAAAGTTCTTTCTGGATATGCTCGATCCAGACAAGAAGATGACCCTTTGTACAATGCCTCAGGATCTCACATCTAGGCCCTCGGATTATAGAGACGTGAAGTCTGGAAAATTTTGGATGGTGAATGGTCAGCATAGTGTTGAGGCATTGAAGAGAATGAAGGCCATTCCGAAGGCTGAGCAGAAGTTTGAGAAGTTCAAGGAATGGGACTGTTTTATTGTTTGGAATAAAGAAGAAAATATCATTTGGAAAATTTCGGCATATTATAATAGGGTGAACCATTTCCAGAACTATATGCCAACATGGGCGACGAATATATTGAGCGTGAGAAACGTCTAGATTAGTCTTGACCGTCTGCCTCCCTTGAAAGAGCCGATGGAGTTGGAGAAAACTGTGGCCATTCGAAGTTGGACTCCTCGAGACTTGGTCATGGCCAAGAAGTGGATATTATGCCCCTCCATTCAACTTGTATCGACTTGATTTGAATCCTAGTCTTTCAGAGGGCCATTGACACCAATACATTATATCATTGATCTGTTGTGACTGACTTCTCCCCTTTTACTCTTTTCGTATAGGAGTTTCATGACGCTATGAAACTTCGTTTTGCAATGATCAATGTCCAAAAGTCCCGGGGTGCATTGAGCAAGAAGAAAGTGGCGGATATATCCATCCACAACGAAATATAGATCATCACCGCATCAAATGAAGTGCATGGTCTATAGAAAGAGGTCATATCCAGTCAGTCGCAAGGACTATTGATAGATCCAGAATCCTTGTTGCCATTCAAGGATACGAAAAACTAGGATGCGGAGAAAGACGAGGTGATAAGTCAGGAGTTCTTCAAATGGTTAGGCAACACGCCTGAATCTAATCTCAAGAAGTTGGCGTTGCATCTGCTGAAGAGAATGCCAGGAAGGGAGCATCCTCACCCGAAAGTGACTATCAAGAAGGTCTCAGGAGTCATTGTGGATTGCTACAACGCAAAAGAATGGCTCGAGCAAAATAAACGAAAGCAAGCCATCAGGAAGTACTTGTAGTTTAAGAAGCCAAGCTTGGGATTCTTCAATAGTGACGGGGATTACAAAAAAGAGTAGTAGAAGGCATTCAAGCAAAACTAAGAACCTTACAAAGGCCACCGAACAACTCCTTCTGACGACTCCCAGAGAAGAGTTCTTTGCGCAAGTGATCGAAGAGACCAGCGAACAAGAACAAAAGCTATTGGGAGATTTCACCCTATGTTGCCAAATTCTTTAAGGTCTTCCTAAAGAGCAAGGGGAAGTATAAGAAGCTAGACACTAGATCATACTTGAGACCCTATGATACGAAGGACGACATACTATCGTCTTGAGGCAACGACATATGGAACGACGCCATGGGTGACTCCCTCAAGCTTGCATTGATCAACTTCCAAAACATTCCAAGAGTCATCAACAAGGAGATAGCTGCTCGAGACTCTCCCTACTTCCTTGCATTCATGGATTTGCTCATGAAGCTAGATGATCCTTGCATGACTAACTTGGAGGTGTGGTTGTGAATTTGCGGTGCCCAATAGACAAATGATGACCTAAGGGCACATATTAGGACTAGGGAATTCGGCGCATCGTACGTAGCGCATTTCTTAGAGTACCTCCTAGTGCTTGTTGAATGGCTAGAAAACCTGGCCGCAAGTGCCACTTACACGAAGGCGCCTATCCACTTGATCCTCTTGGTGAAGAAAGGTACAAGGATTAAGCCGAAATTGATTCGAAGGAGGTTCGACGTCTCGAAGATCACCAAGTGGCAGAAGCTGGGTCTGTACAACGAGCTGGAGCACAAGATCTACGATACCGAACTCCATATGGAGTTCTATTTGCATGTTTTGGACCTGTTTTGTAACGCCAGAAGAGATATCCTCTTAGTCTTCATAGGTGGAAAATTCAGTTGCGCTGCTTAGGTAAGCATTCCATTTCAAGTCGATTCGAGTTGAAATTCATTCTTGTGAAGATAGGTGTGATGGTGGTCCTTTATGAATGTTGATGATTATAAACTTCTACTAGTTTCTAATTGGTTTTAAGTCGATTTGACTTGAACTGGTTGATTACTTCTCTTTGACATCCATATCTTGTAATGGAGATGAGTGGGTTGGATCACTTCGCCATTGTGGATAGCAGTTATTATGACAGATTCTAGAATCTCGCCATGATGTTAGAGAACCTAGACAAGGACGATTTCCTTGATTCGGCTTACTTCATGGATGAAGGCGCACACCCATAGAAGGGAATGAAAGAGGCTTCCACGTTGATGAAGGATGCATCAAGCTTGAGAAAAGGGAAGGCAACATCTTTGGCTAGGGTAGAAGAACTCTCAGATGATAAGGATGACCTTCAGGCAACAGTCCATCTCGCTGATGACAGCGAAGAGCATACTCCAATATGGGTGGACCCTATGATGCGGTTGTTTCCGAGCACGGATGGGGATCCGATTGATTTGATAAATCCAATTGAGGTCAATGGTACGCATGGCTCGTCGACATCATCGGGGAAGCGTCCTAGCCTCACTCCAAGCTCATCCAAGTGTGATCCTCGCAAGAGGACTAGAGAAGAGTCGTCGAAGGAGGAGATGACGGCAGAGATGCTCTTGCATATGTTGTTGGAGGACAAAGCGGAAAACAAGAAGGCAAGGAAGGACGACATGACCATGATGAAGGACATGATGAACAAGATGATGCCTCAAGTATGTGCGGTTGTTACTCGAGATGTTTATATCAGCATGCATGTTGCGAATCCGATGCGGATGTAGATGATCGCACCCTCCCCTGGTCAATCACAATAGCTTTGTATTGGGAATCAACCTCATGCCTTAGCTAACAATGAGAGGCAAGCATAGCAAGGGTCCGCAAATCCGTCAACGACAACCACAACATTCGACCAAACGCCTGTTGCATAGACACCGGATTCAGTTCCACAAGATGTAAATGATTCTATGCAAGTGGAGGAGGAGGAGATTGCCATGGCTGATGAGTAGCCCCTCAATCCTATGGTTGAGGACCAACCAGGTTCTTCCCAGTGACCTTCCAACCTCTTATTCAACTCGAATCAAGTTGGACCTGCCTTCAAGTTTTTTGATCGTCCGTTTAATGCACTGCATAGGAAGACATAGGTAGGTGGACAAAGACATCCAATGTATGTATTTGTGACATTATTTCTCATTCTGAGATATTGTAATAAAATTGTTTTCTTACACCATAATTGTTGTGTACAATTTTTACAGCCGCAGGCTCCATGACTGTCGATGTAATTTTGCCCCATGTTTTGTTTTTTGTTGTCGAGTCTGTGCCCACGTCCAGTCCTCAATGTGTCTGCACAGAGTCACTTTCTCTACATAGCGATGCCTTCTTAGACATAGACACGATGCGTTCCACAATGCTTGAGGAGGAAGAAGAGGATGTCAACATATTTAAAGCTATCGAGGAAAAGGTTGATGACGGTCTTTCTGACTAGGCACTTTTGGAGTTGGATATCCCTCTTTCAAAAGAGTTGGTTGATGCAATAGTTTCTTCTCTACTTGATCAATTGATTGATGTGGTGAGTAATTCATTTTAGCGTTCTATAGTTCATTGTGTTTCTTTTCAAGCCCTTGGCTTTTTCAATTTTGTAATTCATTCTTCTTGTTCCGTTTTGGTGTTCTTAATGTAATGGGTAGTGCATGGGTTTAACAATCTCCACGTTTTGGCTATAAAATCCTTAACAGGGTAGCGGTCAAGCATGTGTTCCAATTGGTGAGGCGGAGGATCAAGTCCTCCATCCATTCTCGCCTAGGGTGACGAAGAAGTGGCTCAATGTCATCTTCGATCTGAATGGTTTACTTTGTGTTTATGAGGATAAGAGATATCATGCAAGGGAAAGGAAGTTCACCGAAATTGATGATTTCGATCCAGACTTAGAATGTCTCACCTTTCGTGTGAAATTCATGAGAATGTGGCCCCATTGTCTCATGTTTCTTTGCGAGTTGTCCGCGATTGTGAACATCTTAGTCTGGAGCTCCATGAAAAGGGCCACAATCGTCAAAGTGTGCAATGTCCTCTTCAGGGCCATAGACTACTATAGCATGTCTTTGGGCAAGAGCAATGTGTTGTTTTAAAGTGCAAGAGCAAGGGTGGAAGGATAGTGAACTACAAGGTGAAGGGAATAGACGAAGACTTGTTCTTCAAACCGTTGGAAAGGTTGTTTGACATGGAGGATTCCATTTTCTCTAGAGAGAATACCATCATAGTTGATGACAGTCCCACAAAGCAAGTCACGAATAATCCAGAAAATGTGATTCTCTGTGATATGTGGTCATACCAAGGATATGGTTCCATGGATGGGATTATTATTGATCACCTTTTGCCTTATATTCGGCCCCTTCACGAAGCAAGGCCCACATAATTGTACTTGTTCTGGAGAGATGATGCGATGGGGCGCTTTCACCTTCTCGAAGAATCGGACTTAACTAAGTTCATAGAGCTAGACTTAGAAATTGACGAGTCCAATAGCATTTTCATGGAGTGGAGAGAGAAAAGTCCAAATCTCCTAATGTCTTCTAAGGATTTTTTCAAGCCGTAGAATGGAAATTAGAGGGTAGAGGAGGTCTCCTTACTTTTCACTCGCGTGTCTGAATTGAATTGATTGGAAATTTTAGGTACTGCTTGTGCTGAATTACAAGTTATTTTTAATGTTCATCATATTTTACATGTTGTGGAGAGAATGGAAGATATATGACTACCTTGAATCATTGCATATGCTTAATTATTGAACACATTGAAGCGTTGTTTTGACAACCATTCTATGTTTGTCTCCAAACTTTGCGTGCTACTTCAGTCACTGAAATAGAGTGTGACAATAAGTGTGCTTCCTCTTCTAATTCCTTCTTTGACTATGGACATTTCGCCATCTCGCAAGGTAAATTGGGGCACATCTTGTATTCTACAACCACTACACGATTGACAATGGATTTCTCGATGTTGCCGATTGATGATGGAGTTGATAACGATGCCCTTTGCGAGAACGTCAATTTCCTGCAAAAAACAAATCAGATTTGAGATTCACCTTCTAAAACATGAGAAAGACAAAGTCATAAAACATATCACATTCGTAAATGTAAGAATGAAACCCCATACCTCAAGGGCAACCACCCCCCTCATTTCCTTATTGTATAGTTTTCTTTGTGTCACAGCAGTCAACCTTGAGCGATCTTGAGGGGAGGTCGATTGTGGATTGTGGAAGACTCACCCTTTGAAAATCAATGATGACACACCAACCACAACATCTTTGATTGTTCGACCCCCTCTACCTCGACGTCATTCATTGGGGGTTGCAAGGCGCCAATGCAAAACCCACGAAGGGCAACCTTGGCCTCATATGAATCGTCGTCTATAGGACGCTTGGGAGCGGAGGTCCTTGAAGAAGCAAGTGTGGGGCATTGTTGGGCAAAATTTTGCGTGTAGTAGCGGATACAGTCGAGGGCCAGAGATATTGAAGGCAATACAAAAGTTGAAGAGTAGGTCGCATTCGTAGTACTTTTATTTAGGATACTAGGATAGTTTCACTCACATATTTCTGGCTATTAAAAACGGTGGTTACTTGGTGGAACCTTGAATTCTTGCAATCATGGTGGCAAAGTTAATGTTGTTTAGACATTGTGCTGGAATCATCTGCACCTTTGTAAGTAGGATCTGGGAAAAAAGGCATCGAGATTTGAGAAGGATGAAATTGGTGGAAAGTGATAGATATCATTCAAGTCATCAACACACAAAAATTCATAGAAGGGGCTTGAATATGGAATGTTCAAGCCCCTTCTTTGAGAAGGACCCTTATAGACCACACTTGTAACAATGTGGTGTGTGAGAGTTCCTCTCAAAGTGGGGGCTGGATTTTGTTTCTAAACATTTCATATTTAATTCCTTCCATGAATTTTTGTGTGTTGATGATTTACACCATACTTAAGCTTTCTATCATTTTCATCCTTTGTATACTATGCCCTCCTCTTCCCAAGCAATCCACTTGCAATGGTGGTGATGTTTTCAATGCAATCTCCAAACAACATTTACTTTGCCACTATGATTGCAAGAATTCATGGCTTCAAGTGCTCCCATAGACTCTCAAGTACTAGTATACATTCAAAATTTCAATATGTATACATCATTCAATGATTACTTTCTATAAATTGAAGTGTACTTTGAACATTTTGCATTGAATTCGGATATTTCTATGCATGGTATTTGGATATATTGCAACTGCATATGTCACTAGAAGAAAACACGCAGTCGCCCGATTGCGAAATTTAGACACTCAGACGTCGGATCCGACATCAGGCATGTCGATGTAGATGTCTAATCACATCGCGTCTGCAAAAACAGGGTTTTGACATCCAAGAATTATCATGGACAGCGGCATGCTAAGCACCGGACATCCAAAAAAACACTGGTCAACGGGTGCCAGAACTTTGCCATGTGGCTACAAATTTGGTGCCACGTGAGCACGGACAGCCAAGTTGGCAATTTTCTCATCCATCCAATTTTGGTGATGTGGCATCTGATGTGTACATTGACCGGGGAGTCAACAATAGGTGACGTGGCATCTTCGAATGCTGACGTGGACAATTTTGGTGCGCGGAGAAGCCTCTTCTGGAGCTTTCTACATACGTCTAGAAGATGTCTTTCCAGACATCAAAATGTCTAACACGATGTTGTCCTAGACACAACTATGTTAACGACAATGTTTATGCGGAACATGCACTACTGGTAAGCACGTCGATTCTAACGCCATTTGTGTCGTCTGAGGCTTTCACAGTGGGGAATTTGACATGGTTAAGGACATGTTCATGCTATTTTCTACTAGACGTGTGGCATGTTGGATGTCAACATTCACATGTACAACATTTTTACAAGTAACAAATCATTGTAGACAACGTGTGCATGCTTCGTACCAACATCCTTGAAGATTGGGTTTGAGCATGGGATGTTTGAAATGACACTAACTAGTTAGGCAATTGACAAGCACAAGTCTGTGTAGACAATGTTTAGGACGTGTATAGGGCTAGGTTTAATGACATGCATGCATAGCTTTTGATGCTTCCACGTTTAGGGCAAGCTTAGATGTGATAGCAATGTGCACTGTGAGACGTGAATGAAGACATGTTGTAGACTTCACAAACATTGACACTGAATTGAAGGGGTCTAGGATTATGTCCTACCTAACAACATGGTGCATTCCTGTGTGCGCTTGTAGACACACGTTTAGACATCAAAACAATGCGGTGCAACATTGCAATGATCGTGAGGACGTTGAACATTAGACATTGTGCCCACATTTGAAGAGACCTAAACAACGCTCTGGCATGGCACGTATTTACCAAAATTGGTTTTACACTATATCAATGAATGACATTGCATAGCAAGAGAGCTTAGCACAATCACAATACTTGAAATACATGCACCACTCAATGGTCCTTTAGGCAAACAAAAAATACATGCACCACCTTTAGGCAAATAAAAAATATCATATTCATATACCGGTAAAGTGTTGCAAGGAAAAAAAATCTCCATGAGGAGAACAAAGCTTTTGTAAAAGGGAATATAGCACAACATGCCCCACAAAAAATATGATAGACACTAAACCCATTAAGATAATCATGAAATAGTGCCACCAAGAAGTTCTCACAATGTTGCGTGAAGCGTCCTCTATGTCTAAGCAAACATCTGAGCGTTGAAGGCGAGGTCTCCATGGACAGAAGGAGTCCTGCAAACAAACGCTGGACGTTAGTGACAATGGACAAACAGACAACTGAAGGCCTACCAGCCACATATCTATGCTTTTGAGAGAATCAAAACACACCTCAATGGTCATTTCTTCCGTGATGCTTCTCCTTTTCGGGGCTGCCCCCCTCCTGTAGGGGGATTCGGTTTGGGCACTTGTTGCATGGTTCCCTTCGTAGCCTTCACAGTGGTGACCACTTCTGTTGGCTTTGGTGTTGGCTTCAAGGTCCTTGTCACTCGATTGATGCGAGACGAAGATCCCTTAGATGGAAGATTTTCAACCTGATTGCACATAATACCACCGTACATACTATTAGAACTAAATGATAAAACACTATAATAAGAGAGAGATACAGAATGTCCAATACAATGTCTAAAACAACACACCAATGTCTACCTCCCATCTATGTTCTTGTCAAAACCAACATGAGAAATACCTCTCGAGGGTTGGATTGCTCTGCCAAGGCAATAGGAGTACCCTCTCCCTCGCCGGATGCAAGCTGAGCCACTATGGCATATGGATCCGCAAGGACGTCCACGGGAGCGCTCACCATGTTATCAACAAGCGTTGCAAGGGGGTTAAGGGCCACTCCGTCAAGGCCGGGAGTGGTATCCACAGCAGCATCAACCTCACTCTGTTCGGGATCAATGTCTCCTGCGTTGTCCGGGGGATGGTCCATCAAGTAGTCAACCTTAGGCTCCACGTCCTCATCTGCATCCACGCCAACGTCTGCACCAACTTCACCAGCCTGCACAACATTGGTTCTATCTCCATCAACGTCACCTGTAGCAGTGTTGTGACTGTCAAAGACTTGGGGAATATCGGTGCAGACGTTGCCCTGCAAGAGTGCCAGGCCTGCGGGTGTTGATGCAAGCATCTGATGCTGTACACTGTCACGGCCAAAGGATTGCACAAGCAAACGGATCAAGTTAGTCATCTCAGCAAGACGATCTCCAATCTTTGATGTTGCTGCACGCACTCCCTCGATGTCCTGGGGGGATGCATATCGGATGTTTGCATTGCGGAGCTCTTTTTCACACCAGGCAAACTCTTCTTCGGTGGCACGCTGAAGCTCATCATCCTGGGGTATGCGTCCCAGTTTTAGAGTCTGCCAATTATACATCACAAGCTCATTGTTAGTCTAAAGAAACAATAAAGAAAACATAAGATGCACATGTAGACATCGGTGAGGAAATAAATAGGAGGCCACTTGTCAACACCCATGCTTATACATGCATCATAACAACATGAACTAATGTTGGTAAGGACAACAAATTTAGCATAGAAACATTGAAACAACACTTAGAGTGAAGCACATGTTACCAACTCCCCCATCAGACGCTTCTCTATGGACCTCATCTGGGTTTCCTTGTTGTTCTTAGACTTTGAAACTGCACGCATCTGCATTGACTTCTCTTGAGCCTTTGCTGATCTACGCTTTGCTCTGAGCATTTCCCAAACCGAGGGGTCCAAGCCCACGGGCATAGGCAAATCAAGGTCAATGAGCCTCATGAGGCTGTGGCATACATTGATCAAAGTCTTCGTCACAAACTGAGCATACCAGCCTGGGTTGATCTCAAGACCACCTTTAATAGTCCAATCTGGTGGGGCAACAAAATCAAGTGAACTTAGAGTCCAAAGTACTGAGTCATATGATAAATTGACATCTTCCTCAACACTAAAACGTCCGAGACAACATGTGGACGTCTGTTGCACCAACACCAAAACGCAAACCATTACAACAACTCCAATGTCAATTAATACCTACTGCCACGCGTTCAAAGAACCGCATCTTGTCCTTCATTGGCTGGTCGCCCCACCCATATGCCGGGTGGAGATCCTTTGCAAATGACTTCACGTCATTTGCAAGATATTCAGTGGCTTTTCCGTAAGGATTGCCACGTCGGTCCACCTTCACTACTTGCTTATCCACCTTTGCAGTGTCCTCCTTCTTCATGGTCCGTTTCACACGATTCGAGGGTGGAGTTGGAGTTGGAGTTCGCTCCTTTTCCAACATCAGTGTGTCGGGATCATTGTCTGAGGACGAAGATGAATCCCCTTCCTCGTACATTTGCCTGTGCCATGAAGACCATAAAGTCAAACCAAGAACATCTCTGCTGCATAAAGACATACGACATCTTCATCGATGTCTAGAACAATGTCTACATCAACGTCTCATGACAAAGTCGGTGTTGGAATCAGTGTCTACTAGCAAAATTACGTTGAAGTGAGACTCACTTGACAACACCTCAATCAGCTGAATGGACTTCACATGGACTCACGGTGTCATGCTACTATAGGCAAGCATTCTCTAAGAAAAGCTGAAATTGGAAACAAAGGGACAAAATGAAAGCACAAACTTGGATTTTGAGGGATCATCCGAGTCATCGCTGGAACCCTCATACTCCACTTCATCTTCCGGGTCAGACTCCTCCACCTCCTCTTGTGCCATGCGCGCTCGGCGCTTCTTCAATGGTGGACTCCTCGCAGCAGCCTTCCCCTTCCCCTTCTCTTGTTGGCGGCTTGTCACTTGCCACTTGTCATTGCCATTCTTGGAGCGCTTCTCCGGGGACGAAAGATTCTAAACCACTTGACGTGGCCTAGCATCTGATGAAATTCCACGGCCACGTTGTGACTCTAGTCCACACTTCATTGGCAATTTCGAATGATTTGGTGCCATTCTTGGTTTTGATGAAGGCCACTTCACAAAATCTTCACCTGCTACCTGGAACAAACATGCCAGGAAAAACACCAAACGGGATCATTGTGACACTTCCTAAACATCACCTATGGCACCCGAAGCTAAACATGCAGCACTTCACATGATTGAGACGTCTATTACAACATCAGTCTCAACATCTAGACATCGTTCTAGGGTTCATTCACGTGACCTTCATATATTTGAAGATATCGAAAAGGATTTCAGTTCAAAAACTCGTAGAGACAAGGCAACAAGAAGACGAAAAAAAGCTCACAAATGGAAAAGTCAATCTCAGCTCTAGCTCCAGTCAAGAGGGTGTCGACAGGGCAGCAGGATCAGCACTCGGACCAATGTCCAGAACAACGTTGAGACATCCGAGAGGACGTTGAAGACAATACTCTGCGGTCGTGACCAACCTCGAGGGTTGGATTTCCACCATCACCCAGGCGTCCCCAAAAATCACTGTAAAACTGGATTTGATGAGGAAAAACACTCGCGGAGACAAGGCAACAAGAAGACGAAGAGAAGTTCACAAATGACGATGTCAATCTTAGCTCCAGCTCCAGTCAAGAGTTGTTGTGGACTAAAACTGGAGGGTAAGAAAAACACTCGCGGAGACAAGGCAACAAGAAGACGAAAAAAAGTTCACAAATGAAAACAAAAATCTCAGCACCAACTCCAGTCAAGAGGGTGTCGACAGGGTTTAGGGTTACCGCTCCGACCAATGTCCACAACAGCGTTTAGACATCAGTTCAGACGTCTAAGACAACAGTTGACGGTCGTGACCAACCTTGAGGGTTGGATTTCCACCATCACCCAAGCGTCCCCAAAAATCACTGTAAAACTGGATTTGATGAGGAAAACACTCGCGGAAGACAAGGCAACAAGAAAAATTACACACCTCCCGCCGTGACGCTCACACCCTTGTGCTCCTCCCAGCGACCTTCACACCCTTGCCGCGACCCACGGTATGCAACCCGCAACCTCGATCACTCCACCACAATGTGGAAACTACGCTGCCTCGCCCATCACCCAAGGCTCTTCCGAATTGCAAAGCTAGACAAAATTCGAGAACACAGAAGCAACAAGCAAGCACACTACGAAAAAAGAGAAAACACTATGGTGTTGCTAAAGATATCTAAAATGAGTATTGTAAAACGCTAATGGATGGGGATGGATGAACGCCAAGCCACCAAAGGAGATGAACATCATAATTACCAATTGCACCCACCGTGATTGATGCCCATCAAGTAAAAAATTCAAATTCCGCCGTCGCGTGGGAGGGACCGACAGCGGCGGAGGTGTAGGTAGGCTGCGGGAGCGGAAGGGAGCCGGCTGTGGGAGCGACCGGCGCTGTGAACACCTCGCACCGGCGGGAGGCGCTGCGCACACCAGTGGGAGGGCTGCGGCAAGAGGGTTGAGCATCGGCGGCCAAGGCGCAAGGCCCACCGGGCCTTACTCCCCTAAAAGCATGGATGTCCAAGAACAAGGCCAAGGCGCCAAACCCTAAAACCTCACCTGTCCCTCTCGTGATCCCTATGCATTCTCTCCTCAGGCAATCACTCTCAACCTCTGTCTAAAACCCCAACGCCATAGTGTCCAAACAGTGAAGGTGTGTGGTAAAGAGAGTTGGTTACCTTCTTCTTCTTCGGAATTCGTTGCAGGGGTGTTGCAATTTCATTGACCAACTCACTTGGATTGTGTAGGCGGCTACTTCTACGGAGTTTTTGGGTGGATGCAGTGGGCGCCTCAACTGCCTCCATTGTTGAGGTGAGTGATGCGGCCACAACCCCCTCCAAAAAGTTCTTGAAAATGCTGAGACCTGCATTATCCCTGTCAAGATCATGATCTCCTTCTACTAAAGCTCCTTCTCCACTTGGAAACGCAAGACAACTATGCGCACCTGAGTGAAGTGTCATGTTGCACACAAAAAATTGCTCTCAATTCCAAAGCTAAAGTTCTGAACAGTCTGCAAAAGATGCGTTAGGGTTCTAGGCGACAGGCAAAAGCAGGCGTCCACCTTTTTAGGGTTCCGTAGTCACGATTGTTGATTGTCGCTAGAATGAAGATCTGTGGCATCACGATGTTGTATACAACATCATAACGTCCATTCCAATGTCTTGTAAGACATCTAAGAGCCCCAGGTGGCACGCCTTTTTAAACCATTTTTGTCAAAATAGATGACAACAACAGTAGTATAATATAATTTAAAAATCTTGGAGGCTTGTCCATGTTTCCATATTTTTTTTTATGAGGATGCTTGGAGGCCTACACATGTTTGCACATTTTTTTGGATTTTATGAGGATGCTTAGAGGCCTACACATGTTTGCACATTTTTGTTGATTTTATGAGGATGCTTGGAGGCCTACACATGTTTGCACATTTTTGTTGATTTTATGAGGATGCTTGGAGGCCTACACATGTTTGCACATTTTTGTTGATTTTATGAGGATGCTTGGAGGCCTACACATGTTTGCACATTTGAGTTTTTAATAGGCGGCTTGGAGGCTTGCAAATTTTTTTCATGAGATTACTTGAAAACAGTAGAGACATTTCAGATGTTACGCATGTTTCCATATTTTTAGTTCAAATGAACATTGTCAATTTGGACACTTTCAATCAATCTGAGATGTGTTAGTTCGGACATTTTTGGTCCATTCTTTGTCATTTTAGACATTTGTTTTTGAATGTGGACATAATTAGTGTATGTGGACCTATGAATTTGGACCCTTTTATCTTCTTTTGTTATTTCCTAAGACGGATTTGGGATACTACAGATGTGCTCATGTTTGTTTTCTTTAGTGGGATGGATGTTCCTCCTTTTGGGGTTATTGAATGCTTGGAGGCCTACACATGTTTTCATATTTTTTTGGATTTGGGTGCAAAAGATGTCTCCATTTCTTTTCTAAGTGGGCTTTAAGGGCCTACAAATTTTTTCCTAAAGGGGCATTAGGAAATTGAAAGCATTTACAGCGCCGGAGATGCTTCCATATTTTCTATTGAAATGAACATGATCAATATAGACACTCTCTGTCAATTAAGACATGTTACTTACAACCTCTTGGGTCAGTTTAGGGTCATTTTAGACATGTTCCCGTCGATGCAGACCTCATTACTAAATTGTGTCCTAGCAATGTGGACATTGGTCATTGCTATTTTTTTTCCTTAGGGGAATTAAAGATGGTGGTTCTATTTTGTTTTTTCATTCATGACTAGAATGAAGACTCTTAAGCTCACCCTTATTTCTTCCATGACATCATCAATTTCCATCAAGAGAAGGGGGTCTATGTTAATTTGCTTGTGCTTTTAGAATTGAATGACCTTAAGTACATGAAAGTAGTGGACATCCAGAAGTGCTAGGGGATCTATATATCTTATACCCACAAATATGTTAACAGCTATGTTTTTCGTGCTACACAGAAATGGAAAATAGTCCCGCAAACTCCATCTATTCTATAATGCTTCATTGGTCTGCTAAACGACACACATCATGGGACTTTTTAGTTGCCTCTAGTGAAGAAGAGATCCTTCTCTTCCCTAGACTAGCAATAGCAACAAAAGTTGGCAATCAATATCTGAAGGAATGGGAAGAGAACCACATAGTCAGCATGAATTGAAGCTCCAGGTTTCATAGGTGCAAGTCATCATTACATAGAGTAATGTCTAGTCTAATGTTGATGATAGTTTTCAATGTCAAAATTGACTTTTTCCAGATAATTCCTTGTCGATTTGGACAAACTATATCAATTTCAAGATGGTTAATAGAATTAGACTTGTCCATTCGGACACTATGTTTTTAAAGTGATATGATATGGCATTTATCCCGGATATTTGGTATTTCGTACTATACAATTCATGACATGTATGTGTGCAATTTCAAATATGATGTACATCTAGTACAGTGTCAGAGGAGGTAGTCTTTGTATTTGGCTTACAATATAATGAGTGAAATGAATGTGCTTGTTTAGGGTCTTCATTTGGGAAGTAGTAGTATCATGGATGCACATGCTAGCATGTTTAGAACAAGGATCATGTGTCAAAAAAGAAGTCTACTTTGACTTTCTAGAGTATAGAAAATTGCTTTGGTAGACCACATCCCATTTGTCCTTCATGTCTATGAAGATGTTTTTTCCTTGTTTTTGGACATAGTACGTCTTTTACAGTGTCCATGATAGCATTGTGAAGTCAACTATGGTAGGCTTCCGGCAACTATGTGTACAGCAGTTTGCCACTTCCAATGTTCAGTTTTGTGATGGTTTTGTGCAAAACCAAAGTCTTAACGTGTTGCATGTGTGTCATTGCATCTTGTTGCAGTAGGAGGGCTTCTTCAACTTTCTTCCAAGGCTCTTAGCCCTATGTGAAGCTAAAGAAGCATATACAACCATGGTGCGTGAAGCCCCGCTACGAGGGGCCCGAATTAGAATCAACCACGATGGTCGAGTTCTCCGCCACATTCCCGTGTCAAACCTCATCTTTCAAACAGAGTTGAGGGTGGCAAGGGAGATGGATTTGCAGAATTATCGTTGCCCTTGCCGGACCTGTCATGGAGGGCCACGCCGTGCCATAGACACTATTAGAAAACATCTTTGTGAGAGGGGTCGAGATGACTTCCTTATGAAGTCGATGGTTGGAGGGGACCCTCCAGATGGTTATCCTCATAATGGCATTTGGGTAGAAGACCAAGCTTATGGTGACGATGTCATTGACAATGACGCAGATATTGAAGGCAACAACATTGGCGTTGCAGACAACATCCACGACAATGAAATGGAGGATCACAATGTTGGCTTCGTACCACATGACGAAGACAATGCAATGGATGTTGGACATGATGTTGAACGGCAAGTCTTAGAGGCTTTTGATCGTGGCGACACATTGCATGCAGCTACCATGGCGTCTGAGCCCATCCTTGAGTCCATAGAGGCGGATGAAGAAGATGATAGAGTGGATAATATGGAACGTCTGTACGAGCACACCACCACCCCAGTGTACTTGGATGCAACTTGTAGTATTCTCTCAGCCACCATCATCATCATGAATATGTGTGCAGTCTTTCATGTGAGTAACAAGTTTGCGGATGAATTGTTGCAGTATTTGTCATCGGACTTGCTACCACAAGGCAATAACATGCCAAGTAGCCATTATGAGGCTAAGAAGATGATGAAGAAGTTGGGCCTAGAGTACAACAACATCCACGCTTGCCCAAGTGGATGTGTGCTATATGAGGCGGAGCATGCAGAGCTGAGCACTTGTCCTAAGTGCACTAAATCACGATGGTTGGAGGGCTCAAATTCCATACCAGCGAGAGTAATTCGGCATTTTCCCTTGATTCCAAGGTTGAGACGCATGTTTCGATCTTCAGAGTTGGCCCAGATGTTGACCGGTTGGACGAAGCATGTCAGTGAAGATGGCATCATGCGTTTAGTGGTGGATAGCCCCGCTTGGAAGCATGTCAATTCAGACACTGTCTTTGCCAACTTTGGTGCTGAAGACAGGAATTTACGTCTGGCATTGGCATTGGATGGCGTGAACCCTTTCAAATTGAGCAACACCACTTGGTCTACATGGCCCGTGCTCATATTGATTTATAACTTTGAGCCATGGTTTGTAACTAAGAAGTTCTTTATTTCATTAAGCATTCTCATTTCAGGGAAACATTCCCCAACTTCGAAGAACTTGGATGTGTTTTTGCGACCACTACTTCGGGAGCTACATGCCCTTTGGCAAGGGGTTGCAGCGCAAGATTTCTCTAAACCTGCAGGTTCAAGGCAGTTCATCATGCGGGGGTTGTTGTTGTGGACTATATCTGATTTTCTAGCATACGGCCTCATCTCTGGTCTTTGTTGCAAGGGTTATAGAGGATGTCCAGATTGTGGACCTCAGACAGATTCTAGAATGGCGTGGACGGGTGATGTCCGCGCAGATCGAAGTGTAAGAGGGTCCAAGATTGTTTATGGTGGCATACGCAGGTATTTACGTCGTAATCATCCATATCGTCGGAATCTTCGATTCAATGGTTGTACAGAGCATCGTGGTAGACCAGCTCGAATGACCGGTTCAGACGTCGTCCGATATGCTGCATTGCGGCAATCATATCTGGATTTGGGTGGGAAAGAAGATGGACCAGACGACCCGGTTCGTTTTACTGGGGTGAAAAGGCTTTCTGCTTTATACGAACTTGACTACTTTCAGGTGAGCATTTTATAGCTTCTATAACTTAGGTTGTACGGTGACGCACTTGTGATGTAAATTCCGATGTTGTAGACGCCGTAGGTGTGCACAGTTGTACTCTGTGTCTAACAATGAAGATGTCCACTTCTGCAGCATCTTCTGGAACGGCACATTTTGGACGTCATGCACTGTGAGAAGAATTTGTGCGAGAATATAGTGAAGACGCTTCTTGCTATGAACGACAGCCCTGGAAGTCGAGTTGATGCACAAGAGTTGGGGATTCGCGAAGAAATTTGGCTACAAGATCCACGTCGTCAACAAGATGATTTTTACATGCCCCATGTGCCTTACATCATGACCCCAGAAGAGCGAACGGAATTCATGGACATTATATGCAAAATTCGCACCCCAACAAACTACGTGGGGTCCATTCACAAACGATTCCAAGATGGAAGACTTCAGTACATGAAGACACATGACTACCACGTGCTTATGCAACAAGTGAGCCACACAATCCCATGGTAGTTGTTATAAGTGAATGCTGTCTACACAACCCACCAATGCAAACGTCTAGAAAATCCACCAGTGGGCTCATGATGAGCATGCTTTGTCCATGATACTGTTGTAGTAGACACTGTGCTGGAAGCGTTGTTGTCTGTTACAACACTCAACTGGATAGACTGTGTCTAATTGCGCTAATTGAATAGACATAGAGCTTGTCCATTTCAGTGAAAACTTTCCTGTTAGACGTCTATGGTTGAAGTGGAAGCCTTCAATTAGCTGATGTAGGTCACATAATAGGCCACATGTCTTTAATGAAGTAATTTATGTTGCATGCAGATTTTACCGGTGGCAGTCCAAAACATCTTGGACGAGAACGTGAGACTGGCTATTATAAAAATTAGCAGAGTCTTCCAACGACTATGTGAAAAAGAAATCAGAGAGGCAGACAAAGATGACGTCATGGATGATGTGATCATGACAATATGCTTGTTGGAAAAGGAGTTTCCAACAACTTTTTTGAACATCATGACACATCTTCTAGTACACCTTGTGCAACAATTATTTGTATGTGGACCAGTGCATTGTAGATGGATGTATCCTATAGAACGGTACATGAAGACACTCAAAGATTATGTCCGCACGTATGCTCGACTAGAAGGCAGCATAGTAGAAGGATATCACAATGAAGACACTCTTGGCTTTTGCACGGAGTACATAAAAGATTTTCGAGGAACGCAGCACCGGGTATGGGACGTAGAAGAAGACCCCATCATGAATGATGAGGTCATACGGAGCAAGGCACCAAAGAAGCGCCCCATGTCAGATGAATTACGTTTGTTGGTACATGCATTTGTCATTGACAACGCCACGTGCTTGGAGTCTTGGTGCGAGTAAGTTGAACAAAGTCAATCATGATGTTCTTGTGTCAATTGTGATGTTGTCTCTGTCCTATCCATGTGTTTGACAAGATACTTAGCATTGTCGAGGAATGTCTAATGTCTGAATGCTTTTAGGGCATCCTAGATTCCTTTCATCATTGTCTTGCATATTAGTAATTGGAATTTATTACCAATGCTCTTGGATACAGCGTTAGTTTCAATGCGGGTGTTTCTCACTAAACATATGCCAACTTTTTGCACTTCATATTGGAGATCTTTTTAAAATATGTAGAGGGTTGATTCCATAAATAGGGAGTACATTGAGGCAAGGAGTCAAAGATGGGAGCAGCGCGAAGAGTTTCGTCGGCGTTCAAGGCGTTCACATCCTCGGAGAACTGTCCAGTATCCTCAAGAATTGAGTGACTTCCTCCCTTTCACGCAGTGGTTGACATCTACCGTGAAAGAAGCAGAGCGTTCTGGACGTCATGTTCAGCAAGATGTGTTGCAGTACTCGCAACCCCCTCAACGAAATGCAACATCACATCGTCAAATGTATTGTCATGGTATGCATCTGCGCGTCCGTAGTGCGGAAGGTGGTCTTGTTACACAAGATTCATGTGTTGTCGCATCTTTTCACCGGCAATGTCATTGGGGTCTTTTGAACAGGAGGCCTTGTGAAGTTTCACAAGAGTATGTAGGATACATTGAGGAAATATTGGTTTTAGATTACCGAAATCATTGTGTTACCATCCTGCTTTGCGATTGGGTGCGTGGGGCTCGAGACGCTCGTTTTCCAAATATTGAACGGGACCGGTACGGCTTTAGTGTGGCAAACTTCAATAACATGGACAGGCAGGTCCATGCCGATTCATTTGCCTTTCCACTTCATTGCCAACAAGTGTTTTTCTCAGATGATCGGCATCGACGAGGGTGGAAAGTAGCGTGCCGAACTGTTGTTAGAGGAAGACGTGGAGCAATCCACTTTGATAAAGACACTCCAGACATTCTGCAATTGCAAAATGATGGTGACTTTGCTAGCTTGCAGCCAGTGGCAGCTGAATTAGACCCTATTAGACATCCCATGGATGTCGAAGAAGACGTTAGAGACATCCTTGGAAACAATGTTGTGTCCGACGATGAAGCTTGATTGACATTGTCCCTGGTACACGTAGCATGGGGTCGTCTAACACATAGACGTCTGCGCGGACATCATGAGAATACCGTAGACGATATGTATGTCTTACTGCATATTTTAGTGCATGTTTCAGTGCTCCCAAAAAATTCATATGACATTGCCAATTTGCATTGAAGGTGCCTCATGTGAACCCTCTACGCAATGCACGTCTTTGTAGTTTCCCACATCATCATGCTCCTCCATGCCACTTGTTCTTATAACTTTTGTATTAGACTATTAAGAGCACTCATGAACCTTTCCCTATGGAAATTTATAGTTGGAAATCATCTTCCATGGTGAACACCCTAAACATCATAGTAAAGTTTCATGCTTTAGACACTACATAAGCTAAATTCTTGTAAATTCAATGCACGTCATCTCAGACAAACATACCTTATGTTGAAGTGCACATGTGCAAGACAATGAAGACTGCCATGCCCCATTGAATGTCTTAGGGAATGTTCGTATTGCCTTATCCTAATCTCATCATCAACATCCTCTTGTCTCATGTGCCTCAATGTAAATACCCGAATATTAATAGGAAGATCACCCTCAACGCCAATAGGTCCTCTAAGACATCATTTACAACATTAAACGTCTATGTGGATGTCTTTTGGGACGTCTTGAAGTTGCTCATGGCATTCCAAAGAAGGCCATCAGAATGGTTGAACTAAGAATTTGTTGACGTGGCAGTGTCTGCCAAGTCAGCATATTGTTTGCCACGTCATCTTTGGACCACGTCATCTACCACGTCATCACTTTTTAACATACCCTGCCCAAAAAATGCTACCCAACTCTTTTTTTCAAGCGGGCAGCGTTGTTATTTAAAAATATAATAATGTAAATGAAAATGACCCACGGTCAAAGTGGGTCCCCACTGCTAACGTGTCAAATATTGTTTTTTCAAACAACCATTTGAACATGATGATGTCAGGCACCATCTCAACGTCAAAGTGGATGCAAATAGCAACACCACCATGTTTTTTCACGCGAATTTCCCTTTTTCATCTCCAACATCCACTTCAACTCCTAGTAGACGTAGAGATGTACAAGAAGACATGTTGACACCAAGTTGGACATAAAGTGTCCAGGCCTTAGACAGGAGCATGTCAACGCCCGACACCAATAAAAACATAATTTCTTCCTGTGTGTATAGTATTTGTCATTGCATTGCTTATTTTGTATTTCTAGGGTACAAATTCTCTTTGACTTATGGATGTAGTGCTTATAAAAACTCTCATTTCTTTGGAAAACTCCCAATTTAATGAATATGATGTTCTCTTCTTCTTCTACTGGGGACATCTTATCCAACATGATGGTCATTCTCTCCTTCCTTGGTGGGGTTTGTTGCATGTGTTGGAAGTTTTCCGGATGGGTCCGAGCCGGATTTGTCATGACTCCCATCCACTCAATCATATCACTTTGGACTAGTAATCTAGATGTTTGGAAAGCGTCCTTCTTAGTGAGCTGGGTAGTCGGAACAATTGGCAAGGTGGAAACTTACGATGGTACTACATCTCTAGATACACTCGATTGCCTCATCGGCTCAGATATTGTCTTCCCGCTCCCATGTATGGCATTCAATACCTAATGAGAGAAGGGCATCCCTTGGGCCTTTCAAACGTAGCTGTTGTGGAACTGATGAAGTCTGCTTAACCGGAATTCTTGTAACAAAAGGAATTTCTGGAAACTTCATGAAGTCCATGACCTGATGAGGATCAATGCACCCCAATAGTTGTCACATCTCCTTTGAAATGGATTCCATCTGGGTTGAAAAGTCAATCAAGATTGTTACTACCTTCGATCCAGAAACATGCCCCTCCTTAATCAATCAGTCCTAAAAGAGGGCGGTTTTGTTGATGACTTTTGTTGGTCTCACCAACAAGTTGGACAAGTTCTTGACGAGATGCAAAGCCTCCCTCTCTCTCTACTTCGATGCTACAAGCTCTCCATCTATCCAATTCACCCAGGATTGGAGGTTATCCCATTCCTTCTTTAGGTTCGAGATTTTCTCCTCCTTCCGTCTTAGCTCATCCGGATTTGGCAGGCGCTTTACTTCGTCCAAGACATTCTCTGGCTCAACATTAAGCTCCTTGTCGATTTCAGTGAAGAGCTCCACCAAGTTGTCGTGGTATTCCTGCGCCTACAATACCCAATCGATTCCAGTCTTGTAGAATGCTGAAACACTTTCCGTTTGCTTCTTCGGAATAGGCAACTTTCCTCGTGACACCGAATCAGTGGACTTTCTCCTCCTTTCCTTGTGATCAACCAACTACTCCTCCCATTATAAGAAAACAATGTTTTTTTCAAATCGGCAGATTCTACGTCCCGATGTCTTGAATGATGTCTTCAAATGTCTACGTGGATGTCTAAATTTTTTTGTTGCCTAAGACATGCCAAAAACATGTAAAAAAATGTCTGACATTAGCATGTTTAGGGTACAAACATCTTGAAAAACATGGGTCAACAAGGTCTTGAAAGTGTGCCATATGGCTACCACTTGAGCACCACATCGACACGGGAAGCTAGCTAGGAATTTTTTTCATCCATTACTTAGGCATGACGTGTCACCTAACGTGGCATGCCACATCGGTGGATATTGTAGGGTGATGTGGAATTCCACGTCAGCTTATGTGGCTTTATTTTGGGGCCAACTAGACAAGCTCTAACAATTCATTGAGTGTTGTCCAGGATGTCCAGAAAGACATCTACTTGTTTGTAGAGACATCCTCCGTGACATCGGAGTCTTCTTCTTCATATCTACGGCAACATACTTGAAATGTTTGTCACAAGCAACGTGAGCAGAATGATGTCCATGTAGACGTCAAAGAGAGTGACTGAAAATTTGGGTTGGACACCAGATGGATGCACATAAAGAAGGCATTGATGTTAGTTTGCATCGAGTGATGTCCGATGTGATGTTTGTGGAGACATGTCTACTAGCAAGTTGCATAAATGATTGTTTCATGAGGATATGTTCCCGAACTTGGAGGTGTCTTGTATGATTTTAGAATGTCTTATATGACATCGGCATGTACAACATTTTGCATCCACCAACTGTTGACATAGACACATTCTATATCACGTGTCAATGAAATTCATGCATCATGATGTCTAAGCCAACATGACATTCGCATTTTTTCCTAATAAAAGACACGGACTAGTAGGAGCCAGGCTACTCATTTGAATTCATGGATTCACTATAGCTACATTCACATAATGAAAATAGTCTACCCATACTCCCTGTAATTCTGAAAATATGAAGTTCAAGATCCAAAATTGAATAGTAAAAGAACAAAGAAATATACAAATAACATAACTTTTCATATAATGAAAATCCAATACAAAAACAACTTTAAGCCTTGTGGAGCTAAAGCACAACTACAAACTACATGTCAACGTGTGGAATTAAGCATACACTATAATCGAGAGTTGTCTATTCTGTCATTGTGAGGGAAAAAAGGGCATTCCCTGCAATGTCCCCCAATGTCTAAATAAATGTCTAGATGTCTTGAACAATGTTATATAAGACATAGTGGGCATCCTATGAGACATATGTAGAAGTTAGTGAAACCATTTTCTTTGACATTAGGCAAGAAAGTTACAAAATTGTACATCCTAGCATTTGCTCGTACTATTGCATATAATTCTCACCTTTGTATTCATTTCTTCCT